>JAIFZK010000003.1:15965000-16552500 GCA_027481765.1 Tenualosa thibaudeaui
TCGTGATAAACTAAGCTCTCAGTTTGTAATCTATTCCGCTGGGGCTTTTAACCCTGTCAGACGGCCGGACACCCGTGAGTACCAGGCCTGCTCCCAGAGCCACCTCAGAATGTATGAAATATGCAGCTGATCAGGGACCGTGTGAGTGAATCTGACCTAGGGTCAGTGATCTTGACAAACACATCTGCACTGCTGCCTGGTCCAGCAAGAGGCACAGTCTGAATCATCATGCGACGTGAATTAAATCAAGCACGATTCTTAATCATGCAATATGCATTAAATCAGATGTTAATGATGCCCCCAGGCAACGAACCTGGAGGGTGGGGGGTGGGGGTCGAGGACAGAGTAGGATGAATGAAAGCCCACAGGATGCCTTGGGTTTCATGTTAGTCTTGTCAAAGATCAAATCAAACCATCTTTTCACCAAAGACATCTGATCAGGGGAGGCCCTGGCGGCAAACTCTGAGGTCAAACTTAATTACTGCACTTAGAGAGTGTCGAACCCGGCCACATTTTCCCACTAAGTCTACACAGGCAAATGTACATACACACACACACAGACACACACACACACATACACACACACACACAGCGATAGCTGGATCCAATAACACATCTTCAGTACACACATTCACTTAGTGAGCTGTATCAGGGCAATAGAGTGGTGTCCTTAACATCACATGCTGCAGTGCCTTCTTCATCCTCTACTGTCTGATTTTCCAAGGTCTCCTTAACACCACCTTGGCTATGGCAAACTTTCTGTGTTAGAACAGCAAACTTTTCCATGTGCAGGTACAGAAATGCTAACACCAGCAACACCACAATCCTTCATCCGACCATCACACACACACACACACACACACACACACACACACACACACACACACACACATGCACTGTATATGTAAACACGCCCCAAACAATCTCACTGGCACAAACACATGCCCGTGTACATCCAGGCATTAGCTCTCTTCCTGAAGTAAAGCTATGCTGGTGTAATGGGCTGGCCAATCTCATCTTTTATGTGTGTGTGATTCACTTTGTCAGCAGACATTAAGGCAGTGGGTGGTGTACTGATTCACAAGGCGCTCTCTTCTCTCTCTCTCTTCTTCCCTCACTCCATCCCCCCCCTCCCTTCCTGTCTCTCTCTCTCTCTCTCCCTCTCCCCATCTCCGGGCTGATCCCTCTCCATCTATCTGTCTCGCTCTATGGCTCTCTCTCTCTATTAGTTTCCATCTCTCTCCCTCAGTCATACTGTGTGGAGGGAGGAGAGTGTAATCACAGAGATGTGTTTGATTAAATGGACTGGAGACCTATGACAGCACTCTAAAGGGAGGGATGCAGCGTGCTGACAGAGGGTGTCTGTCTCTCTCTCCCACCCTCTCTCACTATTTCTCTTTCCCTCTCTTATGCTGTCTCTCTCTTTGTTTCTTTCTCTTTCTTTCTATGTCTCACTTTTCTTCCACCCTCTCTCTTTTCCTTCTCTCTGAATGTATTTGTGTGTGTGTGTGTGTGTGTGTGTGTGTGTGTGTGTGTGTGTGTGTGTGCGTGTATGTGTTTGTGTCTGACTATGTGAGTGGGAGCACAATACTCTCCAACCCAGTGGCCTCAAAGACATGCTGTGTGATTCTCCTCTCCCCTTCATCCTCTCCCTCTTCTCCACACACACACACCACCATCCCAGCCAATCATCTCCTCTCCTCTTTATCCTCTTCCTCTTGTCCACACACCCCTAACACCACCACCACCCCAACCAATCCTCTCCTCTGTCCACGGCTCTTGTGTAGGTGAGGACAGGATGGAGTTGGAGGGGAGGTTGGAGGCTGGAGGCTTGGGGTTGGGGCTCTATTTCACTACAACATCATCGCAGGAGCTCGTGCATGATCAGCATGGGGTACAGCAAATCACCGTCTGTCGCCAAAAGACTCATAAAGTGATGCCTTTGCTGGGGTCTGCAATTAATTACCTTTAATTAAAAAGCCTCTCTGCCGGCCCAGTGTGGGGAAGGGGAAGGACCTCCATCACCCACCGACTCCTCCGTATGAGGCGAGGCAAGGTGAGGAGAGGAGAGGGCAGAAGGCTGCCCCCATGCAGCTGGGATAGGAGATGAGACACGAGCCATGGAGACGAGGAGCCAAGGAGCCATGGCTTTGGCCAGCACCATCAGCAGCACAGTCTGAGTGAGCCACGCAGCTCAGCTCTATACTACTGGATATGTGTGTGTGTGTGTGTTTGTATTTACTTAGTCAGACAGGCTGGGTTGGGAATTGAAAAATAGATGGTGGAGAATAAAAATGGAAAAAAATAGTTCACCTCCCTCACCCTCCCTCACGTTTATTTTATTTACACTTAATCTGCTTCCTCATAAAGTGCCCTTGCGGTCATGAATGGCACCTCTGAATAAAATATAATGCCACCATAATTATCAAATATAGTGTTTTTTCTCCTATTCACTTGCTGTTTTTTAATTAACAAAAATCTCTTATCAGCTCTGGGAAGCTGTTTATCAATTGACAATGTGACACGGCGCATATCATCGACAACCTCCTGCTCTCCTAATTGAGAGGCCTTGAGGGATAAAAATGTTACCTAACAAAAAGACAAGAGTGCACAGCAGTGTTGAGATCAGATCCTTTAAGCCCATTCATACAGCAAGAGGCCCGGCTTCTCTCACTGCTTGAATTGGTGCCAAATGTTCTAAGACTTTTTGCACCTTCTTTCAGACGTGCACGCATCCTGCATTCTGCTCCCTCAAAACACGTGTGAAATGATTAAATGGATGCACTCGGCGTGAAGCTCGCTTGCTTTACACGCAGTCTACAGAAAAATATGACATGTTGTGCCTCTCTCTCTCTCTCTCTCTCTCTCTCTCTCTCTCTCTCTCTCTCTCTCTCTCTCTCCTTCCTTCCTTCCTTGTACATATGCATTTAAAAAGGAATCAGTTGTGGGAGATCAGCTAACACTGGGAGTTAAGTTTAGTATGCAAAATGAGATCAGAATGTGATCAGCTTCAGAATGTGATTACATATTCTGCTCAGTGTTCCCAAGGTCAGGCAGTTAACAAGAGGTCAACTTTGCAGGGGAAATCCATAGTAATGACTCCAGACATTTCTCAAGCAATACTAACAGTTAGGCTTACTGTAAAGGGACGTGATGAATAAAGTAGACTACTCATTATTGTCATTTGTATATGTAATGTGTTTGTCTGCTTCACTTACACACAGTTAGTGTCAGGATGGTGTTATACTAGCTGTAATACAAGGATATTATCATAGCCCAAGTCTGCATCCATCTCATACTTATCCCAGTAGAGAAGTTGAACATGAGGCAAAACTGCATTATCATACTCATAGTTCTACACATCTACCACACTGTTAGCAGTGTTTTTAAATACTAGTGCCATCCACACGTCCAATACAGGTTCATCTTACACTGTGCCTTAATCACGCATTATGGCCAGTGTTGTCAAGGACATAATTTGTGTGTAACTGATTTATTACTATGTTCCAAGAACAACCCTCAGTTACTTCAAGAATCTTGAGGATGCTAGAGTGTTTCATACCTGTGCCATCATTTCCCGATTATTAAATGAAGTTAATACATTGATTTTGCAAAATGTCTTCAACTATGAGGTTAATACATGAGTGAGGGCTATATACAGGATAGCATTTCTTGTCATTGTACTTGATCTGATCTGATTGTGATTTAATAGGTGATGTTCAGTAAACTGAGGTTAATACATGGGTGAGGTTAAAACAAGGTTGAGGTCAATACATGGTTTTGTTTTTTTAGTTTGCATAAAACACTGACCTGAGGTTTATACATGGCATGGCTTATATTCAGGAAATGACTGTAATAATTGTTCACTCAGTAGGCTAGTCCATAGGCATTCTTGCTTTTCCACTGTTGCAGAGCTCCTTTCAATGAAACATTTCAGTCTACAACTCAACATAATCAGCTGTTGCATTTGGTCTGCAAGAGGCTCATCGTCTAAAACTTCTAAAAACCTTTTAAACCCACACCCACACCCAGACCCCTAATGCTTACGCAGCGTCTATAAATATAGCTACACTATACTGAATGTTTGCATCTCATTAGCATTAGCGCACATCATTTTAGATAACTGAAAAATCTTCTAATTCAGCTCACGTTCTAGGTACAATGCAGTACAAGGTATTACCTCTTTCAACAGCCTTGTCTTTGACACACAGAAGTAAATAAGATCTTGCTGAATTCTGATCTGGTTCACTTAAATTCTCCCTTATAGGAGAAAACAACAGCAGACCAGTATTTTAAGATACATTTAACTCAAATTAGAACTCACTGGGAAGTAGACAATACACTATTTGTTAGTTTAAATTAAGAAGTATGAGGCATTGACCAGACTTTATTGAATTCTGATTTGTTTCTCCTAAATGCCCCTTGAGAGAAAAAGACTCAATTGAGCTCAATTTGAGCAATTTTGATTTGTTTCTGAAAGACAAAGACAAGACTCAGATATTTTTCTCGGGGGAGAGCTTGACTTTTTTCATCTATCATCACATGGAGTGTGATGATCTTAAAAATCATTCCTTAAGGCTGAGATTAGCATTAACCGGAGGTCGATACCTGGCATCAGGATAGCTGTTGTGTGGAGATTCGACCTTTATGACAGCGCACTAATCAGGGAAAGTCTCCATGAGCCTATTTTTCAGCCCTTCAGCACGACCTCTGATCAGATGCCAGACTGCTAATATATTCATTGCTGCTTAGCGTAGCATGACATTGTTTTCACACATAAGTAGTTTTACTCCAAGTGTTTGTCAGAATAATTTGTGAGTGGTACATTGTGTGACGCCAGCTTGGTAAGACGGCATGAACCCAAGCATATTGAGTGTATTGATACTGATTAGCATTGCATTGTAGGTGCCTTCCTCTGCAAAATCATTCCATTACTGTACGATGAACCTCAGGCATGCATGATGATATATAAATATCTGGAATAATCTTGATGACAATATCTGCCAGGGTGTGGTGTGTGTGTGTGTGTGTGTGGGTGGGTGTGTGTGTGTGCGTGCGCATACAGTTTCTTCATGCAGTGCTACAGATGATGTTGAAGGGAAAAACAAGGTCATGACTTCAATTAGTATGAATTAGTAGAGCTGATATATGATACCCCTGCACTGAATAAAAGCATTGCTTGGACTGCAAAGGATGATTTTACAAAGTGTGTTTCTCAGAGAACTTAGCTACTCAAAACAAGTAGCTGAAAATAAGGCAACAAGACAGAATTGGCTGGCATTAATCCATTGGGTTAGTCACTGATAGTCCTGTAACTTTTGGCCTCTGAATATGAGGGTCTGATTATGAAAAGCTCAAATGTGTTTTGTTGAGGAAATATAATGGCCATCACTGAGAAGTAGGAAGATGATGAGAATGATTATGACTATGTGTATCAACAAAACGATCATTTACATTTCCTTTAAAAATAACTAATGTTGTAGGGTGGTTATAAGCGAACAGCATTAATTATGTTAAATTAATAATCACAAAATTATTTGTATCTCCATAACTGTTGGGAAAAAAAGTCAACGATGGGGATTAGTAGTCAGTTTGAGTACACATTGTCAGTAATCACACTGCAAGTCAGACATTGGCAATTAAATCATACTTCAGCCACAAATCTAAGCACATCCACGAAATGTCATTAAGAGTAATGAATATTAAATCTCTAGAGAAAGATGCATAATTCATTAACTGAACTTCAGGCGTTTATACAATCAATAATGGAGATATGCAAAAACTATTGTGTGAGAGTCATTATGACATGAGGGGCATGGAAAAAGTTTTCCTAAAAGTCTGTACCAGCACTCCCATCCAGGCCCAGAGTCTTGCCATGTACTTCCACAGATTTATGAGAAACAGAGTTATGAATAATGCTCCACACAGTGTCAGTGCATTTGTCAGTAAATTTGTGTCTACATGAACACATTGGAGACAGCAGTTTTTACTTACTTTTAAGAAATGTTAGTTTATCTAGGATAAATAATTGGAATAATGCTTGAATTGATGTACGTATTTAATTGCACCTCATTCGCCTCATTTTGAACATGTTCTCCAAAACACACAGCCTTATTGACTAATACACTAGGCGAGAATATTTTTCATGTCTGCCGTCTGATCTGAACAATACAACACTTTCTTAAATAATCTGTCAATGTGTTGAATAAAAACAAGTGACAGTGTAATGAATGTAGGTATAATCATGCAACATAAACAAACGCTTGTGTGCTTCCACATAGTAATACACTGGATATCTACCATACAGAAAAGGCTAGCCTGTGTTCGTGTTTTGTGTGTGTGGAAAAGAAAGATTTTGAGAGCAGAACCAAAATAAACTACTTTTCAGATCCTTTTCAGATGTGACCCCCGACTTCCTCACAGTGAGAACACAACCCCGCCCGACATCGCTCCATCTCACTCCCTCACGCTGTTTCGCTTTGGAGAGGGATCTGTTATTCTTTCCTTCCCCATCAGTTTTTTCCCCCCTTTCTCTTTTATTCCTTCTCTGCTTTGATGCATCTCTGCTACGTTCTTTCACATCCATCATGCCTCCTCTACCGCTCCCCCCCTCTCCTGTATGCTTCCTTCTCTCTCTATCTCATATCGACACCTTGCCATTTCCCTGACGCCTCTCAATCCATCATATTCAGTGACGGCCCATCAGAAAGGCTATGTCGAGTGTGGTCTCCCCTCTCACCTTTTTTTCATCTATCCACCTGGCCTAGACACCCACCTATGGCCACAAACACAGAGAGGGGTGGGCTGACCCTTCTGTCTGGAGCCGGAGAAAGTTCAAGAACTCTGATTTGAGATCTCATATATATGCCTACAGGCAGGGAATCCTACCAGCAGTAACAATTGTATTCATCACACAGTCATACCAGTATACAGTTGCTTATTAAGGATGACATGAACTGATAAACTGACTGATCTGATCTATTCTTCATGCATAATGAATTGTCAGTAAATTATTTATAGGCAGTTATTAAAAAACACTAAAGGCATAGGAGGTGTGGGCGAGATGGACTCATTTTTTGTGCAAAAACATGACAGATGATGGCAGGATTGGGACAGATACCATATTAGCTTTGCAGGATCAGGCAGTGGGCAAGATCAAGCAACAGCAGGCAGCAGCAAAAAACTGACCTCTATTATGGGCTAGTTTGAAGAAAATCTAACCATCAACAAGGATTTATAGTGATGGCACAAGCTAGCATTGCACACCATCAGGATCAGAAGGATTTTGCATTATGTATGTAGACATGCCCCCATGGCCCAATGCTGAACCTCCTCAGCCAGCTCAGAAGAAGCGGTTCACTGCCGCACTCACTCTTGCCTGGTCTGCTGTCCCCCACTGGCCGAAACACTAGCCTCTCAGTCACTCCCTTCCTGTCATGAGTGTCATGACTGTGTGTGTGCGTGTGTGTAGTGGCGGTGGGGGAGACATGTGCCAAACGGAGTGTGCCCCCTCCCATAGCAGAGCGACACTCACTGGTGATGGCGGAGCGGGTGCCGGGGAGAGAGGGGGGGGGTTAGGCAGGGTCAGAGCGACGGGCTGCCTCTGATCCATTATGGCATGGCACGCGATGAAGGAGTCACTCTCACACACGCGTTCTGCACCACAACTGCACCACACCGCTACCCAAGCAGGCACTACACATCTATCTTTCTCTCTCTTTTTCTCTCTCTCTCTTCCTCTCTCCTGTCTCTCTCTCTATGTCTTTCTGTGTCCTTTTCCCTTTGAAAGGAATATAGCTTTTTACTTAGCACTGTAGCACTTTGGGGGAAAAAAACTCATAACCTTGGAATTCTGTTCTTAGGGCATTTCTTTCTCTTTTTTTGGTAATAAAGGGAATGTCTTCTCTATTGGTCAATGGGGATAACTAGAGCTTCTCACCTGAGGCCACAGGGGTCTGTGAAGAGTGATGTGTGTGTGCATGTGTGTGTATGTGTGTGTGTGCGCACATGTGTGAGTGTCTGTGCTTGTGTGTGAGTGTGTGTGTCTGTGTGTGTGTGTGTGTGTGCATGAGAGAGCCAAAGGAGGCCAATGAAATAGATCGACCATGGATTGAGATAGGAGGAGAGGAGGATTAGTTCCATTAATTCTGGGTTTTCAGTGTCCTTCCCTGACTGGCTCAGCAGAAGTCTAAGAATGTAAGAATGTATGGCAACGTTCCACTGAATCCCTAATATCCTTCTATGGCATCTAGGAAATTCATCTACCAGAATGTTATTCAAGTTATTGAAGTAAAAGATGCATTTGTGTGAGTGTGTGTGTGTCTGTGCGTGCACGGATATGTTTGTGAGTGTGTGTGTGTGTGTACATGTAGTGTGTGTGTGTCTGTGCGTGCATATTTATGTGTATGTGTATATGAGGAAGAACGGAAGAAATATCAGCTAAATCAAAGTTTTATAGAGGGCTTGTTGAAACCATTGGTATTCCTCTTCTCTAACAGTTTTTTGTTAGAAGAGGGGATGCATTTTACTGTTCCCCTTCTCTGAGTAGAAGCAGACAAAATGTGCATGTCTGTGTGTTTGTGTGTGTGAGAGACAGAGAAAGAGAGAGAGACAGAGAGAAAGAGAGAGAGAGAGAAGTTCTAATTGGCCGTGAGTTGGGACTCACTGCACACTGAGCGGTGTTTGCTGATGTCTTCAGTGCATACGCACATACGCACACACATACGCACACACACACACGCACACACAAACACATATACACACACACTCAGAGCCAGGCATGAATAAAAAAGCACACGCTAGTGGAAAAAGAGACACATGCCCATGCAGACAGTGACTAGTGGTGTAGGCCTCTGTGCATGCATCTCCACATGGATATAATATGTGTGTGTGTGTGTATACATATATCCTCCTTGTTATAGAACACAACCCCATAACACACACACACACACACACACACACACACACACACACACACACACACACTCAATGCCAATACACAGGACATGCACAGTCCTAGCATGAATTAGTAGTCATGCTCAGTGAGTGAGTCACAGGAGACGCAATCGAGAAATGCAATCACTCACACTCACGAGCACTTACAAGCAACGAAATGCACACAGACACACACACACACACACACACACACACACACACACACACTCAGACACATGAGCTGCCTTGCACGCTGACACATGCTAACACTGCATGTTGTAGATCATGTAGATCATGCTGTGTTACAGTAAGACATTGGTAGAAAATGAGGAGTCGAAGGGGAAAAACACTGAGACGTTCCTGTGCATGTGCAAGCCTTTCCTTTACACTAGATATCGCAACATGTTCTACAATTTGTCTACAAATCTACAATTCATTCTACAAATGCACATCACCACAAATCATACTGTGTGCGTCTGTATGTACCACTCACTCTCTGTTTGTGTGTGTGTGTGTGTGTCTATGCAGTTGTGATCTGACATGTTAGTTGAAAGCCTGTGCAACCCTTGTTTGTGTCTTTCACTGTGTACATGTACAGGTGCATCTGCTGTAGTTGGGATGTGGTGTGGTACATGATTGTGAAGCTCAAGTATGTGTGTATGAAAGTCTGTGTGTGTGTGTGTGTGTGTGTGTGTGTTTATAAGTGTGTGGGCGTGTATGTGTGTGTGTGTGTGTGTGTGTGTGTGTGTGTGTGTGTGTATGTGTGTGCACTTGTGCATGTTTGGTTGTGCATGTTTGGTTGTGTAGGAATGTGTGTGTGTGACAGAGAGAAAGTGTGTGTTTGTGCATGTGTGTGTGTGCACACAAGTGGTGTGTGAGTGTGTGTGTGTGAGTTTGTGTGTGTGTGTGTGTGTGAGTGTGTGTGTGTGTGTGAGCACACTGGTTCTGACCCCTGGAGACAGCTGGGAGTTAAAAGTAGCTTCATTAAAACGAGGAGAGACTGGCTGGATTAAATAGCCATGGCAAATCACACACTGAAATCAGTGCCATTATGCAAAGGCAGGCCGGAGGCAGGAAGAGACTGGTGAAGTGGTGTGTGTGTGTTTGTGTGTGTGTGTGTGTGTGTGTGTGTGTGTGTGTGTGTGTGTGTGTGTGTGTGTGTGTGTGTGTGTGTGTGTGTGTGTGTGTTTTCTTTGCACTTTGTCCGTGTGTGCATGAGAGAGAGAGACAGAAACAGGGAAATAGAGAAGTGAGAGGGAAATTAATTTGTGTGTGTGTGTGTGTGTATGAGAGAGAGAGGGGAACAGAGAGACAGAGAGAGAGAAAGTATGTGTGTGTATGTGTGTGTGAGAGAGAGAAATAGCAAAAGAGAGAGATGAAAAGAGAGAGAGAGTGTGCATGTTTGTGTGTGAGTGTGTGCATGTGTGTGTGGGCTTGTGTGCATGTATGTGTGTGTGGGTGTGTGGGCATGTGTGTGTGTGTGTATAAGAGAGTGCGTGTGTGTGTGTGTGTGTGTGCCTGTGAGCAGCCCCACCAGCCCGCCAGTCACTCCCCTGCTGTGCCGTGTCCTCGCGCTGTCACTGGCTGTTATCATACGATGATTATTTCATTATTTTCCCTCCGAGGGTGTCCTTGTCTGCTGTGACCCACATACGCTACCACGGCCCTCGGACTCCACGTCCCGCCTGATGGCTGAGGCCGACCCGTCCCTCCCCACCTCTCCGAGGTCGCCGAGCACTCTGCTTGACTGTCCAGAGCTTGTGACTTTGTGCACTTGTGAATTTCACTCGTGAACTCACCCAGTCAGCTCTGCAGTAGCCTGAGTTTTGGCATAACAGATGTTCCATTAGCTAGGTAGCGTTTACAGAAACATCCTTACTCAAGAGATCTCAATGCCATTATACCTTCACATCAAAATAGGTTGAGAATGACAGAGGCGTTTTTTTCATACAGAAATCTAGAGCACGAGAAGTAATGCGGTCAGCTAGAAAAGAGCAATGGCATATGACCACAGGGGGGGCATTTGGGCAGGAACTGTGATAAACACAATCTCAGTTTCGCTGAATAAAACTCAGTTATCGACTCATTTTTCAATTCCAACTCCATTCACCCGTGTTAAGTTCAAAGTCCTGATCTGTCAAGTGTCAACTCCGATTTGTACAACCAGTCACATGGGCAGCGTGAATAATTTCTACCTGAAGGCACAGGGGGAAAATAAATGAATAAAAAGAGGAAATGCATCTCTGCCATCATCAACTGCGGATGGCAACAGAAGCGATGGGAAAATAATAAAAGGAGCCGCCGTTCGGAATTGCATAGGCAGCCCAGCACTTCTGCTGATAAGAGTACATTAAAATTCCAGGCCATCGCACGCTGACAGCTGTGGGAGGATAACCAGAGAGGCCTGGAGTTGTCTGGCTGAAACGTGGCTTGGTGTTGCTCGTGTGTGTAAACAGCATGAAGGCCGTGTTAGTGGAGAGAGAGAGAGACAGACAGAGAGAGAGACAGAGAGAGACAGAAGACGGGGGGTGTATATATATAGAGAGAGTGTTGCCTCAAGACATGCGTCAGCTGCCAACTCACCTGGTTTTGGGGGATGTGGTCAGCCACTCCTCATGCTTCTCGAACGTGATCAGGTAGGCTGCAATCTCCTGAAAGAGGGGGATGAGAAGAAGAAGAAGAAGAAAAGGAGGAAGAAGAAGGTTAGTCTCGGGGCATCTACCGGTTTGACATTTAAACAGAGTTGAAGTGTTTACTCTCAAAGAGTCGCTATTTTTTTTCATTCCTATTGATCAGAGCAGACATCAGTGGCAAACAATAACTGACACACTTAAGGCAAGCACAAACACAGACAGAGTTTTCTCTCTTTCTCTTCCTCTACCTCTCTTCTTCCCTCTGCTTCTCTCTCTCTTCCCCTATCATTTCCTGTCTCCCTCTGTCTTTCTTTCTCTCCCTTCCTCCCTCTTTCCTCTCTCTCTCTCTCTCTGACAGTGCTGTGCATTCTTCCTCTCCCAGCTCTCTCAGTTTCGACTTCAGAGGGAGGAATCTGTTTGGGCAAATAATCTTTTCTATTTCCTGCCCTGCTTTGATCACATCACAGATGAACGCTTCGGGGAGCATAACCTTGGATTGATACAACAGCAATCAGGCCCCACTGGATACTTTTTTTCATTCTCTCTCCCAGTCCCTCTCTCTCTCTCTCTCTCTCTCTATCTCTCTCTCTCTCTATTTTTGTTCTCTCTCTCTGTTCTCCCTCTCTCATTAGTGTAAAGAGTAGAAATGCAGGGGCTACCAGCTGCCCTTGACACTTGTGAGCCCATCAAATCGGACTAAACTGAATTATCCTCCGACGGTTGTTACTGTTCCAACATTTTCTGCTTGACCAAGTTTAACCTCCTCGAGTCTTATCCTGGTGAGACTCAGGGGGGATTTCCGTCATCAACAAAGCACTGGAAACATCAAGGTTTTTCAGCACACACACACACACACACACACACACGTGTGATCCGTGTGTGCTTTGGGTGTGTGATGCTGTGTCTCTGTACTGAGTACGTAGCTAGCAGGCTAATCCGAGATGGCTAGTGGGTGGTTGCTGGCTGGGTGCTGTGATCTGACAGGCAAGGGCAGGCTGACATGGGGCATGGGGTGTCTGTGTGTGTGTGTGTCTGTTTGTGTATGTGTGCTTGTACATGTCAATATTGTGGGTGAGTAGGATGGGGGATGGGAAGGTGTGTGTGCATGTATGTGTCTGTGTATGTGTGTGTGTGTGTGTGTGTGTGTATGTGTATGTGTGCTTGTACATGTCAATGTTGTGGGTGAGTGGGATGGTGGATGGGCAGGTGTGTGTGTGTGTGTGTGTGTGTGTGCCAGCGTGCTGTGAGTGGGTGGGTGGGCAGATGGACAGGTGTGCATGTGCATGTGGGCTAATTTGTCTCCTGACAGGGAGAGAGATATATGTCTAAGTAGGCATGCGTGTGTCGGTGTGTGTGTATGTGTGAGCATGTGTATGTGTATATGTGCCTTCTGCACCTGTCCATCTCCAGACAGAGATTAAAGAGCTTGGGAATTTTCCAGATGACCAGGTGATCACTGGCAGGAGCCCATCGCTCATACCTGACTCAGGTGCATGTGCGCTCATGTATGTGTGTGTGTGTGTGTGTATGTGAGTCATTCTCTGTGTGTGTGTGTGTGTGTGTGTGTGTGTGTGTGTGTGTGTGTGTGTGTGTGTGTGTGTGTGTGTGTCTGTCTGCGTGTTTTCACACCTCTGCATGTGCATCAGCACCCACCAGCCACCCCAGTGGTCATGCCTCACCCATCCAAAGCCGCAGTCATGGAGCATAGCCCTGGTCATCAGTCACTAATCATGTGCTGGAGTTGGCATAGAGGCCCAGGGATGGATGGAGAAGAGGAAAGGAAGAAGGGAGGGAAGAAGGGAGGGGGGCTTCTGTGTGGGGGCAGTGGAACCAGAGTGGGTGCTCATGGCAACAGACACACACCCTGCCAACAGGTCACCTTCCCGAACACGCCTTGGCAACAGGAGTGGAACGTCAGTGGGACTTCCACAATGAAAGCATGTTATGAGATTTCTTCCTAAATATACAGTAGATGTTGATATAATCAAAAGCTTATCTTCTCCAGTAAACAAATAAATAGCAAATAGTACAGAAAGTAAATAAACTAGACAAATCTTTATTTTATTTTGTGTGTGTGTGCGGGCGCTTGTGTGTCTTTGACCGGACAGTAGAGAGAAGGATGGATGTGTGGTGGATTTGGAAATGACCTGTGGTTGAACTCCAGTCTTGAATTCTGTGGGCACTGAGCACCTGGTATGGGAGTCTGACACTAGAGCTAGGCTACATCTCCCCTTAGATTATTCTGTTTCAACAAAGCACACACTCACTAAAATCGAACGTCCGTGACCGACTGTATTGAGAAGTAGAAGGTTTGATTCGTGTTAACGCGATTCACTGGGTCTGTTCTGTTCCGCTGGCTCACTAAGGTTGTTCCGCTGACATTAAAACCGGCGGGGTAACACCATCGACTTGGCAAGTTTGCCAGCCAAGTTCATTGTTTCACTGACTTTTTTAGAGCAAAGGCCGTGGCACAGTGCGGTGTGCCCATGCGCCTTGTCTGACACTACGGTGGAGACAAAAGCAGAGGCCGCCTACTGTTTTGTCCTCGTGTTTACCACGGGGCCGGAGTTTTCATTATTGCCTTCTGATTGTTTGTTGGGCGCAGACCTCCATGTCCCTCAGCACAGCAGCTCATAGACAGCAAGGCATGCAAGACAAACAAGAACAGAGACGCAAAAAACAAACTGAAGCCAAAATAATAAATAAAGAATGAAAGAACCCAGGGGGAAATAGAATAACGGACAGAGGGTCTTTGTGTCACAATTCGTCCTTTGCTGTTCTTTGTTTATCGTACATCCATCTTTTTTTTCCGTCTTGATCTCTCCTCCACTCCTCCTTCCCCCCCAAACACACCTACCAATCTCCATCTCTGTCATTCTCTCTCTCTCTCTCCCTCCCCTGTCTCTCTCTCACCTCCTCTTGTCCTTTTCTTTTTGTGTTTTTTTCTTTCCTTTTCTTCCTGGGGTCTCCTCTCTTCCTTGCCGCCCTCATTCCTCCTGTCAGTCTCGCTCTCTTAGCTGAGCTTGTGAACCCAGATGCAGTCACCGCCGAGATTAAATGACAAATTCATTTTTTAACATGAATAAGGGGGAGAAGAAAGGCCTCGAGTCTGTTGTGCTCTGTCTGTCTGAGAGTTACCCCCTCCCCCCTACCCCCCTCCTTCCTTATCCTTCTTCTCCTCCTCCTCCTCAACCCTCTCTCCCTCTCTCTCTCTCTCCCTACCCAGAGTTCACCTGGAGCACCACACCTGCGTCTCAGCCCACGCGCTTCCCGACGGCTTGCTTTAAGTTCACAGCAAAGGGAAACAGTTTATGTGTGAAAGTCCTCAAAGTGTTTCTCTCTCTGGAGCACTGTCTGTGTGTGTGTGTGTGTATGTTTGTGTGTGTGTGTGTGTGTGTGTGTGTGTGTGTGTGTGTGTGTGTGCGTGTGTGTGCCAGTGTGTGCATGTATGTGTGTGAGTGTGTGTGTGTGTGCCTGTGTGAAAGATAGGTAATGTTTGTCTGACTGCACTGTGGGAGAGAGGAGATGAGACGACCACTGAGGAGAAGAAAAATACAAAGATGACTGTCTTTCCCTTCTCCCTCTCAGTCTCTCTCTTTCTATCATTCTACCTTTCTTGAGATGTCTGCCTTTCTCTCAACCCTTTCTCTCTCTCTCTTTCTCTCTTTTTTGCAGTCATTGAAATGCAAATTGGGCCTCTTGATGAAATATCCTTTAGAGTACCTCCATACCACCCAGTAAAGAAGACATCAGATGCCCCAAGTCTTGCTTTGTTTTTGTTTTTTGTTTTGTTTTTTTGTTGTTGTTGTTTCAAATGGTCTGGCTCACGTGAGGTTTCTCAAGTTATACTCTTCGTGCTAAAAGGCAAGGCACATGGCATCCTAACACCATGACAGGTTTATTTAGAGTTGTAAACTGTTTTTTATTTTCCTTTTTGAAAAGTTGCAGTGTAAATCAACACAAACTTCTGTGGCCGGGTGTAGCTCTTGGCAAACCCTTGTCGTGTTGAAGCCACACAGTCCCTCCAAACAAGGAACTGAAACAAGGGCTAATTAAACCAACGTAGACATAAATTAAACATCACCAAAGAAACAGAGGGAGAGGAAGTGATGCGTAAGACACGTCAGCCAGAGCCAATACCAACAGCAGCGAGATATGTCAAAGCCTGTCATAATTTAAGGATCAGCTATTGTGGAAAAAAAAAATGTAAAGCAAATGTGATAAAAGCCCTACTATATTTTTCCACTTCTGTGACTATTGTCATAAGTCTAAATGACATTGGTCCCAGAGTTAACATGATAGTCCAGAGTACTACAACCATGTCCTGTTCTCCCTGACTCATCGAATAGTAAACCAGCAGCAAACACAAACTACATAGGGCAAGAAACTCACTTTCTGTCTCATTTTCCTTAGCCCCGTTCAGTTAGCATTAGCTTCTCTGTTCCCTTCCCTTCACTTCACTGTTGTGTCAAATGTTCTTCTTCTTCTCCTTACCAACAGCACTCTGGTGCTGTGAACCAGTTGATATTCTCTAATAACAATCCAGTGAGCTTTTGATGTCAGATGCAATCTTAGCCCTTTCACAGACTCTTCAATCATATCACAAGGTCATGAGACGAACATCAATGTAGCTCTTCCCAGATACAACAGTGAAAGTGAAGGTATGTTGTTTTTGACTGGAAAGGTGGTTAATGGGGTAATTTAACCACCCTCTCTTTCCTGTCATTCAATGTCCCACTGAGAGCAATAACCTTCCAAAGATTCATTTGTTTTTCACTTCATGAAATTGTATTTCTCTGTCTTTTCTGTGAGAGCTGGTTGTTTTATCGTGACAGCTAGGTTTGTACATCCACTAATTCCAGACAACACAAGGCTCTTTAATTGGGAGATTTATGAGAGGGATAAAGGCAATGTTCCATTTGAGGTGATGTGTTTGTTGTTTTGCCGTGCCTTTTGAGTGTTGACTTAGCACAGTCACGGGGGGGGGGGGGGTGAGAAAGTCAGAGGGTGAAAAAGTAAGGCAGTTACCCAAGAGTCTCTCTCACTCATGAGATCAAGGGTGATGTGCTTCCTGCCACAACACAACGCTCGAGTCATCCGCAAGGCTTCGCTCTGCCAGACAAGATTTTGTCTTTTTTTTTTTTTTTTTTTTTGGCGACTTGGCGACAGATTTTTCCCTTCCAGGGAGACTTTCAGGAACTGCATCCTAATGTTCAAATGAGGCCCCCGTACCGTGGAATTGCTGAGGTGGATTTCGAGCCCTAATCTGCCCGTAGGGATGTCCAAGCTCTGCAGTTTCATCTGCACCAACACATACTTCCTTTCAGCTCAGTAAAACTGCAAAAGAAGCCATTACTGGCTGCCCTAGAAACAGCGCTGAGCCATTTCGCCAAACAAATGTCCAACTTCCTCTTTGGGTCTCACAGGGGCTCCACAGAAGATATCATCTCATTGGCTGAGACAGTAAGTAATTAATATAAGCTGTCTTGCACACTGTAGTCTAACATAATACAAAGTAAAACTGCATAATCTTTACTGACATGCTCGGAAATGAATCTCTGTCAGCAGTGTTCCCTTATGCCCCGTGGCATCCTCTATAACTGAATAATCCAGTAGTGCCTGGGGCTTTCCGTGACCGCACCAGGCAGGGTTAAGGTGTGAGCGAATGGGAAATGTCTGTGGCTGAGCCACCACAGTCTCCATGAGCCCATACAGGACAGCATACGTAGGATTCAGTAAGAAAGAAACTTTACGCTGGTTTAAGGTTGTTTCAGGACGAATCTCTATGGACATTTCCACTCTGTTCTGGTGTTAGATTAAGATAAGCTGTTTTTGTCCATCTCTGTGTGTCAGAGAGTGTGTCTGCTGAAGTTGTGTGTATTTGATTTATTTGTTTGATTGTGCTTTCTCTATGCATTATACATTCTGTGTATTGTATAAGTTTGAATATTGTGTGTGTGCGCATGCATGTGTGTGTGTGTGTATTTTTTTTTTTCTAAATTATGTTCTAGCATCATCATTTCTGGTTATTAATGGGCAGAATCAGCCTCGATTATGGTGTGGTGATTTGTAACAGCCCATTGCTCAAATGAGTGTTTGTGGGTTGAGGCAAAAGGACCGCAGGGACTATATTTAGAGGCTGGATAATGGGCAACTATTAATGTAGACTTCCAGTTTGAATAAAGACTGGTGTCCAGAAGGAATGTGTGGAGAAATCTAAGACCATATGAGGTGGCACCGTCCAAAGATAGTTATGCCAGTAATCACCTGAGAGTCACATCCTCATCTAAGTTTACCTCAGGCCACCTGTTGTCAAGGAGAAATCATACATTTTCTCTAAAAAAAAAAAAAAGTTAAAAAGTCAAATGGCTCTCAAGTTCCAAAGAGTACAAGGGGAAATTGAGTCATTAATCATGAAGTTAAGAGCTCCTGGACTATTCTTGCACAGGCCCACACACAAACACACACAAACATACATACACACACACACACACACACACACACACAGATTCATTCTCTCTCTCTCTCTCTCTCTCTCTTTCTCACACACACACACACACACACAGATTCACACACTCTCTCTCTCTCTTTCTCACACACACACGCACATACACAATGCTGCTGACACACCTCAGCATTGACGCAGGAGGCGAGTGCCTTGAGCCTGTTACTCAGAGAAGATAAATATTCCCCTTAAATGGCATTCGCCACAGCCTGTCACACTGTGCAGAAACTGGGTGGGCATGGCAGAGCCGTGATCTATCTGATTAGTGGGCCAGACCTGACAGGCCTTCTGAGCCAGCCACGGAGAGAGAGAGAAAGAGATGGAGGGAAAGAGAAAGACAGTGTGTGTGTGTGTGTGTGTGAGAGAGAGAGAGAGAGAGAGAGATGGGGGTAAACAGGGAGGTGCATTTATTTAGAGATGGGGATGTATTTTCTTTATCTGTTTAAAGCAGGAAAAAAGCATTTCTCTGTTCTATTGCTTTTAAAAATACCAGCTGTAATTGACCGCATTAGGGGGAGTGTAGCAGAAGGAGTGGGACATCAATAAGCCCTAGGAACTTGTACATAGGAGGCTCTGGAGAACCTATACCCTGGGTAAATCAAGATTTATGCAGCATACCTAACTTCACTGGATATGCCTATACAGATGTATTTATGAAATTTTAGTTTTATAATTTTAAATTATTTTGTAACTTAACCTTGTTGTGCAATTATTGTATTTACATTAACCCAAACTTCTAACCTTTCTTTGTCTTACCTATACAGTTTGTTGTAAACTAATTGTCAGCAGAGTTTGTTTATAATGAGAGCAAATAGTCTGCAAGAGACCATCTAAGTAAAGGCAAAACTCCTCTGCTTGAACTAAATAAGAGAACGCTGACAGACTGAGAAAGAGGTTGGATGTATGCACCCCAACACCTGAGCTGGGTGTGTACTGCTAAGCCCTGTGTGTTCACTGCTTAACCTGACCAGAGCCGTTGGCTAGATCCAGCTGTTGCTGTCCATGCATACAGCTCTGTCCAGGGAGCCGAGGCACCACGGGGTCACAACGCCTGTTTTTGGTGATTGAATATTAATGCAGAGGACAGGAGCCTTGCAGGGAATGAATAATGAAAGAATGAAAGACAGGAAGACAGAAAGAAAGAGAGGGGGATGATGGAGAGGCAGAGAGATGGAGGACTGCAACTTCTCTCAGGTGCTAAGCGCTTAGTCTTTTTTTAAACAATGCACAATATGTTGCTTTCAGGGGCCATTTGTCGTCAGATGTCTGTTGGCCTAGTTGCAGGCCTTATTGCCTGAAATAGGAACTAAAGCTAAAATTCATCACCAGTGTGACTGCAGGCTGCAGGCTTTACCATCTTCTTTGCACGACTTTGGTGACTTTTGTGGCCTTACTGTATATTAAGTGTTCTCTGATTGAGCTGCATTCAGTGTGTAACTGATTTAGTGTAATATGCTTCTTTTATTAGGACATGAGTTGCATTTTGACTTACGTCTGAATTCAGTTCAGGGTGAAGTCTAGGGCTCAACTGGCACTTGGTGTAAACACTGTTATTAACGGTTTAATCATATGGTGACAAAGACACCTCATAAAGTGCAGTAGCTTCCATGATAATTTTATATATTGCCCCACACACAATGTGTTTGTACAACACACCTTTATATATTTAAACAGAGGCTAAATATATATTTTCTTTAGCAACCAATCTTTACAAAGTATCAGATGTATAGAGTGAATATCCTTAGGACAATTTAGCCACCATTTTTTTGTTTGTTTGTTTTAAATAACACTTTACTTTAGTCTATATACATAAAGGGATATAGATTGGTCATATAGCTTCATATAGCTCGTATGATACATGTAAATAACGTATGATAGTTCTGATACACTATATGATACATGTAGAGCTGTAGAGCTATTTCTGCTGTGACTGCACTATAAAGTGTTAAAATAATGTATAAACACTCACAGCCTGAATTATCACAATTCATTGGAGCTAAAGCTCCTCGACTCTGTGATGTCATTATTGATGTCATCATTAGCACAATGAAAAGAAAGCTTTATACAGAATTGATACATATTGATTGAATGTATAAGCCTATAGCAATATTTATAAGGAATTATGAATACTTCATAAACCTTCATGAATGTGTTTGTAATTCTTTATGTATAGAGTAAAGTATTACCATCTTCAGAGATGTTTTAACATCACAGGCAGTCAAGGAATAGCCAGAGGACCTTGAGGAGCAGTTAGCTGAATTTAGCCATACATGTCTGGGATTACAATCATGGATTGCTCCATTAAGACAATAACAACAGCATCATTTCCTGCCCTCTCTGCCACAAACTATACTGCACTCCTCTCTCCATAGAGGCAGGCTTTTCTGGCTCTGATGGCAGGTAATGGCTGTGTTTGCTCAGGGCCTGCCTCTCGCTTTCATTCTGTTTTGTGTTTTGGCCTTGTTCCCTTCTTTTATTTCATTCTGTTCTATTTTATTTATTTATTTTGAGAGCCGTAAACCTTCGGCAGTGATAAGGACAGGGCAATATTGTGGAGGAGAGGCAGAAGGGAAAGAGAAAGGGGGATGGGGTAAGAGGGGGGAGCCGTTGGCTAGGGAACTGGCACTTAGTGAGATTGTTTTTCCCTTGTCCAAGTGCCAAGGCTGATGCTGTCCCTGATAAAATGAAACTATCATTTGAGGGGATGCTATCAGTTTGAGGGGGGGGGGGGGGGGTGAGAAAGAAACGGGGGCTTTCACACCAGTGGTCAGGTGTGTGTGTGTGTGTGTGTGTGTGTGTGTGTGTGTGTGTCTGTGTGTGTTTCTATAAATATCAAATGGTTTCTGTCCACTACAATAGAGTGCTATGGATAGTACAATGCACGATAATGGACATAGTGGATATGTCACAACTTACATCCACTGCCATCAGAAGAAAAAAGACTTGGTTTGACAGTTTCTGTCCACACACACAAGAATCTTTGCCATTAAGATGTATTCCTTTTCAAATGATTAACTTTAGTAAAGATCATATAGTTTTTTTCTGTTCTCTTTCTAGGTGTTTATCAGGAGTTGCTATCTAATGACTTGGGTTTCAAACCCTCTTGTGTTATGATTTGCCAGAGCCTGCCACCTACTCTTTGAAATATTTTCTTGCCAGGATGTAGCTTGGCAGTCAGACCCACATCAATGATGATGCTAGGCAACAAGTGATCGACCTCCCATCGTAGGGGAGTGACCAGCCTTTAAAGTCAAAGTCAAGCAGTAATAAAAGTCAAGCGGTGTGTCTGGGTTTTTACCCAGACAAGTCAGAATGAACACTGAGAGAAATACTTGTGTCATTTTAGACTGTCGGCCAACACAGCTTTGCTAAATTGCACTACCATCAGTGTTTACTGAACCAAACAAGCAAAGATAACCATACCCAATCTGCTCTGACCACTTGTAATAGCAACCCTCCAATCATGTGGACCTAGTCTGATACACTGGAAAGGCTGAGCCATGCCTTTCTGTTGAGTTAAAACTCAAGTCTCGCCATCTTGTGAGTGGACTGTCAAAGCACTCTACTGGCTAGACTTTTACCTGCAAGCCCTGTTAACACCACTAATCAAAACTGCAGCCAGGGACTCTGATCTTCAGACAGCTAAAACGCCCACATCTTTCTTCATCTCATTCCACTGGCTCTCTTAAGATGGCAACCGAGCAGCCAACTGCAACTGAACCCTCTTGCACCATCTCCCTCATCAGGGTCTTTTTATGTATCTTTCTCTTGAGGCAAGTAAGGGGGCCTCTGGTGGTCCAACCATGGCATGAAGACTCAAAAACAGATTCCTTTCATGCGTAGACACCTCGTTAAGGGGATGTGTTACTCGATCTACAGTATGAAGCTCCTCTAGCACCCTTGTGAGGAGGACTCTCAGCTCCTTTATTGGATACCGCAATGTTTGAGTCTTGTTTGTGACTCAAAGCTTGGTACAAACCCAATCTCCTGGTCCCTCAAGGCTTTGTCAGGGCTACTTTCTGTGGTGTCGGATGCTGACACACGGGGTTGTATCAATGTCGTCTCACACTCACACACTGACAGTAAATACTTTTCTTGGAATTTGTTAGCAAGTAGGCCTGTTGTCATTTTAAACATCATATTTGCACATCCTATAATACTCTGTAACTGTGTTGTGTTTGACAGAACACGCAGATCAGCCTACACCCACCTGGACCCAAATACACAAACTACAGCAGTTTATATTAGGAGGCAGGGTTGCTAGCAAGGAAACGAAACCCCATAGCTGCTACCATCATCTTTCTTAAGGCATCAGGAGGATGTATCCCATGTAGCTGCATTTGATTGTTCTGCATTGGAATAATGAGGCCCTTGTGTTGGCGTTTGTACATAGTTAGCCAGTTCAGGTTGCAAACATGGCCTGGTCTCTAAGGCCCAGATTTTCAGTTTTAATCTAGTTTAAAATGATGGGATGAAAATCCCATGTTTTGCTATCTAGGATCAGGGCCCAGTTGTTCAAAAGTAACCCCTG
Source organism: Tenualosa thibaudeaui (assembly GCA_027481765.1). NCBI lineage: Eukaryota > Metazoa > Chordata > Actinopteri > Clupeiformes > Clupeidae > Tenualosa > Tenualosa thibaudeaui. Next base: position 15,987,604 of record JAIFZK010000003.1, read on the forward strand.
ACCCCACATAGCAAAACATGAGATTTCCAAGTCCAGATCACTTTGATCCAGATTAAACTGTATGACAGTGCTGCTCCAGCTGTTTCTGATACACATACTGTTCATGAAGAATTACATGACGAATTACATAGGCCAAAAACTCATTGCAATTGATCTTTCATCACTCATATTTCTGAGTGCCCAAACATTGTTTGGGAACATGGTGTGACCTGCCAAATGTGTCTTGAAAATGGCTACTCAAGCTTACAGGTGAATTAATTAAGTTTCTAAAATTAATTTTAAGGTCGTTGTAAACGACAATGGTACATTTTTTCTACAGACGATGCATACTAATGAAACACACACACACACACACACACATAGCACGTGTGCCATGTGAAGTTGATTGATAGTGAATGCAATTAATAGCTGTCTCTGAAGATTAATTAAATGCACAAAAAAATAACAGACCAGCACCAGTCAGGCTTGTACTGGTTATCTTTGAAACAAACATGAAGCTCTTTCTATCTGTCTCTGGTGTAGCACTACAAGTAGAACCAGCAAACACATGCTGTGCTTGAAAGGCAGAGGACAACTGCATGACAGTGGTGAAAAATCACTAACATAGAAAAAAAAGAGAGAAAGTCAGGGGGGATATAAAAGAACAGAAAGAATGACTCCATCTTCTGGGTGCCATTCCAGGGAAAAGAAGGTCATTTCCCAGGCAGCAAAGCACCAACAGGGGTTTCTGGGAGGGATGGCAGAGGGGTATCTGGCATTGGTGTCCCATCGGGAGCCCCAAGCAGGAACCTGCCAGTACCCTTCCTACAGCACAGCACTCACTTCTGGCCCTTCTGGTCTGAGCTTCATCACCAGTCCCAGCAGAGCGGAGCAGAACAGAGAGGAGTCGAGGGGACATGTGGCCTCAGATTCACCCAGAAACCACTCCAGACGCACAGCTTCAGAGTCTAACACACACACTGACACACACACACACACACACACACAGACACGCACTCCACCCCACCGTATTCCACCAGCAGTAGCAGTAGCAGCAGAAGCAGCTCTTGGATGCCGGCCGAGGCAGGCAGCCATGTTCCCGAGCAAGCGCAGCAGGATATTGAATTTATGTCGTCTTCCCCGGCCCCCCCAGGGATGGGTCTGATGGCAATGGGACAGTCAACCTTCAGGACTGCAGGTCTGCAAAGTTAAAGCCCAGACGCTCTGCCAAGAACAGGACAGGACGTAAGCAACTAAAGTGCCACACATGCCTATGCGCATACACACACACACACACACACACACAATGGTCATTAAATTCCTCCTCCAGCACTGTTAGGTAGACATATGCATGAGAACCAAGCATCTTTCCCCCAGCCCTTCTGAGCCTCACACTGGCCCATGTGCAGTCTGCCTGTCCCAGCACAGATGTTCCAGCATGCGTGCTGATGCCTCTGTGCTTGTTGAATCCCATCACGTCTCCTGCTTCCACACCAACCCACCCAACGCCACCCACCACCACACACCATCATCTTCCTCTTGCTTGATGAAGAAACTCCACACACCACACCACTCTGCTACACCACCCAACAGTTTCCCCAGCTCACAAGGAACTCTTTCCTCCACCCATGCAGTTATGCTTGGACTGCCACACTCACACCACACTCACCATAAAATACAAGGGGAGTGAGTGTGGCTAATACAACGCAAACACAAGATCAGAGAAAACCTATAGAGGAAGAATGTCAGACCATCGGGAAAAAAAAAACAGGAAAGGACAGGGAAGATGGAGGATGGTTGGTGTTTGCATCAGGTTGGTACACGCCAGCCCTCTCCTGGCAGATAGACCGAGGTGTTATAGGATATCAATATGTCCTCTTCCGTCTCAGATCACAATCTGGGAATGTCATTTCATTTGCCTTTTTGGTTCCTTCAAAACCTATTTTGTGAAAGTGGAAGTGCGTGACAGGAATTTATTCATGAGTGTATTCTGAGAAGGGGAGGCGCTTTCAGATATTCAGATTTTCAGTCTTTTTTTTTATTGCTGTGTGTCCGTCGATTTACTCTCCCCATTTATATTCATACATGAACTCTCTCTCTCTCTTTCTTTCTTTCTCTCCCTCTTTCCTCGCCTCAGTGTGTATCGCTGTCCTCACAGCGGCGCAGCTCTATGAATTCATCTCGCTCCTAATCAGAGCACTGTGACAGGTGTTAATTGAGGTGTGTTTGCCCTGTCGAGAGCATCAGCGGTTGGCTGCATCTGTTTGGCTAAGAGGTCTGGCTGTCAGACATTTGGCTCTGCAGGAACTTTGTGCTGATGTTACAATAAAAAATCTCTGGATGTGCGTGTGTGTGTGTGTGTTTGTGTGTAGGTCCGAGTGTGTGTGTGTGTGTGTGTGTGTGTGTGTGTGTTTATGGTTGTGAAGGTCACTGCAAGACACAATGCTTAATTCCAGCCAAGCCACTCCCTGATGGCTCAACGCTTTCCTGAGTCAGGGGCAGGTAGGTGCCTTTAGTCATTGTGGTAAACACAAGGAACCGATGGAGAGAGAGAGAATGTGGCCTTAAGGTCTCCTCACACTGGCTCCTACAAAGTGCGAAACACTGCGCTTCCAACATTCTATTCCATTGTTTTCAATACAAGCGTGCACACAGGCACCAAACTTTGCTTCCACCGCCGCTGCCTATTGATTACGATTCAATTCTATTTTGTTGGAGCCGTTCGATAAAATCCATTGGTGATTCCACAGGCTGGTATGCTATGTTCGCAGCAGGCAGTGCAGCGGTGGTATGCAGAGGCAAACTAAATTGTTGAATTCGAAAGTGTTCCGCAATGCTGTCGGAACCGATGTGTGGAGGCCTTTATGCTGCACTGAGATCCCAAACATACCCTTTCCTTCTCCAGTGCTCTTCAGTGTTAACCTGGAGGAGACTGATTTGGCCATGTACACAAATAGCAATTGCACTTATATTCAACTGATATATTTGTAATTAACACCTGATCACTGTGATGGGATGGGATATATTTTCAAATGACACCTCACACAAGATCTAAAAAAATCTGAGATGTATCTCTTTATATACCATTGTTTATATAACCACTTATCATTACAAGTGTTGGTGGCAAAGATTAAAAAATCCAGAAGTGGAAATCCAGAAAGGAAGAAGCATAAAAGATCCATTGCAGATTTGTTCAGAACAATCAATACCAACTAATTAGTATAATGTTTGATCGAGTACATGATCCAACTATATGTCTGCTGTTTTCCTAGTGGATTTGATGCAGAGCTCTACATTTTAAGTCGTTATAAAAATATGTGAAATGTCAAATGTGTGCCCCTTGGTGTTTTGCAAAAAGTGAAGTGAAATGAAATAAAACAGCCTCCTGTGTGTATTTCTTTCTGTTTTCCCATTGAGCTGCTCCCTGACCCGGTGTGAGCCAATGTCATCATGTGAAATGTGTTCTGCCTCACCCTGTCAGAGAGTGAGTGAGGCCCTGAGGGTGCTGGGAGGCCACGGAGGGCATTCGACTGGTTAATGGTAGCAGGGACAGCTCTCAGCTACTGAAAGGCACTTACCTGCCCCTTTTCACATTCACGTCAACCACCCAACCCGCCATTTAGACCTCCCGCCGTGTCACCCCATCCACTACTGCCCCCCCAACACCCCCAGGGTATTCTTCTGTTTAAGTTCAGACACCTTGAAGTCCAAAGTTTCATAGGCTTACACAGAAAGGGGGGAGTAAAAGAGTCGAAAGACTGGCGCAGAAAAATGAGACACACACACAAAGAATATAAGACAAAGCCCTGGAGAAGTTGTGATTAAAGAGTGTCATTGTTTTTTCAGGCGCCTCTGAGGCATCAGCCTCGGTTTGAATGTACCGCTTGTTTGAGGAAGCATCTGGAGTGAGTCCCTCACTTCCTTTCATTTGAGAGAGGAGTTGAGTCGACTCGAGTGGAGACAAGACGAGAGAGGGGAGCGGTGACAGATGCTCTTTCATGCGTCGCCAGCCTCTCCCCCGGAAATCATGCCAGACACCATGCTCATGATGTCACCGTTGCATCACCTCAACAACTTCCTTCCCGACTTCCCAGACTCAAAATTAAAACCCTGACAATCACTTTCTCCTGTGCGTCTCAAAGAAGAACCCTCCCACTACCATCACCCCCTTTTTAACATTACACTCTTCAAAAAAGATTGAAAAATTGTGAAAAAAGCCAGAAATGAGTTGAAAAATGGTGGCGGAGTGGGAGAGTTAGTATATAAAAATATAAATTGTTGGGTGAAAAGATGAATTTGAGAGCGAGAGGCAGCCCCGGAGCTGTTATAATTCCTGCCCATGTATCACGGTTAGCAAGGCTCCGCTCTCTGCAGTCAGGCCAATCACAAGAGTGCAGGAAAGCGGCACATCAATCTAGCAGTGTGTGCTCTGGCAAAAAGTAAAAAAAAAAAAAAAGTCAACCCCACAACCCCACACCTTTTCCTTCCAGTGCAATGGCGTCTCCCTACCTCTCACTCCCTTGCACTCTTGAACACAGTGGTCTCTGTTTATCCCGCTCACAAACAGACAGAGAGCTGAATAAAGTGTTTCGCAAAAGGACGCTTGGTATTCTAATGAGTTCTGTGAGCAAAGAGCCTGGGCATAAACAAAAACACAAGAGTACATAAATAACATTAAAAAATTGGTGCCCGTGTCAGTTGATCACTTAATGCCCTCCTAGCAGGCACATGCAAGGGCAGGCCTTTAGTACCTGAGTGGTGGCTTCAATATAATTTATTTATTTATTCTGTCCATTGGGAAAACGTCATTTCTATTCACTGCCCTCCAGTTTTTTAAACCAGCCTCCTGAAATCAATCTGTGCTGTTACAGGTTCTTACGGCAATATTTCTTCAAAATATCTGTTTTAATTTTTCATTGTTCAATCTAAAATGCGCTGGTTGACTGCCAGTTACAAGGTGACAGCTAACAAACTTGCACAAATCCCTCATCTAGCCGAGAGGTAAAGGTTGACAGCCAAATGGCCACAGAATGGCTGGTCAAACAGACACACAGCGATTAAAAAAAGGCCATGCTGACAGGAGCTGTGTGAAGACAAATAATCTCAAGCCGCCATTTGACACTTACCCATTAGTGTCACAACAATTGCTTTTGCACAAACTGTCAAGACATTTATGGTCACCTGTTGCAATTTGCTGTCCTGGGGCTGTTACCTGCCGCTGTAAAATAATGTTTATGGCATGACCATATCGAGGCCCTCAGTGGTGAGCTAGTGTTAAACTTTACTGTGGCAGTAACAGTGAATGTGAAGAGTCAGGCTGTAATCAGTATGAAAGCAGAGTTGAGGAATCCTGTTCATTTGGGACGCTGAGGGTCCTTTTCTTAGGTTAAGACCTCTTAAGTTGCCAGCATCATTTTCACTGAATCATTCAGTCTCTGCTATATAATGAATTTATGACAAAAAATTACTCTGTGATGAAAAAAACCTGCTTTGGATTGTTAATGGTTGTGAAGTCAAATAAGTCAAAGAGCTAAGCTGAATATGGTGCCATACTGGCAGAGGCTGTATAAATATAAAAAATTCATCTTGTTCCGTATCATAAATACAAGAGTGTTTGCATTCCTTGGAGAAGACTATAGCTACAGCCACTGAAGTGGTCTATAAATTCCCTTTAAAGTCCTCGTATTGGACAATGCAATCTTCAAACAGCATTGTGTAGCATGGGCATTTTACCTCACAGAAAGCCAGCTGAAAGTGAAAAAGCCCTCTGCCCACGATGGTACGATGGTGCGAAAATCTCTGAAAGACTTGACTGTGTTGTTATTCTCTCACCAGGGAGATAAAGTGTACAGGGCACCAAGAGGGACACATTTGTTTAATCCCCCCCACTTCCCCCTTTTCCCAATTGCGTGCCTTTTCAGCAATTTTCAACGTTTTTGCCCGTGGCGAGGCACAGCGTGAGGATGGGAATGACTTATTTAACAGATAGCGTTTCCTCTGCTGTCAGCAAAAAAGGGTCAACATTTCAGAGCAGGATCGACGCAATGTGGTTTGAAACCTGGGGTCATTTTGGTTAAACTAAGAGCCAGTCAGGGACAGAGTGAAAAACGGATTCTATCATTACGAGGCAGACAGAGACATTTATCTACCAGCTCTGTACTGTATGTCTATATCCTGTGCCCTAACAGAGACACAGGGACAGTGGAGAATGAAGAGGATTTTTTTCCTATTGAACTGAAGAAATGTGACTTTATGGGCATGGTTATGAGGCCATCATATTTAATACCAGGGAATTGAGCAGCGCACGGAAATGATCATCATTGCTTAAATTCAGTAAAGTGTCCAGTCTCCAGCGTGACATTAGTTGCTTACTGGAGATTATGCCAAGCATCATAAGTCATAATTAACTTTATGTGTCATTATGTTCTCACTATTTATTATTTATTTGTTTGTTTGTTTATTTCCATGTCTATTTGTTGTAATGCACTCTATGGCATTATTACTGACCAAGGAAACTGGAGTCACTTTTTGGAATCTGTCTTTTCTGGCAAGGTTTCAATTTCAAATGCACCCTTACACAGTAAGGAATTTGCTTGTGTTTTGCTTAAGTAACTCTCAGCCTTGTGTAGATTTTCTGTTTACTGATATACTCCAACCCATGCCATTGAGCCACATGCCACAGAGCTATGTCACTGATTTACTAAACTCTACATGTTCAGAACAGATGTTTCAAGCCATGAGACCTCATAAAACACTCTTAAAGGCCCAACCATAACCATTCCGAGAAATTGTTTTCTGTAATGTTGTCTTTAGGTTCTTGGAACACCAGGCATTTGATTCAATCCCATTATGAAACAATTCTGAACTTGGAAAGAAACTCTGCAATTCCCAAAAGCACCCACCCCCCCTGAAAAGAATGCTATTGCATGTCATTATATTCAGTCAGCTAATGTATTGTGTAATATAAAAAAAATGGTATGCCTTGCACAGTCAATTTCACTTCAGGCAAGCCCATATTGCATGTCTAACAATTACATCTGTGTGGGACTGAGTCAATTCAAAGGCAACAACTGCTTAATCTCATACTGTGTTGTCTTTGCTGTTATGGCTGGAATGAAAGTTCACTCTGGCTTGTCTGCACACAGATCTGACTGACTGACTGACTGACTGAGTTTGTCTCAGTTTGTCACATCACAGAGGCTTTGACAAATTATCTCATTCTGCAGGCCGGGTGTCAAGCTTCTGTGGTCCTCTGGAACTCCTAGCAAACCTTGCCAACAGATGGAACTCCTCATGTGTCTGTTCTGAGATGTCTCTTAGAAAGACAAGAAAACACAATGACAACCCTTTGACACAAGCTGATGTGGAAAAAAAGGGAGAGCGCAACAAAAAAAGGGAGAAAATATAAAAAAAGAAAAGGAAAGAAAGCCAAATGAAACCTCTCAGCCTTTTTTTCTGGCATCTGATGCTGGAGAGCTCAAGCATGCCAGCGATGCTCAGCTGTGAGCATAGGAGTTATAGTGAGGATTTGGATTATATTATCAGGGTTTGTTGTTAAGGCCACAAATCCCATCTTGGCAAGAGACCAGGCTCTCAGAGGAGAGAAGAGCAACATCATGAGATTTGCTTGTGTGATTCTTCCTGGTTGTACACCATATGTGTGAGACAGGAAAGAATAACAACCAGGCAAAGGATATGTGATGCAGTACGTGTGTGTGTGTGTGTGCGCGCGTGCATATATGTGCATGTTTGTGCAAGTATGCATGTGTGTGTGTGTGTTTGAGTGGACGTTTGGTGAAACTCCACACAGTTTTTTTTTTTTTTTATACTGTGAAAGGAAAAGGCTAAACTTGCCACCCCAGCCCCATCTGCAGGCTTCCCCCTTCCCCCCAATTTCCCCAAGCGATGTGACAAGCTGGTGAAGCGAATCATATTTCTGAGGTCTCAACTTTCTCTAGCCATGTGCAATAGTGCAAGAGCGTCAGCCCATAACCGCGTTTGTCACTGTCAGACAAAACAGAGACAGAGAGGCCACTGCCAGTGGAAATCCAAACAAAAATACCACAGACTTACATTAACCTAAACTACAATACACCTTAAGGTAAGCCAGAGGCTTTGTTTACCACGCGCCTGCAAAACGGTTTTAGTAATACAACATTTAACAGAGTGAGCAGGTTTTGACGTGCTGCATGATTCATGGTCGTCTATGTTCTCCCACTGCCCAAACCTTAATGTTTTTCACCCTCTTGCCTCTAAGTTTTTTCCATCCTTGCAATTCTCTATAACTTTGTAACAAGCGGTTCAAAAATATCGATTTCGTTTTTTGTGAGAACAGACTTTCATCCGGGCATCCTTTCCTGATCTGTACACTGCTGGTGTATGTAGCTTTTGTTCCTAATGGTGTCTTACATGACTGTTTACATCGACGTATAGATTTATCAATTCAAATTGATCAAAGTCGATTTGATAATATGAATTTGATGCCCTTCCAGAAAACATGGCATTGATTTCTTATTCATACTACTGACATGATGGAATTTGGTTGGGGAATGACCTTCATTCTTGAAGTGAGAACATGAGGCCTGTGGGACCAAAGTTTCTTATCTTAGTTCCCCCTACTGGTTTTTTACCCAATTCTCATCAGAATCTCACAGCCATCTGTGGCACAGTGAAAAGAAAAAATGACTCTCAGCCTTGTGTAGAGTAAACTCTAGGAGGTTTGGAAGGAGAATCTGGTTTCCCCAGAGTGCGATCGCTGACCACAGAGACTCTTGAAAAGATGTTCCCACTCATCCATGTCTTTGGAGACCCTGCCTATTAGCCCTGCGCTATCCCCACACATTAGTCTTCCTTCACTGCACCTCACCGTCATTGACCACCACGAGACCAGTGCCTTCGGCTACAGTTGGCCAAGCCGCTCTCTCTCTCTCCCTCTCTCTCTCTCTTTATTGTCACTGAAGTGTCCCTGGAGGCTGGCGACCGTGCTTGCAGAGGTAGTGATGAGTTAACAGCTGTCCCTTTGCGGGAGTCCTGCTGCAAGCAAAGGCACTCGAATGAAACTTTTCTCTCTGAGGAAATTTCTAGAAAGAGGTAGGGGGGTGGGCTGTCACACAAGGACTGCCTGGACTCCCCTGTGCAAATCTATGCTCATATTGCCACTGCTGTTCAAATTTACTTTGGAGAAAAAAAAATAAACACTATAGGTGGTGGCTGTACAGACTAGCAATGGCGGGAATCATCACACCTGGCGCCAAATACCTGGCAGTGCTTATAAACAAGAGGGAAAACATCTCCATTTTAATTCCCCCTTTCATGTCTGCAGAGTTTGCTGGAAACATCACAGGCTGAGGATCCCCCAAGGGTGGCTGTGTCATAGCGTTTATCACGTAGAGTTGCCCAAGTCGCCTGTGATCCGCGGGACGCACGGCTTTGCGTGTCGCACCAAGCAAATATTACCCCAGTCCAATCGGCTTTGAAATGCAAACCTCTGCCGGGGTTGGCTCCGGATGCCAGCAGCAGGAAACCCTCTCGATTTCATTCTTCCCTGGATGGTGGCGTGTTTACACGCTTACCACGCATGCATTCCCACACCATTCTCGCTTCAAAGGCACACCTTGTCACCAGCTATTTGGTCGACCAGCCAGCACCCCCACAGCCCAGTGGAGTGGCCAATGATCGGCCGCGGTGGCGAGGAATGAGAAGAGACAACCGTGTGCCCTCAAATGAAGATGTGATTGCTCTAAATGAAGATGGGATTGCTTTCCTTAGACCCCTGTTGTCTCTCAAAGTCGCACAGACCTTTGTGACTGCCAGCGGCCCCCCACCAAATTGCTCTCAAATGCCCACATCCTGTTTTCCAAGGTAACCTCCTGCGAAAAGGACATAGCTTCTATTTCTTACTTCATTATAGTAGTGTCTTTTTTGTCTATTTGCATTAAACCCGAGTCTTGAACTTCCACAATGCCTCATTCATTATTTAGCTTTTAATTTGTGCATTGGGAAACCACTTTACCGCCAAGACTGCACGAGGTGCCAGTCAGCAGTCAGCAAAAAAGGGCTGATCTGAAGCAGGCTTGCAGGAGTGTGAGCCAGAGAAACTTCTGTGAAAGAAAATATTGAAACAGATTGATTCAAGATGTTCTCTCATCTGAATAGTTACGTGGAATATAAATTAGGAGAAGGTTTAAAGTGAACTCAAAGAGCGGCATTCATCCAGACCAGATATAGATCCAACATCAATTTAAGAGGGGCCAGAAAAAGTAGGTGGAGAATTTAGAAACTATAGCAGAGAGTGATGCCTGTACAGAGGCATTCTTGCATTTTTGGGTAAGTGCAACTTTTAAAAAAATAACAAAATATTTTATTTTTACATTCATGCATTTAGCAGATGCTTTTATCCAAAGCAACTTACAAAAAGAGCACTTACAATCAAGCTGCAACACAAACCTTACTAAGCTTACTAAAACCTTACTAAGATGAGTTGCTCTTGGAAGAGGTGGATCTTCAAGAATTTTTTGAAAAAAGCTAATTTTACCGCTAAATATGATACCATTTCATTGGTCATAACCGAGTTATCTGTCATTAGCAGTAAATATGTTGGATTGTTTAGTAAAGCATTAGGGAAGAAGTCTGAGCAACACCTAGATGAGTTTCACTGGTGCTTGAGATAAATCAAGTCCGCAGTGAGACTGCTTTAGTGGGGATGAAGAGAGTAGCTGATTAGATATGAATGACTAGAGGCTGTCAGTAAATAAAGCAGCCCTGTGTTCCACTCCTGCTGTGGTAATTCTTCACTGTAAAAAGTGTCGCAACGCAAAGCAATAAACAGAGACTCAATCGGTACAGCAAACAGCAGCACGGAAATCGATACCACCACCACCACCTCCACCACTCCTCCTCCCCTCTCACCTCTTTGTCTTTTTATGCTTTCCTCTCTTTCATCCTTATGCTCTCTCTGCTCTTTTCATCCTCTCTCTTTCTCTCTCTCTATCTCTCTCCCTCCCCCTCTACCACTCCTGGCACTGGCCCCAGTAGCTGAGAGGACCTGCCCTGGTTGCCCTTCAGATTGCCCAGTGGGGACCTGCCCGCCTGCCCCTGTTCCAGCCAGACACACGACCATCACATCCATCTTTGTCAGTCTGTTGCTCGCGGAGCATTCATCAGAAAAAAAAAAACACACATATTTACACACAAACACACACGTACACACACACAGAGGCAGAGAGAGAGAGAGAGCACATATTATATCCATGATTGGGTGTGCACACAGATTTATATACTGTGTAAGGCATACTAGTTTAATATACTGCTTGATCAAATGAAGAGCAGAAACAGAGAGCTAGAGGTGAGACTGTTATAACCATGCTCAACTAAGGAATAGAGTTAGTAGTAGTAAAGGTGAGGCTGTTATAACTATGCTCAACTAAGGAATAGAGTTAGTAGTAGTAAAGGTGAGGCTGTTATAACTATGCTGAACTAAGGAATAGAGTTAGTAGTAGTAAAGGTGAGGCTGTTATAACTATGCTGAACTAAGGAGGGTTTTTTTGTTTGTTTGATTGCAGCTTGATTATAGAAAAAATTAGTCGTAGTAGAAGTAGTAATAGTAGTAGAAGTAGTAGTAACAGTAATAGTAGTAGCAGTGTGCTGTTGTTGTTGTTGTTATTATTTGTGGTAGTAGAAGTATTACATTAACAGTATTCTCTTTTTATAGAGACGTCCCTCAATCCACGCTTTACCAAGGAATGTTGTTGTTTGAAAATTCAACAGGATCATAGAAAAAAAAACTATGATTATTTTTAATAATAGCAGTAATGTTAGTATACATATTAATAGTAGTAATAATGGTATTACATTAAGAGTAATATCTTTGTTTAGTGATATAGTTATATATGTCCCTCAATCCCTGTTCCTGGAGAGGAAGAGAAAGAGAGAAGGGGGGGTGAAGGTGCATGTCTGGATGGGGCCTCAGAGGAACGTGACTGCAATGGGGAAGTGGCGACTGGGCATCTGCCATCCCAGCCTGAAGAATGGCTGGGCTTGTAATCCCTACATTAGCCTTGCTGTCAAGCCACTAATAAAAATAAGCTGTGGACAGATCAAGTGCCGGTGATTTAAAAGCAGTTTCAAGCCTAAAACCTGCAGCAAGTGGTGTGTGGCAGCTTTGGGGGGCTGAGAGAGCTGATCACTAGTTCTCCCTCCCACTGTCTCTCTCTCCCACTCTCACACATACACACTTTCTTTCTCTCTCCCTCTCTCTCCCCATCAGTCTTTCTCTGCCACACTCTTCTTTCATACATGTAATTTCTCATACATAGCCTGGACTCCTTAATCACATGAAAATAGAGAAGGCAAAAATGCTCAAGCCGGGAATTTGGGCTTCACTCTGATTTCAATTTGCACCTTTGAGCCATTGAATGCATTTGCAGGATGCCATTACTGTGGAATGTGTGTGTGTGGTGTGTGTGGTGTGTGTGTGTGTGTATGTGTGTGTGTGAGAGAGAGAGAGAGCATTGATTTAATAATTATATTGAATCATCCATGAGTGAAGCAGACACAAATGATTGTCCTGGACATTTTTTCTGATGATCAATAACTTCTGAGCACAGAATAGCCTAATAGCCACTTTGATTACATGCAAGTGTGACCACCAAGTCTGAGCGTCACATACAACAATAACGACATTCATATGTTTTAGTCTTTTTGTTTGTTTTTAGGAAAATATTTGATAGGTACCATAGCATTGTTGCAGTCTATGACAAAGTGCACTAATTCTATTTTTACTTAGTTATCATTTATTCATTGTATTAACTGACATTAAGGTCTGCTTTCTTCAGTGTTTTGTTCCTCTACCTGGCTTCAGAGCAGTAACTGCAGATACTCACCTAGAAAGAGTATGGGTTAGTTTAAACTTCAAGTAGCACTGGGGGTTTATGGTGTGAATATAAAGGCAGACAGACAGTTGAGGGTTAGAGAATGGGAGTGTTTCTCTGCTGACGCAGACGTGTAAGTGAGGGGAGAGGATTGCAAGGAGACTGCAAGGCTGTGCTGGTTTGGAGGCAGACTGGTGAAGGTGTCAAAGCGTTGCTGGCTCCACTGCTCATACTCTGGTCATTTTGCAGTGGAAGTCTTACTCATTTCAACTCTACACTCCCAGAGCTTCTTGGCTTTAGGCAACAGCTACTGAACTGTTTTCGAGTTTAGGTTCCAAGCCTTCCATGAGAGTCACTTGCACATGCAATCAAATAAAAAAGGCCGAAATGGGGCTAAATCTAGCTGGTGGAGTTGTAAAAGATAATATGATGGTCCAACAGAATTTCTGACAAGGACATTAATCTATGAGCTCAACAAGGCATGTGTAAGCTAATAAGGTTTTGTTTTCAAATAAACCTAATTCTAAGGTCTCAATACATCTGAATTAAAGCTGAGGGGACATGCTCTCCTTGGTTGAATTAAGGATGCACACTGCTTATACTCTGCAGACAAATGCCAATAACTGTGGCAGGTTATTCATCTTCTAATCAAAAAGCAAAGGCACAACTTGATCACCAAATGACCCTGACAAAGGCATAGGGTGATGCTGAAACTATGGTCAAATAAAATAAATGTGTTGCATCGCAAGTTTCTGAGTGCCCAAGTTTTTTTAATGTTTTCCTGAAAACTCATCTTCAGCAGGTTGTTGGTGTCAACAAGGTGCTGTGTGAAGTGAAGAGGACAACAAACTAACACGGTCAAGGGAGAACAAGTCAACCCCACCACCTCCCTTTCAGACTGAATAATCCCCTTACTCCCGCCCAAAGGAACTTGAAGATTTCCAAATCCGGAAAAAAAGAGATCAGACTCCAGGTCAGCTCCAGGTCCTGCGAGACGTGTCATGAATAGTCATAATCCCTCAACCCTAATCTCATTTCCGAACGGATAATTACATTCTGGGATGTATTTACCTTTGTTGTGAAATGTTTGATTGAGAGGTAATGCCCTGCTCAAGTGCCGACAGACAGTTTCAAATTAATTTCTGTCACAACTATTGATTCTGACCAGCCAGCGTAATAACGACATGGGCTATGGCGATCATTTCCATCCAGCAGTCGCAGACACTAATTTGTTTCAAGTGGTGTTCTCACTGTCAGAACAAAAGCGCCCTGGTGGTCAAGGCCTGAAAGGTGATTTGTCGGTAGCGCCCTTGTCTCAAACTGGCTGTCCTTAGCTCCGTCACCCTCGACATTAGCCTCCTTCCCGCAAGTGACAAGCAATCAGCCGAGTGAGGCGTCGAGAGACTCGCTCGAAATTCCATGCCACGTCTCTCTCCTCTTGAAACCGAGGGTCGTTTCTCTCTCTGCGTGTCTGTGTCTGTGTGTGTGTGTGTGTGTGCATGCAACAATGAGACAATGAGTGTATGTGTGTGAGTGACGTGTGTGTGTGTGCACAGGTCTCTCCACAGGAGTGAGATGAATCAAGGACATCAAGGTGCGCAACAAGTTGGGTCCCATTTCACGCTTCATGTGGAGCCCCTGCTGAGCCGGGGCATCTTTGATGATGCCTATCGCCAACTTTTCAAAAGGCTGCCATAAAAGACCTCATTTCAGACACAAAACCTGTCTGTGGGAAAAAAAAATAGTCCCAGATGCGTTGAATTCTGGCACTTTTTTAAATTCATTTCATCATGCTTCTAAAAGGTTCCATCCTGAGCAACTACTTCTCTCAGAGTGAGGCACTGCTGAAAAGGTAACAGAATTTCTTCTGACACGCATTGGCGCACACTCATACACATACACACACACACACAAACGTCGTCACCAACACATGCGTGCACACATGCGTGCAACATTGGTTGACCCATGCCATCACTGGGTATCATTCTAAAATGCCATTTACTCCACTTCTCTTCTGAATTTAAATACAATGGCTTGAAATGTGGCAACACTCCAAACATCTAGAAGCAAGACAGTGTTTCATTCACTAAATGAAACTCTAGTGCTCTCATCCAGTTCAAATATATGATTTTTATTAATACCCACAGTAAGTGTCTATTCAGAGGCCGCTCAGCGTGATAGAAAACCCACTCAGCCCGTTGCTCTCAATGCCAGCGAAAGAGACAGGCTTTTGGGAGTGAAGTTGATTAAATGTGTACCGAGCACTGTTTAACAGTTTCCCCTCTGTGAGACATACAAAAAGAGATCTTCGTTTCAAAAGAGGGACGATTCCAACACAACGGTTTTTACCTGCGGGAGAGGTCACAGAGGTGAGTGTCTAATCTGCTTTGCCAGACTAAGATCAGTGATTAAAGCATGGGCGGTGACAGCGGAGAAAGATGAATGGCTATTGATTCGGGAGGGCACTCCAGACAGCCCAACAGACAAACGGTGACGAGCCGGCCGAAAGAGGACACCGCGGCACGCTTGGCGAAACACAGCTCGAAACATGCTCTGCGATGCACGACTTCCAGATCGATATATGCCAGGGGTTGTATGATTACTAATGAATGAAGTCTTGGAGTCTTCAGGAGCTCCCATGCTAGGCTCTCCCCTTCTACCTTCCCCTGGCTTCTCTTTCTGTCTGCTGTCCATCTAACTCTCTTGGCTATCTCTCCACTTCTCTTTAGTCTCTTTAGACCATCATGATAGAGGGAGAAATACTCCTCTCTTGAGAGTGACGGTGGAGCAGAATCGTCTTTTGTAGGAGTGGATAAATTGCTACTCCATGTCTAACTACTAAATGCCCTCACCACTCTCTGCTTACTCCAGAGAGATAAGTGTCTTTTCCTCTCACTACAAGGACATGTGCTTGTAAGGATGTACGTAAGTCTCCATTGCAACTCTTTGGGTGTGGGCTATGCCCTCTACCCGCCTCACATATTCAGTTAATCTTAGCAAGTCAAATAGCACAGATGACCTAGAGCACATAACAATGGATATACTACCAATGTCAAATTGTTCACTATCACTATAATTATTGGAATTCATTCCCTGATCATATGATCACCACTTAGTTAATACCTCATGTTCCGAACCATTGTTATCCATACTTCCCCCACACCCCCATCCACTCCCACACACCCACAAACCCACCAAAATTGGTTTTATACGTATAAATCAATCTATATTTATGAACAATACCAAAATGGATCACAAGCTTACTTTATTCAATTCAAGTTCATACGGTGCATGAGGTTGCCATATGTGTTCACTCACCCTCACCTTATAGCTTCATAGATTCTATAATCATCAAGGTCACAGCAAAGAGCTGCAATTTAAGCCTGTGTGATGCCTCCTCTGTGCCAATTATGGGTGTCTCACAGTGACATATTTCCTGTCAGCTTGGTGCCAAGCAGCTCGGTCTTTGTGGGTAACAACTTCATTTCCCAGAATGGCTTGCTCAGAGAACAAAGGGGAAAGGTTCACAGCAAGGCTCGTTAACCTTGGGGAGTCACTTTAAATGCCAGCCATTTTTGGCTGACACCACAGAAAACAGATACAGTAGGAAGTAGGGAGTTCTCTGCTCTCACCGGCGCATGTAAATGACTCACTCAGAAAGAGGAAATTACTTGCCGATGCTACGCGTGTTATTAATCTAGATTCCCTGGTCGTCTTTGATTCTTGTGTACAATAATATGTTAAAAAACAGCTTGTGATGTTTATCTCAGATGATGTACTGCTCTGGGTCCCATGAAAGTTTGTTTCCTTTACCTTTAATTTGTCTTTGTTCAAGTTGAAAAGACACCAGATCTTCTGGGAAACGTTCTGGTAAGTGGCATTTAAAGGAAGCTAAATGACTGTGTGTGTGTGTGTGTGTTTGTTAGTGTGTGTGTTTGTGAGGGTGTGTGTTTGGAAATGCCTTCCATTGAGGCAGTTAAATGACTATGTGTGTGTGTGTGTATGTGTGTGTGTGTGTGTGTGTGTGTTTGTTAGTGTGTGTGTTTGTGAGTGTGTGTGTTTGGAAATGCCTTCCACTGAGGCAGTTAAATGACTATGTGTGTGTGTGTGTGTGTGTGTGTGTGTGTGTGTGTGTGTGTGTTTGTTAGTGTGTGTGTTTGGAAATGCCTTCCATTGAGGCAGTTTGCCCTATTCTAACTAGTATTAAACCAGTATTAAACTGTGCATGGGAAGGGACACAGAGGATTTGAGGGGCCCAGTCAAATGAGAGGGCACTCTAATGGTGTCACACCCCCTGGAATGGGCCAGTCTGTGGTGGACTTACAAGGAGCGACAGGAATGGGACACCCACTTAAATGTGTCAAACATCATCTAATGGTGCTCTGGCCTCAGCCTCCCAGAGACAGACAAGCAAGAGAGAGAGAGAGAAGAGAGAGAGAGCAGGAGAGCTCTTTAGACCAGCCAACATCCAGTTCACCAATCTCTCTCTTTCACTTTTTTTTTTTCGCTGTTAACATTCACTCCATCCCGTCATTCCCAGTCTAGGGTTGAACATTCCCCCATTCTGGGCACGTTCCTCACACTGTACCCCTGGCGGGGCCCCCAGCACTCAGCAGGAGAAGGAGGCAAGCACTGAGATCCTTCTCCTTTCATTAGCATCCTGGCTGCTCGTGGCTCCGGAGCCTCTGGGCAACATGTTTTGGATCTGTGATTTGTATCGGAAAATGGTTTGGGTTTTGGCGTGGGGGGAAAAAATCATAATAAAAAAAAACTAAACCTACAAAATGATTTGTCCTGAGATTTGGATAACTGTCAGTGTGATGTAAGACTGAGATCTCTGGACAGAATTTCAGCTGTACAACGATTCCTGTTACTGTTCCACATTACACATAACTTATGAGTTATTAACCCCTACAACTGAATTGTTTCCCAAACCCACCCCTATTTCCCTATACACTCACGCACACTCACACATACATACACACACACACACACACGCGCGTGCACAGGTCAAATCAGACAACAGTATCTACTCCTACTTCTACCACAACCTCAGAGCCCTCCTGAGAACTCCAGTGCAACTCTCACTCTACTCCAGCCTGGTGGGTAAATGAATCAGATGACTGCTGCCAAGAACAAAGCAAAGCACAGTGATTCAGGGCCTGGCATCAGGGTATGATGAAGAGGGACAGCAAGGGCATCTCAGTATCTCAGTGCCAGCTAGTCAGGTGATTAATGGACTCCGACATAGACACAGTCGATGGCAACGTTTTCCTGGGAAAGAGAGAGAGTGATGCTGGGAGAGCATCCGTTCAGTCTCGATTCCGCCACTGCCACCATTGCTCGGTCAGAGGTTGTGACACTCGGTCCCTGCCTCTTCACCGTGGCTCTCCTCAGTCTTAGAGCTGGACATGAGTTTGGGAGGGACGTTTTGGTGGAGCGATACCACTGCCTCTGCTGCTGCTGGCTGGCTGGTTGCTACTGTGTCCAAGCGAACCGAGGGGGCTGGAATGTGCTTTGTCACTCTAATGAAACACTGCATGGGGGAAAGAGCCGCAGGAGAGATCCCTCAAGGTGACAGAGACACAGGGTGCAGCTCGGCAAACATACTTAGTGTGTGAGGGTGTGTGTGTGTGTGAGTGAGTGTAGGTGTGTTTGTGTGTGTGTGTGTGTGTGTGTGTGTGTGTGTGTGTGTGTGTGTAAGTGCGTATGAGTGAGTGTGTGCCCACTGGGATTATGCAACTCAAAAAGTCACAAAACAAACGGGGGGCTTCAGATAAAGTCTCCAGATGATTATTTCTCTGTCTCAGTCAGGGTGTTGACATGACAGATAAGGTTTAGCTTAATGCCTGGTGATTAATTCTGCCGATGACAAACAAAGATAACTCAAGAAAACAAAGACTCGTAGCTAAAGTTTCAAGAAACTAAGTCAGTCCTTTGTTGTAATTTATGCATGATCCTTTACAAAGTCTGAATCACATTGTGTATGTACAAGAATGAGATGTGGAGGTGGCCAGAGAGAGAGAGAGAAAGAAAGAGAGAGAGAGAGAGATCCTACTATAAAGAACTGAGGAGATATGGAACAGGGTTATGATTTAAGAAGGGTTTAGAATTAAGGTTGGGTGGGATAATTAAGACAGAGAAATTTGGAGAACTCAGCAGTTCACTGCACTGAGGACCCAAGGAGCAAGAAAAGTGAATGTGATCGAGGAGACTCAGATCGAGAGAGAAAGAGAGAGAGCAAGAAGGGGGGAATATAAGGAGGCTATAAATCTGCAGTGGTCGAGGTTAAGGCCTCTGTGCTCATTTGCTGGCCAGTGGCGTGTGAAAATGTTAATGAGGGGGTCGTTATAATCCGAGAGGAGACATGTTCGCCCTGTTCACATTTCACACACATCCCGGACCCTCACACTTGCTTGCCGTACTCCCCTCCCCACACACACACACACACATACACCCCTGTCCCGCTTACACAGGACTATTGTTGAGCATCAATGATGGTGGCTCCTTTTCTGGCTGATAATACATATAATTGCTATGGTCGAATTGTCACCTTTAGCAGCTTACTACTCTCTGAGGTGTGTGTGTGTGTGTATTTGGTGAGGTGGGTGTGTCTATGATGGAAGTGTGTATGGGACAACAGGGAGATCAAATGACACATCACTGTGTCACATGGACACACACACACCAGTCAGCAGAATGTTAACTCTGTAAGCAAGCACACACACCACTACTACACACACACACACACAGAGATGCACGCACGTGCTCAACCACTCTCGCAGAGGGGAGAAAAAAGTAGCATCAGCTAAAAAGCATGTTTACATCTCCAGCTGCGTGTTTGGCAGCAAAACTTCTTTCCAATCTATAATTAATAAGAGTACTTATAATTAACATGACCTCTCATGTGATTTTCAGATTTTTTCCTGCTACAGCTACAGCTTGACATTTAGATGCTTTTTTTTTTTTTTAAGGGAGAGGAGCGAGTGAATATTGTTGCTCCTATTTAGATGAACGATTCCTCTGACGTTCAGCACACTGGGGAAAACCTACTTCTCAAAACACACACTCAAAAAGCACAAACACAAACACACACACACACACACACACAGACAGACTTGTGTGCAACAGAGCCGCGCATGTTTTGGCGTGTCTCAGTTGAGTGACTATTTCCAAGTGAGATGGCATGTGACACTAACATGAAAGTCGCTTCCCTTCATCACCATGTTTTTTTTTTTTTTTTTTCCCGTGGAGCAAAAAGTTATTAGTTATTATCGGTGTTCCGCACCTTGAGGAACCCTAGGAGCCTGCCACCCTCCATATTGGCACACTTCAGCCACGCAACAACGCAACATTAGAATAATTACCGCCTCTGAATAATGCATGTGGCATTGCCTGGCAACCAGCGTGTCTGGGTGGGCCAGTTTTACAGTCACTAGGTGTTTTTTTTTTTGTTTTTTTGAGGAAACCTCATGTGGTAAACTAATAGCAGTCAGTGGGAGGCATATGAAAGTCTCAATATATATTCTCTCTCACCACTCTCTTGTGCCCTACCTCTCCTTCTTTCCCTCTCTTTCTATAACACATACACACTTATACATGCACGTGTCACACACATACACACTCACGCACACATACACAAACACACTCACACACACACACATACAGTCTGCTGTTCTCTCTTAAGAGCCATGCATCATCAACATTACCCCATTCCACACCTTTATTCCCCATCAGTGGCAGCTCTCCTCTTTTTCATCCTTTCACCCCCTTGCTCCTCCTCTCCCATTCCCCCGCTCACAACCCTCATTATTCATGCCTCGTGCAATATACCTGCCCTCTGCTGCATTCCTGTGAAATATACCTGCCCTTTGACGATATCGGATTCCCAGATAAGAGCCACACAACATTGCAGCTTCCTGCTGTATTTTCACATAGCCTACATATTGTCTTTTTTACCATGGATTTCTGTCCTCGTCTGTCACCAGTACCTTTAATGATAACGTTACACAAATCCATCGAGCCAACATTGCGTGCGATAACGCTAACCTTTTTGCCAGTTATTGAGGTGGCTAACTTTCTGGTTAACAGAAATTGTCATCCTGTACAGTGGTATGGCTAATCCCTCAGCAGAGTTACAGTAATAGGATATCTGTGCTTAACTCAGAGCTAGTACAACATCACATGTGCTTACCTCTCAGCAGAATTAATGAGATATCTCTGCTTAACTCAGCACTATAATATCACATGTGCTAATGCTAACTTCTGTGCTTAACTAAGCACTAATCCTGTGCTGAGTCTCACGGTGCAAGTGATCATACGCGGTGCAAGTGATCATTGCGCTTTTTGTTTGTTTCAGCTGCCTCATCTCTCGCTGGAGCTGTGCCTGTTGTTGTTGTTGTTTTGGTTGTTGTTTGTCATAACAGCGGTGGGATTCTTCTGCTTTTTCTCCTCCAGACTTTCCTTCATAAGTGCTAATGAGTTTCTTTCACAGTGTGTTTGGAAGCATTTGCGTATGTACGTGTCTGTGTGTGTCTGTGTGTGTGTGTGTGTGTGTCTGTGTATGTATATGTGTGTGTGTGTGTGTGTGTGTGTGTGTGTGTGTGTGCATGAGTGTGTGGGTGCATGTCTCCTGTTGTCTTTGTTGTATGCAGTGTACGGCGTGAAATGATTTGGCATTCCCTCGGTGTGCACCCCTCCTGCTCCCATCCCTGTCTTATCAGTGCCAGCTCCCCCACCACACACACACGTGCGCGTGTCCACACACACACACACACGCACACTAATGCACACACACACACGCACACGCACACTGCTGCGAGTTGGTCTGAGGCGGTGGAGGAGATGTAAAACACAGTTTTGTCATTCATCATTCTGTCATTAGCAGGTTTTAGTTGTAATTTTCCACAGAAGGAGAGGCAAAGTATTTGACTAAAAAGAAACAATTTCTTGGTTAGTGAGAGCGATAGGGAATGCCAAATGCTCAGTTTGATTACATTTAAAGTTATGTGTCTATTACTGCTTCATGAACTGCTGGATCACCTGAACGATTCCCTGTATTACCTGAGAGTCTGGTAGGTGATGAGTGCTCTCTTTCTCTCTCTCTCTCTCTCTCTCTCTCGCTCTTTCTCTCTCTTTCTTTCTTTCTCTGACACATTGGTCAACACATGGCAGTGGCCTTTTTCCTCCTGGAAATTGAGACAGAAATTGCCTCAGCAGTAAATGATAGGTCTGCGCCCGTTACACTATACGCTGCCACCGACCCAGCGCAGAGAAGTGGGAGAGAGAGAGAGAGAGAGAGAGAAAGGTCACCACTTGCAAAAAGGAGGACAGTCATAACAGATGCTGCTTCGTGATGATACTCCTGTTTCTTTCCCCCTGTTTTTTTTTTTGTTGCTTTTTCTTTTTTCCTTTTTTTGAGATGAGATGGCAGCACTGTGCACTTGTGCAGGTGGACAGGACATGTGTCATTAGAGCCATTGCCTGCTGAGACAGCGCATGACAGTGACTCGTGGTCCCCGGCAGACATAGCTATCAGGCAAACAGCGGGGGTATTTTTATAACTTGACACGAGATGGTGGGAAAACTAGTGATGGTGGAAATCACATAGCCCCACTTAGACAGCTTGACTTAGTTTTCACTTTTTTCCAGTTTTTAGTTTCTTCTGTGACCTGACAGATGATAGTTATTTCAGCAGACTTTGCTATTAGGGGAGAAGTCAGAATTTTGTTTTATTTTGTTTTAAAGTGTATTGAGACCATGTAATATGGGGATTTAGCAATATAAACAATACATTGATTGATTCATTGAATGAATTACTTTACCATATAACCAGCTGAGGATTCCATCTGATGACTAATAAGTTCAGTTCCTTCAGCAACTTAGGGAGGACTAGTGTGTCAGGGGAGTGTGTGGTTGAATGGGTCTATCATGAATTCTGTTTGTTTTTACTGAGCACCTACTGCATAAAGGTTTTATGGCATTCGGCATGTTTTCTGTGCATGAAGTCTTTGAGAGAAATGTGTTTACAACATTCATATTTTACACTCCTGTCAGCCATCAAAGCCTGTTTGTCATATGTGGCAAAGACATTTCATTTTCATATAAAAAATACAAACTGTTTGTAAACTTTGTGTAACCTTGAAAGGGAAATAAGCTTTTGCATGTCTCTCACATAGTAAAAATGTCAATGATTTCAATTGGTGTACATGCCAATGAGTGTATAATACTATGCCCAAATATTTTAGCTCTTTTAACACTATAAAAATTTGCTGTACAGAACATCAGCAAATATTTCTTAGCAAACTGTGGCAGATGTGAGCAAATGTTGAATGTTGCTTTTTTTTTTTTACTCCTAAATTAAAACAATACCAGCCTATCCCAAGATTTTGGTTCATTACGAAAAGACCATAATGAGAGACAGATTATTATGGACTGTTTTGCCTTTACTGAACAAACCCTCTGAGATTGGCTCCAAAGCTGCACAAGCTGTTTGTTGTACTTAGTTGGCGGGTACAAGAAAAACATAGTAAAAGAGCAATCAACCCTCTGCAAATATTACAGCTTTCATGGCACACACATTAATGCAGACTTTTATCACGTTTCAAACACCAGTTCTGACACCAGCTCCGACTAATGAGAGAGAGTGAGAGAGAGAGAGAGAGAGAGAGAGAGAAGGGTTGCTTGGCTTTCACACAAGTTCCTGATTCTGTGTCTATTTTTTCCATTGAGTAAAATGGACAAGGGAATTCCAATAGGTCTCAATGGGTATCTCTGCCTATTGTACTGAAATAGTGCTGATTCTTGCTGTATATCACAGGATCGTTTCTATAAGCTCTAAGATACGCAGAACATGATAGTTTGCTTCTTCAGCTCTTATTCTCCAATCCTATGGATCACACTACCACTTTCAAATGACACTGTCACTGGGAAGAAGTTGTGTGTGAGAACCAAATAAGGCGAAGAGGGAATAGCATCTAGGCTCTGTGGACAGGGATGGAGTGGAGAGGGCAGGTTCTGTGTGAGCTGTAGAACTGAGCCTGTAGTTTCAAGAAGCACTCTCAGTCTGTGACATACTTCATCTCAACACAATAAAAAGAAGCCCTCAAGTGAATAATGAAAATCATTCATTCAGACACAGACTCACATACACACACACACACACAAACTGACACAAACACAGACACACTAAGGGGCCCCTCCCTTTCTTCCCCCGTCATTTCAGTCTGAACAACACACTGCTCGTTTGTTAGCTTTCACAAGAAGACAAATATAGCTGCATTTACCCACTCTATACTCTTTTTTTGGTGTGAATTAGATTTCATCTTTTTTGTATTAAATCTGCCTTGTTGCGCCGAGCCATTATTTAGTTGCTGAGTCAGGAGACTTCCCAAAGCCCCGCTGATCTGCAGTGGTGAGCTGAGCCTTCGCTCTTCTCTCTAAGGCAATAGAGCTCTGCTTTTAACCACGTTGTAGCACAGCTACATCATTTCAAAAGAGAGCCAGCTTAGATCTACCCTCCACCCCCGCCAAAAATATATAAATATATATTTTACAGAATATATATATGTAAAAAGAAAAAATGAAAAAACATGAGGGTATGTTTGTGTGTACAGTTAAATGTGTTTCTGTGTCATGAAAGATATCTGTTGTTTTGGCTTTGGGGAGATGTTTTCCTTTGTGGCTTGATAAAAGCAAGGGGCAAAATAAATTGGAGAGCTAGAAAGAGAGAGAGAGAGAGAGAGAGACAGAGAGAGAGAGAGTATGTCAAGAAGTATCTGTCATGTCTAAGTGGTAGCTCCGCTAGCTAGAGAGTCTTTTCCTTTTGCCTTAGTGTAGCTAGTGTTGAGGAATGTCACTGAGCATGTTGGAATGAGAGGTTCAGTGCTCAGACTAAAGAACCACTCAGGCACCATCTCTGATTGACCTCAGTACAACACATTGAGGGGTGAGGTCATATTACTGTCCAATATCAATTTAAGAAACAATAAAAAAGAAAACTTTCATAGTACTTCAGCAAGGCCAAAGATTATTCACAGTCTAGTCATATTGTGTTCTGTACAGTCTGGCTAAGTCAACTGGAGGGGGAAAAATGGGAATTGAGAGGGCTTGGAAAGAGAAAAGAAAGCGAGAATGAATTAACAAGGCCTTATAACACATCAACAACTTTCTTTGCCTCAGTCTGACAAACATCAAGAGAATCACCGGAGGAAAAGTATGAGGCCAGACATGAGTTTGTGTATCTGTGTGTGTGTGTGTGTGTGTTTGTGTGTCTGTGTCTGTGTGTGTTTGTGTGTGTGTGTATGTGCTTGTTTGTGTGCGTGCACAAAATGGCTGAGCAGACAGACACATCCAGCTTCCCCCAGGGGCCCTGACTCTGTGGTCAGCCAGGACTGGCCTCACCCCTCATGGGGAGGAAGCCAAGCTCCCAGGGGCCCCCAGGTGCTGCAGCACTTGTGTCTGTAGCTGGAGGTGCTCTGCTGTGCTAAGGCTAATCAGGCTCAAGCCACCTGTCAGTCCATGGCCACATGGGGTCCAGTCTGGGGACTAGAGCAAAAGGAAAGGTGTTTGTGTGTGTTTGTTTGTGTGTGTGTGTGTGTGTGTGTGTGTGTGTGTGTGTGTGTGTGTGTGTGTGTGTCTGTGTCTGTGTTTGTGTGTGTGTGTGTGTGTGTGTGTGTGTGTGTCTGTGTGTGTGTGTGTGTGTGTGTGTGTGTGTGTGTGTGTGTGTGTGTGTGTGTGTGTGTGTGTGTGCGTGTGTGTGTGTGTGTGTGTGTGTGTGTGTGTGTGTGTGTGTGTGTATGCATTTGTGTGTGTGTGTGTGTGTGTGTGTGTGTGTGTGTGTGTGTGTGTGTGTGTGTGTGTGTGTGTGTGTGTGTGTGTGTAGGGGGGCAGGTTGATATGTTTCTTACCTGGGGCGGACAGAGTGAGTTGTTGTTTTGGATGGCATGGAAGGAAGGGAAGCATCAGGGTGATACCATCAGAAGAGAGGCAGCATGACAGAGAAACAGGGAGAGAGAGGGAGGGAGGGAGGGAGAAAAAAAGAGTCCTGTTAACACATTTTACAAATGAGTCAATGTGAAAAAGCTAGTGTGTGTATGTGAGAGAGAGAGAGAAAGAAAATGTCAAAGCCAAAGCATTACACAATTCTTTCTGTTGCGGGTGCCTCGGGCGGCTTATAATTACATATGCAAATGAAGGACAATTTAGCCAGCTGGGCTGCCACCTTGGCTGGACTTCCAAAGGACAGAGCTGTGAGCACGGACACACAGATGCACATGTTGCATGAGATCACTTTTGTTTGCTTCCAGAGAAAACACACACATACACACACACACGCACGTACGAGAAAAAAAAAAAACTCTCTCTGGCTTGTACTGAGTGGACAGATGAGGGGAGAGGACGAGTGGAAGCTGGGCAGTGTGCGGGCATGTGAGACACCGATTGTTGTTCACCTGGGGGGCCAGATCATGAGTCACTCCTTCAGTCGGGAAGCTTGGCTGTTCTGCATGCATTCACTTTTCTGTTTGGGCTTCTTTTGGCTCTGACGTAGCGTGGAGTTTTTTTGTGTGTGTGTGTGTGTGTGTGTGTGTGTGTGCATGTGTGTGTGTGTGTGTGCATGTGTGTGTGTGTACAAGAGATTACATGTTATTCTAATGATAAATATGCAGTGTGTCTGTTTATTGGTTTGTATGTGTGCTTGTGTGAGTGCTTCAAGCATAAGTTTCAAAACTGAATGTGAAAAAGAGTGATTGTGGAAGGGTGTATGTGTGTGTGTGCATGTGTGTGTGTGTGTACATACGCGCTCACTGAGTGAATCACCTCCCTCACGCCCTCTCTCACTTCCAGGGACACGGTGATGAGGGGCATTAGATTTGGACGCACATGGATAATAACCTCCATGGCGGTCACCTCTCCTCCCTCTCCACCCCCGACCCCAGTAATTACACTGACCCGCCGGCCACAAGCATTCCATCACGCCTCCAGCAATGGCTCCTAACAGCACACAAAACCAACACACACACACACACACACACATACACATCCTCTGAGAATGCTACCTCAAGGGAGTGTTCAAAGTCACAGGCAGCAGCAAAACACTACTAGAAGCTGAATACATATAGGAGGGCAAATAAACTGCTTGAATGATCAACAGCCTCCACAATCATTCAGCCTCTATTCAGTGAATGGACTGCATTCATAAATTGTTTCTTCTGGCACCAATTTCCACTTAATGATAAGTTTCTTGCCCCAACTTTCTGTTTTTTGGCCCGAGAGGACTATTGTGTGAGCGGGCTGATGCGCATAGCTTACCAAGACTGGCTAATCTACAGGGTTCTTGTACGATTCAGCTGGCTTTCAGTTAACCTCAGGGGAGCCTAGACATTTTCCCTCCTGGAATTCACTGCTCCCATCTTCATAATCCCAAACCATAACTAATGAGGAGCCAGCCATTCGCAGATGCGGACATCACCCCCCATTCAGCAAAGCCTCCTTTCTTCTCTTTTATTCTCTCTCTCTCTCTCTCTCTCTCTCTCTCTCTCTCTCTCTTTCCTTTTCTCACTTTCTCTTTCAGTTTTGCATGTGTGTGTGTGAGTGTGTGTTTTCACTATTTTTCCCTTGCCTTTTAACAGAGGAGCAGCCCTGTTGCTGAGGCCATTCCACAAATAACACACAGGGGAGGGCAGAGAAAAAGGCAGAGAGCCCTTGAGATAATAGTCATGTGTGTGCCCTTCGGGGTGCTGAGTGTGTGGGAGAGTGGGAGCGCCAAACAATGCATAAATACATGAATTACCCAAAGCACAAGTCCCACCCAGGCAGCCACCAGGGAGCATCCATCCCAAGCATTTACCACTAGGGAAGCCAAGCCCCTGTTAAGCTATGGCCTCCCTGCAACATCTCCCCCTTCATTCCCAGCCATGAGTCTAATAAAGAGAGGGGGGGGCACAGAATGAGTGACAGAAGGCTCCCTCACACATGAAATCTGTGAAACTGTCGTTAAACTGCCAGAGTAACTTTTCAGCTTTTCAGGATAATGGTTACAGATTTGTTGTTTTTTTGTTTGTTTCCTGCATAATTTGGCAACATCCTGCCACTGTTCACTAACTTTTCAAAGAACCATATGGGTCACAGTTGTGTTCTTCTGTGATTAAGTGATCTTTTGGACTTGGCTGTTGATGAGTAGTCACACTTAAAGCCCTATAGCTTTTCAGCTCTTTTTAGGTTGACAGTTTTTGTGTTCTGACTCAACACTAGATTAATTTGGTTTATGTCTACAGTGAAAATATAGACCTGAAAGCTATCTACATGTATGGCCCAGATAGAAAATAAATGTTGTTGATTGTTTATGATGATTTGCAAGCAGTTTTGACATGTTGTTGTCACACACATCCAACAGACCTTTTTTGTGTTTACAAAATTGTGTCATAATTGTTCTACATTCTGTTGCCAGTGGACATCTTGGTTGCAGAAAGCCACCCTATCTAATCTGCTGTAATGTAAAGTTGGCCATTTTCAGAAGTGTCTTTTAAGGACTTACCATTAAGTAATCTTGTGTTCAATGATTCTCACACAATCTATTAAGTGTATAACAATATATACAATAATAATTATATGCACTTTGAATTGAACTCTCAAAATTCATATATGAAGGCAAGACATTTTTTTCCAGGACGAGGCACTGTTCATTGCATTTGCTAATAATCTAAGTTATCAAGCTAATTTCTTGGTGCGTCACAGCAGTCCCAGGAAGTAAGTGAAGGACAGTGTTTTCTGTGAGACGGCCTGCTGCTCTAAAAAGGCTTCCTGCCGTGGGAGTCCAGCTGATTGTTGGTGGGGAGAGAGAACAGAAGGAACAGGAAGACTGACATCCTGGCGGCAACCGAGCCATGGGAGAGAGAAGTTCACCTGAAACCGCATCAAAAGCACGCCGCTGCCTCCTCCCTGCCTTTATTTCTTTCCCCTCTCTCCTCATCTCTCTCTCTCTCTCTCTTTCTATATCCCCTCTCCTTCCCCTGCCATTCTAGCCCGAAATGTGGTTTGAAAAAAAAAACGAGGAGATTAGCTGTGCCACCTAAAATGGGGTTTGGTGGGGTTGGGGGGTTGGGGGGGAAGGTGGGAATGGGCTCTTCTGCTCGTGCTCGTCATCAGAGGGAGGGATTTTAATTTCACACTGTTATCACAGCAGGCACTCCGAGAGAAAAAAAATATATTGGGCACGACCCCTTCCTGAAGTAAAAATAGATGACGGAGCTGACACTGCTCAGGAGAGATTCTGCTGTGCCCATCCCAGAATGGAGGAAGAGCATAGAGAGTGTGTAGCCATTGTAGTCAAGTACTTGTGAGAGTCACACAACTGAAAGCTTCTCTCTCAAATCACCAGGGGGTGAGAGCAACACAGGAAGAGAATAGGAGTGCTTCACTTTATTTTCTTCATTAGTCTCTAATGACACTATAACTGGAGGAGTGTTTTTTGGGGCCAGTGGTATAGATGAGTGCTGTAGGTCAGGTTAGTCAGTACTGAGGTGACGCCAGAAGTCTCTCCAGAACAGTTCCACCAATCAAAAATGAGTAGAGAAAGACAGAACTGCAATACTGTCAAATACAGGAGCAACAAGATTAAAGAGAATACAATGTGATTAAAGGTAGAATAGACTCGATTAAAGAAAGAAGGCAGTTTGCACACTCATAAAACTGAGAGGATGCTTTCCCTTCTTCCTTTCGTTCTCTCTCTCCCACCCACTTGGGACTTTTGCACTGGGAGCTACCACCAGAGGGAGATTGAATTTCATTTGTATCAGGTGAGTTTGCGTCTGGATCTCAAAGATTTGATACCATGCACACTTGCTAAGTTTCCTGACTCCAAACAACCAACTATACTGCTGCTTCTCAACAGAAGGGGTAATCATAGATTGTAAAAATGCAACTGACATGAAAGATGGAGTGTAATATCACAAACTAACTAACAAACTAACAAACTTGAGATGACTTTTCCTGATAACAAAGCTTGTGTTATAACTTCACTTGCTTGTTGTCAGGATCCTCTAAATGAAAGACTTTTTTAATGAGTGGACTGAAAAACAAATTCAGTTGGTTATTACTTTTGGTAGACCTTCATTTGGTGGTGAGGAGCTTTCGCTAATCTCACAGTAACTGATGAAACAGATGGATGTGGCCTTAGTGTTTTGCATTTTTTATGAGGACTGTAATAAACTTTGAATGGCCTTGGTGTGGGAAAATGTCTGTACAAATATATTTTCATTGCCTGACCTGACCTTGGCTCTGTTCTTGTGTCTCAATTTCAAACAAAAATAATAATGAATAAAAGCTAAGGAGAAAAAGCATGTATGTGTGGACACCTAAGGTAGAGTAAATTCAGTGGTAAGCACAAAATACATCAAGATACATTAAGATCCATTGGTCTTGCCGTTCTTATAATGACTATGCTGTTGTTAGGAGGAAATCTGCCCTTTATCTTGTTAGACTGAAAAAACGACCAAGAGAAATCAACCACAACATGATGAGAGGGCCCACAGTAAATGTAAAGGCCATAAGTAACAACCCTTTTTTTTTCACTAACTATTTTTAATATTCTGTGGCAGCCCTGAAAAATGTTCCACTGAGTGCTAATTACACACAGTCTGCTCATACCTCAAAGGAAAGCAGGCCCAATGTCTGCTGCAGCCAGCTGCACAGCTCTGGTTCCCGACCGTACAAAACACCTTGCACCAGGATGCAAAGAGCGGCTCGCGTGGCCGAGTGTCCAGCTGCTGTCTGTACAACACAACAGTTGGGGCAGTGGTGGCCTGTCAACAATCAAACCCAGGTGGTTGGGCTCGCCTGCCAATGTAGTCGCTCGTTAGGCACTGACTGGCTGCCACTACCTCCCTCTCTTCCTCCCTCCCTCCCACAGACAGAAGAGACTGGGGGCCCGTCCAGCACCCCTACTGCGCTTGACTGCAGAACGCTGCGGTGTGCAGAAAAGGACACCTGTTTGCTCTGTGTGTGTGTTTGTGTGTGAGTGTATGCCTGTGTGTGTGTGTGTGTGTGTGTCTGTCTGTGTGTTTGTGAAAGAGAAGGGCATGGTAGGGGGTTTCTCAATAATAGCTCATCCAACTGGCCCTGCATCGGATGCTGAGTTGTTTTCAAATCTGTGATATTCGTCAAACAGATAATATGCATCAGAGAACAGGCTCAGACATACCATCTTTCTACTCGACTGGAGCATTTGGTTCCTGCAGAAATACAACTCCAGCCTTTACCACTGATAAGGCCATTATTAGGACCATACATCCCATTGGCAGTGTCAATGCCACTGTTAGGACTATGCACCCCTTTGCTGTAAGACCACAACATCCACTAAAAGCCGTTCACATTCCATTCCACTCAATAAAAGTCAAAAGAGACAAATCTGCCAAAAAATCTGCGCTTCTTGTTTAATCATCAGTCCTTTGTGTAGATATTGATCTAACAGGCATTGGCCCTCAGGCGGATAAATGTGAGGAGTCTTGGTGGTGGAAGTCTTAACATTTTAATCTAGTTAATACCAGGACTTGGGAGAACTATTGCTATCAATTATTAATGGATTCTCCTTTCATTTCGCCCCCATGTGACCCCCCCTTACATACACAGAGGCACATGTACACATAAACATCCAGCACCATTATTGGGGCACTGACAAACAGAAACAAGTGTGCAGATGCTCAACACTTAAGAGACTCATTAGTTACACTCATGTATACTTTTACACAGATTCCCACCCTCTCAACCCCCCCCCCCCCACACACACACACACACACACACACAACACACCCATCCACCCCCTATCCATCCATCCCTTCTCCACCCAACTCCCCCCGACAAAAGCAAACAAGCTCCTGCCTCATTTGTGCTCTGGGTTGACACGTGTCGCCATCTTGATCGGCCCGCTATGACTGAGGGGGTGCAGTGCTGTGACAGGTGATGTAGAACAGTCACCTCAACAAAGTGCCGCAGTGCTAATGAGGGTTTTTAATCACCTGCCTTTGCACGCAGTAAAGCAGCAATCGTGTGCATATCAAGAGACCCACCCCCCGCTCCCACCACCACTTCCTCCACCCCTCACCACCTTACCCAATTCCCCTTGCTGGCCCACCCTCCCCCGGTGCAGTTA
Organism: Tenualosa thibaudeaui; assembly: GCA_027481765.1. Taxonomy (NCBI): domain Eukaryota; kingdom Metazoa; phylum Chordata; class Actinopteri; order Clupeiformes; family Clupeidae; genus Tenualosa; species Tenualosa thibaudeaui. Next base: position 16,019,599 of record JAIFZK010000003.1, read on the forward strand.
TGCATATTTGATCAGGCTTTGTGTAATATTCATTACATAGAGGCGGGTATGAATCGTTTTAATTGTGCACTTGCTCCACGGGCTATGTCTAAATAAGCAATACTCCCACAAATCTCTGACTTGTGGCCCCACTCCACACCCACTCACCATGAACTCTCTCTCTCTCTCTCTCTCTTGTACTTTCTCTCTCATTCTCTCTCTGCCTCTATTCTTTCCATTTTTCAATAGCCCTGAACTTCTGCTCAGTCAAGGTGAGGAACAAAGAAAGAGAGAGCATGAGAGAGAAAGAGAGAGAGAGAGAGAAATGCAGGAAGGAACGAGGGAGAGCCTATGGCATCTTACACTAACCATATTAGGATTAAAAAAAAAGAAAGAAAGAAACAGGCGGAACTCAAAGCTAATCATTTGTTGACTCGTGCTAATGAGTGTGAGACCAGCGTGCTGGGTTTCCCCTTGCCCTAGGCTGTGCCACAGTGGATCGCCCTCCAATGAGTACCACACTCATCATCACCTCCACAGAGAGGCTGTGTGTGTGTATATGTGGGTGTGTATGGGTTTGTGTGTGCATGTTTGTGTGTGAGTGTGTGTGCATGCGCATGTGTGTGCATGTGTGTTTGTGTGCGCGTGCGTGAGCGTGTGTGCATGTGCATGTGTGTGTGTGTGTTTGTTAGAGGTGAGAGGTTGGCAGTGGGAGGGAGTTACCTCAAAGCTCCATGGTCACAGATGAAAAGTTCAATGGACGTGTGCTCCTGGCCAGAACCTAACAAATATTAACCTCTATTTCCAATTCTCTATTTTCCCTTTTATAATGAGTTCCATCCAGCTTATACATACACTGCAGAAGACGAGGGCTTTCAGTAAAGGCTGATAGTCAGGTGCTTCAAAGAGTGAATTACATGTATTCTTACAGTAAATACTCGCCATATGGATTATAACACTTCACAACCTCACCACAGATTCGTACCCCAATAAATATATGGATAATTTCACTGGTGAGTGATAAAAAAATATAAGTGTAAAATCTGCTTTTTACAACAGTTGCAATCTAATCCATTTCATCACGCTCTCTAGATCATTTTGAGGATGCTGGGGACCACTAATCGAGAGGGATTTTAATCATTACGGGTGTCACTGAGTCCCTCTATTCAGTACAATTTGAAAAAAAGGATGGTGGTGGGCTGGGGGAAAGGGGGGTGGTTCCCTTAAATCAAGCAGAAGAAAGTTTAAGGTTGGTCATTGGTGAAGACGCTGGAGTAACCAATGTTAATTTATGACACCATGAATCAGAGAATATGCTGCAGATCTAATTGAAATGCTGGGAAGGAGAAAAAATAATAATAAAAAAAACAGCACTGTCTCGTTTGATGCAATTTCTGACGGGGGGGGGGAATGCAAGCAAGCATCCATAGTGTAAAAAAAGTCCAATCATTACGCTCTAAGTTGAAAATAAAGTTTTACTGCCTCAGCAGAGCCCTGCTTTATGGAGATTTCGCACAAGCTCCGGTGAATACTAATTAGATAGCAGGAGACTCTCTGGTCAACACAGAAATTTGAGCGGATTTATGAGTAAACATGACGTGTTTGGAAAATAAAAATCTATGGGAAAGGTTAGTACTGTGCCACATCGGTTCTGTTGGAGGATGTTTTTTTCTCCCTTCCCTTCCTTGCCAGGCAGATGACTCACTTGGTTGGAGCGGTTCTCTCTTGCCTGGAATAGAAGATTTGTCTCCTCCCTAGTTTGTCTACATCACGCTGTTATCCGTGTGTGTGTGTGTGTCTGTGTGTGTGCTTGTAAAAGAGTGCAGAGGGAGTAGGTGTATTGTGTAAGAGAGAGAGAGACAGAAAATAGCCAGAGAGTTAGAGAGAGAGAGAAAAAGAGAGAGATGGAGTGAAAGGAGGGAATGTCACGGGCAGGGGTGTGGGGAGGGCTGGTGGTGTAGGAGTGTGTGTGTGTGTGTGTGTGTGTGTGTGTGTGTGTGTGTGTGTGTGTGTGTGTGGAGGGGGGAGTCGTTGCTGGATGAGGAGGCCAAGGATCTCAAGGTCATACTAACATGACATGGGTTAAAAGCCAGAGAGGAAGGGAGGGAGGGAGAGAGAAAGAGAGAGAAAGAGAGAGGAAGATAGACTGATATGAAGAGGACTGGGTGGAGGAAGGGAGGAGGAGGAGTGGGGGCAGAGAGGCGATAAGATGACAGGAAGAGGGGTGGGGGGGTGCCGGGGGTAACCCAGACCAACAATCAGAGCAGAGAAGGGATGGAAAGAAACAGAGAAAGAGAGAGAGAGGAATGGAGAAAGAGAGAGGACAGACAAATGGAGAGACAGAAACAGAGAGAGAAAAAGAAAGGATGGGAGATAGATGAAGAAAGAAAGAGAGAGAAAGAAAAAAAGCAAGAGCGAGAGAGAGGACTAGAGGAAACCCAGTGTCATACCGAGGGGGCCTCCTTGCTGAGGCAGATGCTGCACATCTCTCTAATGAGTTATTTTTCACAGCCTTGAAAGCCAATAGGAGCCCTGTTAGTAAATAAGCGGCGAGAACACCTCTTCATTAGCGTGGGCTAATTGCAAAAAATTCAAATGAAGATTATTCTCCTGTCCCTAATTGAGGGTGCAGTCATTTTGCAGAGGCACAAGCTCACTTTAGTCTCATTTCATTTCAGCCTTTCCCGTGATCTAAAGCACTCAATTCTGGCAGGTATTAACCAGTAATAAAATGAACCCCCAACATGACAGACTTGAAATGGAGTGCTCCTGGGAAAAACAATTCATCGTAATGAAAATAAAGATTAATGAATTGCAAGGCTGGTTGTAGCCGCAGTCCTTTACCTACAGGAGAAATACTGGTGGAAGCTGAAAGTGACTTTGCTTTGGTGGATGGTAGAAGGTCAGGACAGATAGATTTGGAGATAGGTGATGAGAGCTAAGCTTTGTCCAGACCAGGGCAGACACAATGGAGTGTTCAGTCGCCCTTAGCAGAACCTGTTATGTCTGACTTCTCTGTCCGTTTTCCAGACAGAGAGCATCATGGGGTTTCAAGTTTTTTGACTTTGGGATGTCTGAGACAGCAGTGAACACACACACACACTCACACACACACACACACACACAGTGGTTTACTAGGAAGCTGAATTAAACTGTATATCCTGTATACAGTATAAATGCACATGTTTATTAGCTATGTAGCTATGTTGTATTTTTTTTTTATCACTGTGGCAGTTGTGAGGTTTGAAAGTGTTGTTCGCAGCGAATGTAAGTCATGTGAGGAGGTGCGTTAGCTTACTTTCACTTCCCATCATACAAACCAAATGCACCTATACACACACACCACAATCACACACACACACATACCCCACAATAACAAACACGATAGTTCAGGTCAGGTCAGAGTACACATTTAAAAGAAGCCTATGCCGAGTCTGTGCTCTTTCAAGCTGTTACAATGCCACGTTTTGGTGTGTTGACATTTTTCCTTACACATCTCTCAACCCCTCAGAAGGTCTTCTGAAGACCAAAGAGGTGGATTCATCTGAGCTGATATTCACAGTGCGAAAACACACAGAAGACGCGGTGATGACAACCAGATGAAGCAGGTAGAGAATTAAAGTGTCAGTTTTTTGGGGGTTATTTTATGATGTCTGACAACAGACACTGAGGACCTTATGGGAAAATAAAATGTGCCACAAGTGGCAAAGGCCCATGTGAGAGATCAGCTTTATAGAGCAACAAACTTTGTTGGCTCAAACTAGCATTTTTCTCCCCGGCTGGCAGGTAAGTGGTTGCACGTCGGCCTCTGCATTGGGGGCTTGGCAGGGGTGGTATTTTTGATTGTGTTGGTCGCTGGCAAGCCACGCTATTCCCTAAGTTTATTTACCTGGGCACTGCCTCTCAGTCAAAATGTCTCTGAAGGCCAATCAAGTCTCCTTCAGCTCAGAGAGGGCCTCCATTTGCCACCCTCTGACCTTGGGCCAATTAAATGTTCTTTTACGAAGTGAAAAATATAAGCACAAATGCAGGAGAGGAGGAAGGAGAGAGAGGAGGAGGAGGAGTGAGTGGAGTGACGGCAATCTCGGGAGATGTAGCGCTCAGATCCTCCCTCATCTCTCTTTCTTCTGCCTGTTGGAGCATGAGACATAAAAATGAAAGTCAGAGGCTTTTCATCAGACGTTTTCAAGCCACTCTAACCAAAGCTCCTCCTGTGAAGTCAAGGTTCACCCGGACTCTAAATCACTGCGCGGCACAGAATCCTGCCAATACCCGCAGCAGAGTGCCAATCTGAAAGATGAGACCCTGATGAGAGGCTGTCAGCGGAACGAGAGCTGTCACGTGACATCCGGTCCACCGCTCTGCGTCACAGGAGGCGCTTACATAAAACTACTGCCAAACACACACACCCTCCCCCTCCTGCCGTTCCCCAGCCAGAGGGTAGAACACCCACCCTGCACTGTCTCCTTTTGTTCCTCTAATCACTGTGAGTGCCTGCACACTGTGCTGAGTCATGCAGTGAAAGACCCTCACACTTGCACGCACACACACACACACTTACAGTCACAGACGCACACAAACACAACACACACGCATGCATACATAGTTGTGAAACACACATACTCACACACACACCAATGCTGTTGAGTTACACAGTTATTTATTCTATGCACAGGAAATAACTCATAGTTTTGATGCACAAGCTCATAGCTTCACAAAGGGACAAAGCGAACAAAGAGTCAGGTGCTTCTCTTTCCTGTTCATTTTCACTACTTAATGACCAATAACCTAATGAACAACATAATCAGGTAACGAGTATTAAGTAACATAAAAAGCCACGTCATCGCTTGTTCAGAAAAAGTGATAGGATTCCTCTACATAGTGATAATTATGACTCAAACCCTAATAATTACCCAAAACTCAATTCTCAACTATGCTTTGACATTCCTATTGTTAAACTGCAGTCTCTAAAGATTTCTAGTTCAAACAGAGAAGAGCTAAAGTAAAATGTGCTCTAATATGTCTTGCCTATTATTAGTAATTGAGCGTATCCACTTCTTTGTTTACCAAGGAAAACACCAGAATGTAATGTCAAATCAGGGGGCATAGATTCCTCTGAAAAGGCATGACTGATTGGAAATATTAAAGGTATTACAACATGTCTCAAAACACTTTTTCCATTTTTCCTCCCTTTTTAGGTTTCCTTTATTATTCTTTTTTCTTTTCAGTCCAATATAACATTCTGGTATGTAGCTTCGGCAGCAGGGAAAAAGTAAAATAAAAACTGCTCCTTCTGTTATCCCCCTGCGAGAACATCCATGCATTTACAAAATAGCAAGCCTTAGTGTGTTATGATGATGCTAAACATATTCCTCATAAAGTCATCATGACATGCTTCAATGACTAATGGGTGGAGTGCTGGTCATATTAAGAGCCAACATACACCACTCTCTATCCCTCTCTCTCTCTCTCTCTCTCTGTCTCTCAGCTGCCAAGTTCCAGATCAGCACAGGAGCGGTAGTCGCTCAAAAAGCTTTCTCTTGTATAAGCCTTATTTGTCCAAATGTCTAGACGTTAAAGGGGAGACTACTCCTGCCAGCAGCATGATGGGATTGTGTGGTTGACCATCTGGTCATCTGCAAATGGATGACTTCTTCCAGTGGCTCTGATTGTTTTGTTTGGGATGATGAGGAGGGCGAAGAGTGGGAGGAAAAGGCCTTTACTACGGGTAATGGGATTATTAATTCATTATACATGCTGTAGGAAGACATTCAGATATCGTGAAAATAAGATTTACCTGCCCACGCACTGATGACTCTCATTCTAAATATCTTTTAAATAATAATAAAAACAAGCATGGTTTTAACTCATCAGTATATGTCATTGCAAATGTGATAATTGTAATTGCATAACCTGTGTTGCTTGCAGTTAAAAAAAAAAAAAGAAAGTCTTTTGCGACCCAAAATGTTATGAAGCCTGCTACTCTCAGGACCACTTTTGCCTCATTCCAGTTCACTGAGAAAGACACAGCAGGGTGGCAGCAGTGGAAAGAGGGCATGGGGCTAGAGCGTCTGGGGCACGTGGTCAGACGCCCAGAGAGTGCCGTGGCAGAGCCAGCCTGTGGTGAACTATTTACCTCCCATCAGCACTCAAATCTGTGCCACTGCCTCCCTTCCATGCTCTGCCAAGAGCACCAAGTCCTCATAGTCCGCTTTGTCCTCAGAGAGAAGCGAGTCCCCACAATCACACACACACATACATACAAGCACACATACACACAAAGCACAGACACACAGACAAACATAGAGTTGGCTCTCTTCTACACACAAGTAAACATGCACAAACACACATATGGATAAAGCAAGACACACACACACACACACACACACATACACATTCTCCCATTTTGGGAAGCAGAGGAAAAGGGTTATGTGGGCACATGAAGTGTCCTTGCGTTCCCTATGCATCATAAGTCCTCCAGCTCTGTTTAAACTCCAGAGTTATTTAAAGAGCTGAGAGAGAGAGAGAGGGTGAGACAAAAAGAGAGGGAGGGAGGGAGGAAGGAAGGAAGTGAGAGACAAAGACCTGGGATTGAAGAGGAGACTAAGCTGAACACTCGCACTGGGTCTCTTGCGTCACTCAGAGCCAGCACGGTTCGAGAGAGAACGAGTGAGAGAAAGAGGGAGGGAAAGAAACAATCAGAGCAAGGCTGACAATGGTAGACAGCCTCTTTGGCGTCCTCCCGTGTTACAGTGCACGACAAACGGGTTGACACAACAATGCCACAGAAGAGGCTATGGGTCACGAGAGAGAGATTTGAAACAATAATACAACACAAAGAGCACTTTAAGTGTGTAACACTGGTTACAGACATGATGGCTACAGACCTTTTTGAAACCTGCAGAACAAAATCTATTGTATGCAAATTGTGTCTGTGTAGTTTACCACAAATACTGCATCATCAGACATGTGGGGCGGGGGGATGTAAAGTTATGTATTTTAAGAAAGAGAAGTAGGGGTAGAACATGAGGAAAGGTCATGCTAGTTGTTTCCAACTCTGCCTTGCTGAATGGCTTTTTTTGTTTGATAAGTGGGATTGAGACTTTGCTCTGGGCCCCAGATGGATAACACACAAAAGTCAAATTAGGGGCAGCGCACGAAGGGCCCCGCTTTGGGCACTTTTCATTCGTCAGTGCCGCAGCCAGCCAAGATGTCAAAACTCCTCCATATTTATGGCCCCAGTGTTCGCTTCCTGGTCGGCATGAAAATGCATGTCAAAAAGTCAGAGGACTCAACAGCTATACAGTCATAGCAGAATGTGAAGGATTACAGTAACCAGAGAACCAATGCAGGCTCCTATCCAGCCTCACACACACGCACACACACACACGGGCTTGGGATTTCTCTTTTGTTGTGTCCAGCCTTGAAGGAGGGGAGGAGGGAGTTTGGTGGGTGGCTGGCTATTATGCAAGTCTGAAATGCCTAGAAGTGCATGTCTCTTCTGACAGGAACGAGTCAAGATCTGCTTAAATGGAGTAAAAAAAAAATCTGGGGGCAGACAGGAAAAAAGAAAGTTTGCCCGCATTCAGTAGTAGCAACTGGCATTCAGTTTGCTTGAATTAATCCTCCCATTCATGTTGCAAAGAAATACATACACACTCAAAGACAAATACACAACGGCCCACACACACACACACAGGATACTGCTTTTAACTGTATTGCTGTGGACATGCTCATAGTGAGCCTTTAAAATGTTTCTATCCATATGTGCAATTGAAGCACTAATTTCTCCTCACCGTCGTGTCCTTGTCTCTGGGACTAATGAAGACCATAATGATTTTTAAGCGCTTTGCTGTGCGAGTCTCTGCCAGTGAACCCTCCCTACAGTTTCCTGTGGCCGGGTAGCAGAGGTGGCAGGACGCTGAGACACCTATGGATTTTCTTTTTTTTTTTTTTAAATGGCAGTGCTCATCTGTAACTAATTGCCAAGACTTTAGGGTGGACAGCTCTGAGAGCAAGTAGCATTTTGAGAGGGTGGGCTATTTTTTGTTCCTTGTCTACGAAAACTGGGTCTTCATTTAGTTTGAACGGTAAAAATAAACATGACAGAAACAGCTAGAAAAAAATGCTGAAGAGGCTGCTGTTACAGCAGGTGGCTTCTGTATAGAGCATTATTTCTTTTCTTGTAATGATGAAAGACCCGGTTTGTAAACATTTTCTGTGCTGCGCTTTACTTTATTAAAGTGTCAAATGCATTAGTAGTTGGGTGTATAGCGACTAATCTACTGCGGGTTTCTATGTGATCAGTCATGTGGCAATATTTGTATAATAAGAAGAAACCACTGTGGTGGAACAGAAACATGTACCTCTTTGCATGTCAGCCCTACTGAGTGTTCCCACTGGGTCTTCAGGTCCCCATCTAAGGTGCTTGAAAGTCTCAAAGTGTCTTAATTTTTTGTCTTCGACCTCCATCTTCTCCAACCAAGCAGTTTCCTAAGGCAGTTCAATAATGAATATAGCTATAACATGGAGGCTGGAGATGCAGCAGCTATAAGACCATGACTAGCAGCATGATATGTGAATGTTATGTGAATGTTATGTGAATACCTACATTGCAATTAGATAGTAATAATCTAATGTGAGTTCAAGACCAGCGAACATTAAAGGGTCACTGTTAGTTTGTTGTGTATCACTACACAATAATAATAATAAAAAAAAAACTAGCACTGCCCATGCGCAGAGCAGAAAGTCAGTGTTTCCTATATTAGCACATGATAATCCTCTTGCTTCGCATGTTCATCCTCGCCAACAAATTGCCCATGCCAATGAGCGACAAGAAAACTCCAACCCAAGCAGTAATGGTCAAGCTTAAGCCAGCAAATCTATTTAAGGTTGCACGCATTTGCATGCACCAGTGATCCTTGGCCTGGAAACGATCATTAAAACATGCGGGAACATGCCTATAATTGTCATTCATATATTCACTTCATTGCAGACCTCAGCTAATGAAAATTGGGCAGAATGCCCCATGTTTGAGAATCTCACTCATTGCGGGACTCATCGGACAGTGGGACTGTTTGCAGAGTCCCACAGCAAAGGTGGGGGCTCAAGAAAGAAATGCTGAAATTACATCTACAGTCTTATAAGCTCTGCAGAAATTGCAATTCATGGCCTTGTAATTCTGTGTCTCATTAACTATGACCTACAAATTTTAAGTGTGGGGAGCTATGAAGCTAATAAATAGCCCGGAAAACACTGTTCTGTTCTGTTTTGGGGGAAAATAGACTTCTTCCGGGTATTCATACCAATACCACAATATTTCTCATTACTCACAATGATAACTATGCCTTCTTCTTCAAACACAATTATTTCTTGGAAAATTTAAGGCAATTCATATATATTCATTCAATTCATATATATATATATGTGTGTGTGTGTGTGTGTGTGTGTGTGTGTGAGAGAGAGAGAAAGAGAGAGAGAGAGAGACAGAGAAGACCATTCCTCTAGTCTTCTAAGGGGTAGTTCTTGCCATCATCTAACCCCATGGAGTCAGACATAAACAGTTGCCTCTTCAACTGTCTCTCTCTGTCTTTTTTTTTTTTTGGGGGGGGGGGGGCGTAAATGCGTATCATGGACAAAAAGCCTCAAAAGTCTCTTTAACATATGGTTTCTCCACTTTTGCGATTAATCAGCCAAAATGGCTGCCAGCTGCCCGCAATTAGTCTGTATGGTTAGTGGCACGGTGCAGGGCCTCTCTCTCAAACGGAGAGAGATAGAGACAGGGGTGGCCTCCTGTTATGACTATTTCATGGTAAGGCTCATGTATAATACAGACTGGAGAGAGAGAGAGAGAGAAAGAAGATGAGAGAGTGGAGAAAATGGTGGAGACTCAGCTTGTTAGCAGGACAAGTTGACTGCTCACTCACCCTTGTTGTCCCTAACGGACCCCTGTTAACAATTCATGCAATGCTAGTGGTAGAAAGTATTTATTTATTTATTTATTTATTTAATTCCAGGTATATTTATCTGTTTGCAGAGGCAGGTGGAGGCTCATGTAACACCTGCCTCTCAACCTTTGAATCCTTCTGAAGCTGCCCACACAAAGGAGATGGCTTTTTTGGGGCAGCCAAAATAAAGCCTTGAAGAGCTATGTAAACGCAAGTCATTTTTGTGATGGAAAATTTTGAAAAAGTCATGATGAAAAAGTCATTGCCAGCCCACGCAATACAATGATGTCACAATGATGACATGGGCATGAAATGCCACAGAAAGGCTGTGTGTAATCTGAAATAACATTACAACTATAATGAGTTTGTAGGCAGGAGGGAGGATGGAGAACAAAAAAACTAATTCTTCTTTATTAGATAAAAAGCCAGAAATATAACACAAGATATCTTAAAAAAAACAACAGCAACACTAACCCGCCAATATCTTCCCCGGGCAGAACAACTAAATAAGTCCTTTTGATCTCCTCGGTCCAATAAAATACATGTGTTAGTTTGGCAAACATTTTGTGAAGCTGTCAATGAAACCTTATCATCGGACGAGATGAAAGATGAAAATCTTTTCCAGGTTCTCACACACTAATAAGACAGTTACAGTTCTTTCTGACCAAAACTGTGAGGAAGATCAATTTCATTTATTGGCACTAAGCTACAAATCTTGAGATACACTAAGCATACAAATCTCAAAACGCTTACAATCCAGATTATTCATGCAGCTAAGCAATTACAAGATGGAATTTCCCTACTTTAAAAATGGTAAAAAAGAGAGATTGTGAACTGTCAACTGGAATATCTCCCTTGTCATCTGAATTAAGTCTTGGTTCCAATTTAGCACTTCTTTTAAAACTGGAAAGAAGGACCTGGAATTTGTGTTCTGCTGAGGCCATTTGTCATGAAATACTCTCTGAGCACCTCATGTTTTCTTTTCCATTAGCGCTGTTGGAGAGCTGTGTGTTCTTGCAGTGGCTATTTTCCCTGTGTTCTAGCACAAGTGAATGTGATGTGTTCTCTAGTGTCTGTGCAGGAGGCTGGGGCTCCCCAGCCAGCAGACAGACAGACAGGCAGACAGAGGGACAGACTCACAGCACAGAGTGCCCCGAGCAAGTTTGGTCCCTGAAAGAGCTCCCCAGAGCTATTCCTGTATGTCTCCTCCCAGCGCAAAGCATCAGCATTGACACCAAGAGGAGGGACTGCCACAGGGATAGAGAGAGAGAGAGAGAGAAAGAGAAAGAGAGAGGAAGGAGATAGGGACTGCACAATGTAGCAAGATTTGAGGCAATTCATTCCGAAAAAGAAAAAAAAGCTAAGAAAAGAAAACCTAATGGAATATTTCTCCCGATTTGGAGCACTTGGGAGCGACGCTGGGTAAAAGCTGGCTGTCACTGTCAAACAGCCGTGTGACACAGGCAAGAGGGGCTCGCCAGGATGGGGATATGAGAGGGGAGGAGAGGAACGACGCAGGAATGGCGATGAGGGGTGACGTGCATTGGAAGTGCAGGGACCTCTCCTCCGCACACAGATGGATTATGGGAGTGACAGAGTGAGAAGCCTTGGGCGGCAAACACACTGACAGAAAGAGAAAGAGAGTCTCTGCATTACATCAGAACTTGCGTAATTCGAATGCACTTATTTTCATAAAACAAGCATTTTGTCATACACATATCATATGAGACGTAGGCCACAAAGAAAACAAAACTGTCTCTTTGAAATGACACCCCAGAATCGTGGTCTACCAGTACAGTGAGAGCTATACTCATTTAAACTGGTGAGAAAACATGTGCAGAGACACCATCTCTGTGGAGATCACATTGCATGTCAGTGTGGCAGCATATTGCATCACATGCATTTAATCTTAAATTAAGTTGACAAAATTAGAGCACAACACATAAATGTACATGCACGACAATGAGAGGCATGGCTGCATCTGGGGAGATCAGCTGGCACTGTGAACCTTCCTCGCACTGCCAAAAGCCATTGAAGCGACCCTGTGGAGTACCGAGTGCATGAGGTTCTCCATACGGTTCTATTTGCCAAACTAGAAGGCACACAGCTGATGTCACACCCTCCAAGTTATTTTTCATTCACTAAAAAATCCCTCAAAAGAAAGTGAAAAGAGCATTAACACACAAGCCCTCGCCCCTATCCCCCTAGTGGCCATTTTAACCTTGGAATAAAAATTATGATAGTAATATCATCATTAATTAAACAGCATCATTCTGAAATTTTAATATGGTTGCCTGAGGGACTCTTCCCTGAATACAAAAAGAACCTGCAGTGACACACATAAGCTTACCTACACGTACACATTGAGATGAAATAGGATGAGACCACCCACACTCACTCTCCGGCTAACATACTACAGACAAATATGAAACCTCTGATGCTGCAATTCATTTGTGAACAATAGGAGAAGCAATTTTTGACCTTATACAAGTGGTATGGCAACAATTATCCATGGCAGTAAACAGTCTGAGCACTACTAAGCACGTACTAAGCATCCAATGCAGACCAGTGCACAAAAATTATATCAGCTCCCTGATCATGTCATCACCCATTTTCAGCCTTTGGGTCATGCAGAACTTAAAGATATGTACGCTTCACTATGTTGACACCGTTGTTCCATTTACTTTTGTACCCCGAATAGTCCGCAGATTATGCTGATGTAAAAGCACATTGGGGGTGATAAGAGACATCCATGCTGCTTTCCTTCTGAGCGCCGCATGTGTCTGGAGTTAAGCATTTGTTAAATGTTCTGTCAGTGTCACCACCTCTGCCAGGGGAACGGGTACACTGCAGTCGCATGGCAAGTAATGAATTTTTATTGAGAGGTTTCCCTGGCGATCAGGTTCACTGAAACCTTTTGGACTGCTGCAATGCCTTATGCTAAAGCGCCAGCGAAGACAAATGGAGGCGGCCACCGATAGCTTTGTCAGTGTCACTGCCGCCGCTCCCCTGCCGCATCGTGCCATGTTTTCTCCCCTAGCCTGGAGAGCCACTGGGCACATGTGTTGGGTCAGGGCAGGGAGGAGAAGCAGGAGGCCTTCTACTCTTCTCTCTCCTCCTCCCCCCTCCTCCCTCCCCTCCTCCAGACCTGCCACATCCCACCTACAAAAAAATAAAAAATAAAAACAAAAAACAGCAGCCTGAGTCCCATATTTCTGTGAGACCTTAAAGGATATGACAGCAACCCCCTAGGCACTTGCGTAAGGTCAAAACACAATAGTGTTCTTTTCCTCTAACTCCTATGCCCCTGTCCCACTGATGGAGAAAATTAGGTCTATCTGTAGGACACTGTGTGCCATGATGAATAATGCCACATCTTGCCCCGGTAAAAATAAATAAATAAATAAAAAATACTCCCATTTCCGATGTGTACGTTTTTAATTGGCTTCCTGAGGCTACTACTAGGAGGACTAAGCCTGCGTCTGTTTGTGGGTGCTGGCACGCTCAAGTGGAAGTTAGGCACACCTGTCTTCCTCAAAGGACAGCGGGACTCCGGCATGCTCGTTTGGCTCCGACTTCGCCATGAGCGACATGCGCCATTGGCTGCAGCCATCTGCAGATGCATGCATTCTCGCTTTTCTGGAAGGAGTGTTGCAATGCCCACAGTCTTAGAGGGAGGATGAGGATGGGGCTGGGAGCTTGGGGTGGTGCCACAGTGACCAAACTCTATGCCAAGAACCAGCAGTGGCTGAAACAAACAAATTGTAGATCTTAGCACTGGAAGATGGAAGAGTGGCCTGCAATTGTTTCCACCAAAGAAACAAGAGGTGGATAATGACAGAGATCAGTAAATTGGCTGTCATGGTTTTTGTTGTTTCCCTAGACATCTAATGAATCAGGGGATGTGCTAATTAGCACATTCACACAGTTGACTCAATACGCTGGGGAAGGGCTCTTTAATTGTGAGTGAGGACTTTCAACTTCCAGCTATCTAACCTCCAAAAAGTAAAACCTATCTTTGCATGTCTTTGTGTGGCAGATAAAGAAGTCAGTGAAGGGCTCGGTATATATAGGTAGCCATGTGGAGCAGCCATGGGAGTTGAAATGTACTCATGACTGAAGATCCCAGGGCTTGGGAATCTCTTGGGAGATGGCGGCTATGAATACAGGCTCAGTTTCCCCCTTACTTCAGTGAGGGCACAGATGTGTGTGCAGCCAGGTGCTGGATAGAGTTAGAGGCAAAGCTTGCTGAGAGGTTAAAGAAAAGAAAAAAAAAACCTCAACATTCAACAAGCAAACAGCCTGCACAGACACTACACAAGTCATTCATTTATTGTTATTTGACGTTCAATCTTGATGTGAAGTTCAAAGGTATCTGAAAAATCATGTTTCCTATTAATTTCTTTCATAGCTCAGTGTTTATCACACTTTTTGTGCTTTTCAACACAGCTGCACAGGAGATGTCACCAGCCCTGGTCCATGTAATTCCATTATCAATTAAAGGAGAACCTCTATTCTGGAGAATCCAAGGATGAAACAACATAGCCATTTATTTACATTTAATTAAACTCTATCTTGCTGTCAGATCAAAGCCACAAAATTCCAATATGGAAAATAACCATGGGGTAAATTCCTAAGACCCACCCCTCCCCTCTCCATTCTTCTCTCTTACTGCCTCATTTTTATTTTTAGATTAAGGCTTGTTTTTTTCTTCTTCTTCTTTTGGTTAACTTTTATAAGACTTTCACAGTGTTTCTATTTTTTTCACCCACCGATGACCCCTTACATTTTTAGAAAGCTTGGCAACCTTGACAGACGTTTGGCAGCAAAACTGTCCTTGGACCAAGGGCACCCTTTTTGTAATCCCTAGAAAGTTCCAGAACACTCTTTCTCACAATCAACCCCCCCATCCCTACCCTACACCCACCACTCCCCCATGCATACTGAGAATTCAAGGAGTCTATATGGCCATGAATCAGCAACTGTGATGAGTTGAGTTAATCATAAATAATTGGATTGGGCTACTACCAGAGCATATGCTAAGCGTGAGTGGCTAATTAAGGCTTGGTGAGGTGCCGGCGACCCTCAGCCTATTTAAAGATTCCAAACACGTCACTAATATGTGTGTGTGCGTGGGGGGGTGAGTATAAACAAACAGCAATCTGGCTGTTTAGCTCCTCGAGCCCAATTACAAGGATCCAATTAGAAGGCGACATCCCGGAGCCAGTAATACAATTTTCAGCAGAGCAAGGATTAGAACCGCCGAGACTGCATTCCAAATGTCGACGAGCTGTCCCATCTTTAATTTAGCAATTTGGGAGGGAGATTAAAATGCACATTATGACCAAAAAGGTTCTCTTGAGTTAGCAAGGATGCCCCTTTTGGATAGTCACTGTGCAGGGGAATTTGTTACTTTGTGATGAGAAATCTGGGTTGCATCTCACATTTCCACAACGATGTAGCATGTAGGGCTCCTCCTATTCCACTTACATCTCAATTCTGTATGCTGATCCATACTCTCTTGGGTAAATATGCATGCAGGCAGGGGATGAAAACAGCTGGCAGACACAAACAGCATTCATGAGGTCCAAGGTATCTACCTTTTTCTTTTTTAATATGTAGACCTTTGTTAAATACAAACAAACCTCAGGGAAGGCATGTCTTCAGTGGCACAAAATTATGCCTTGGCTTGTGACACATGCTTTAAAGTGCTAATGTCTGAGGCTTGCAGAGCAGAAATTACAGCGCAAGCATTCACACACACCAAAAGAAAGAGATCAAAACAAGCAAAATGTGTAATGACATTTTGTGTTATCTTTTGCGAAGCATGACTGTTCTCTCCACTTAACTGAGCCCCCCCCCCTCCTCCTCCTCTGTATCTTTTCCTTCTCTGATAACCTTCTCTGTCGTTACTTGGAAACATCTCTATCCTTCATGGAGTGCTGGACTGCTGTCTTAAATTCCATCGCAGCTGAGTGTCGGCTGCCAGACTCAGGAGGGGGCCTCTCTGGCTCCGAGTGAACCCCAGCGCCAGCCTTTTCCAGCCGACTGGATGCGGCCTCAGCCAGCTGATTCTGGGCCACAGAACAAACACACAGGCTTTCAGAAGAAAAAAACTAGAGTACCCCAGTATACAACAAACAAAATAAACAGCCCAGACGTCTGACCAAGTGAGGTGGCCTTAAAATTGCATTGTGTCGCTTATCACAGGTGCAATCACCTCTCTGTCTACCACTCTCTCTGTTTCTGTCACAACACATTTTTTTAATGCCGTTTTTGTTTTTCATCTTCCTTTTTTATTGGTGCCATTTTGATGCAGAGGTCTTGATTTTTAGTGTCTTCCTCTTTATCCCATTGTTTGCTTTGCCAAGCTACTTGGCATTCAAGGAGAGCCTCGACTGATTTCGCAGTGTTTTTTTTTTCGCTCTCCTCAGACATGAAATGATAATGTCACCATACGAGGCATCGGTGACCAATCTGCCACCCTGCACCCCCCTCCCCCTGCCCCAACCCCCCCGCATGACCCGAATACATTTATAAGCTCCTGTCTTCTGTTTGCATTCACTGTCAGATTCAATTCCTTTTTTCCTCCATTTTTTTTTCTAAAGAGGGAAGCAAGTCTCTTTTCATGGCACATTCACTGCTCACTCCTCCACTGAAAATAACGAAACAACACATCAACACCTCTCACATCTTCATCCAAAGAAATTTCAGGGCGCTCAGCACAGCTGAAGGCCAAAGGCTGAACCTAGAGACAAAGAAGAAGGAAAGAGCGAAAAAGAGAGAGAGAGAGAGAGAGAGCTGAGCCAGACTTCTGGCATTTAAGAGTGAAGAAAGATTGGGAGCCAGTATGGTCTCCCATATCAATAAGGCCATAAAATGATTTGATAAGATGCGAGGATTGCTGGAGTGGGCATCAAAAGGGACTCATGCTATAAAAAAGGCTTCTGCCTCCATTCTGTTTACATTGCACAGGGCTTGTCAGGAACTGTGAATCATGTCTGCAAACACTCAGGGCGTAGTTTTGACTACTGACAAGTTGCACAAATATTTATTGAGAGAGGAGCTTTCTGTCTCCTAGGTGCACTCTTACACAGACTTAGATAGACAGACAGACACACACACACACTTGGTTGAAGAAGTGCTGTCCCACTATTGAAGAAGGAGAGAAGCAGCCAGCACCACCTGTAGTAAAAAGATTGGGTTCCCATTTGGCTGGGCCTTTCCCATCAAGAAGCAGCCCTTTTAAGAAATGGCCAAACAAGAGCTGTGCTTATCCAGCAAAACTGCTGCCTGATGGAGCGTAAAGTGCACACATTTTCCATGACACCACAGTAATGAGGTTTTATATTGGCCAAACTCTCTCCCCCATTCACTCTCTTTCACACACACACACACACACACACACACACACACACACACACACACACACACACACACACACAGTTTCACAAATGAATTAGCAACATCATTTGTACAGACATGGAGTAATGTTCCTGTGATCATCTACTCGGTCGGGCTGAGTAATGGAATCACTGAGCACCTTTCCCTCTTTCTATAAAGCTTTAACACATATGATTACATATGTTGGAAAAATAAACACTGAAAATCAAATCTCAATTCATTCATTCAATTTATGTAACATCCAGTTGTATAGCCTTTGCACATCTAGTTGTATGACAAATTGCTTGATAGTTACATGATACAAGAACCATTCATGTTCTACAACTAACAGCCAGGCAAATTAAATTTTAAGTTTAGATTTCATATAAAGGACTTTTTTTATTTTTTTGTCATTTTTGCAAACACGCCTATGAGCATTCTGTTATCTCTCATTAGAATCATGAAGTTCTAGATTCAGTGGACCCCAAATATTTTTTATTTGTAATAAGCATCAGGATCAACACCTATGGCCTATGTGCTATAGCCATGACCCAGAAATCATGGTGTCTCATTTCCACAGCTTATAGCTAAATTGCTGACATTTATTATAGCTTAATTGCTGACATATATATACATGTTCATATATGAGATCAATCAACTTTTAAGAAATTTGTACATACACATAAAATGTCAATGACAATGAAAATGAGATCTTTAAATGTAGGATGGATTCCTCTATCCATGTTCTGATTATAATTTACATCTGCGCCTGTTGAGATTTACTAATGACTCCCTTGTCTCATGTTTTTGCATTTTTAAGTGACAATCTGCCAGATCTGCAAATCAAGTTAGTGCCACTCAGATTTAAACAAAACCTGTCTGCTCCTTTTCCATCGCTATTTGTATACCTAACTGACAATCCCTGATGGCTATTAGATGAACTAAATTCATACCTCTGTTAAGTACTTTAGTGAGTCTGACTATAAGACCTTTTTGAGCCTTTTAGACTGTTTTTAAATTATTGAGCTCAAAACAAATATGAAATGGTTTAAGTTGATTGATAGCCAGCAGATGTTTTAATTATTTTTTTATCTAAAGCAACTATGAGTTTTGGGAATTGAACCCAGGCCAGTTGATTGTGATAGTTCTTTAGGTAAGTGGCATTTAGTGGTCATAGCCACATATATTTGACTTCACTCTTCCTGCACCCTGTGTTTATTTGCATCCCTATAAAATCCCGAGCTTCAACAGCAGCCTATCTGAAGAACCTCTGCACAGATATTGATGTATGTCTTGGGAAGGATGCAATGATGGGTGATAGGTTAGTACATTTGAGGAATATCAGATGTTCCATCAATCTCAACAAGCCCCAAGACTGTAATTTAGTGCCTTTCTAGGAGTGCACCCCACCCCCCAGCCCTGCAGCAGTATAGTACAGATTACTGCAAAGATTCCACAAAGAGACCTCCATGCCCCATTGCTAAGCAGCTGGCGTCGTCACACACCGGTGAGATAAGTGAGCGGCTGGGCCACACCGGTTTCATCTGTACCTGATTTAATCAATACGGAGGGCGGGTGCAGAGAGATTGGAGAAGCAAAATAATGAAGCTCTTTTAAAAATGATTTGTGCTTCAGTGGGATCGTCCTGTGCTGTCAGGATTGGGACAGGGGCGCCTCCAATATGGCACCTAATGGGTGAGGTAGATTACTCGTGGCATGCCTCCGAGCTCTTGCTAAACGAGCTAGTCTGAGCAAGAAAATAAATAAATTAAATACAATAAAAAACATCTACGCTTTTAGTTTCTCATCATCTATGTATTCCACATACACATCCACAAAGATGCCTGTAGACATGCATTGATATAATGGTTAAGGCTACTATCTGGCATGTCAATTAGGGCTGGTCGTATCCTGGCTGGTCGAGACCAGTGGGTGGATTCTTTTCCTTCTGTGGTTTTTTGATGATTTTATCACTGTCTGACATCTAATCAAATGACTGAAGGCAAGGCTCAAGGTTGTTGAGCGCTGGATGAGCTTTATTATCCTGCCATGTGTGTATAATATACAAATCTCAAGGATTAGGGGTAATACCAGCAGTGGCATTCTGTTTGGTAACGAAGCAGCATCTTTAATGAATGAGATTCTTCTAGAGGTTGCTTTATCATTTCTCCCCATGATTCCGTGATCGAGCATGACCCCACGTTTGCACAGATTACTCAAGCTTTACAGCAAAGAGCATCTTTGATGTGCATAGATTACAGAGGCGCTGACGACACTGTGATCTCACAAGGACAAATTCAGCTCACATAAATCAAGGTCTTTTTTTTCCTTGTGGGAAAAGATAAATATTTCATATTTGGCAAATATTCTGCTTCCTGAGTCGTGCAGAGGCTGAGAACTCCATGCGCTCCCTTGTTTGCCAGCCATGGGGGCTTGATCATGAGAGCACGTGGTTCCTCATCTGTGGCGATCATGTGCACGGTTGGGGAAAAAAAAACAGAACTCCCAATATTTGAATCCTTCCCTTTGTTTCAGTACAGTGACTCTGTCTGTTGTCAGACTTTGTGTGTGTCAGATTTGAATTTCTAATCTCAATGACATTTGAGTTCTCTTCAGTAGGCTACACTCTGAAATGAAATGGTGAAGTCAGTGAAGCTTTACCACAGATGTAGATTCCTCTGTTACCATAATATCTAAGGCTTTGCAAAGATGTGATACAA
Organism: Tenualosa thibaudeaui; assembly: GCA_027481765.1. Lineage (NCBI taxonomy): Eukaryota > Metazoa > Chordata > Actinopteri > Clupeiformes > Clupeidae > Tenualosa > Tenualosa thibaudeaui. The sequence goes on from JAIFZK010000003.1 coordinate 16,039,628, forward strand.
TTAAGTTTGGTAATATTTGGTAATAATTAGTAATATTTTTGTAGAGTGTCCTCGCGCTGTGTCCTTAACACTATTTACATATTTAATAATTAATTAGGGGATGTACAGTATCTACATATTGAACACCCTTTATTTATGTATTTTTCAACATATTAGGCATGTTTCATATATGATATATTAGGGTTATTTTTTGGCTGAATGAGATATGAGCAAGGGGCTGGTGGGTGATAACACTAAGACCTAAGCCTCCATTACATTCCATGTTCGCAAGGCATCCATAGAAACTTTGTACATAGGTATACGTATATATATACATATGCATAATTTAATAGTCTTGGTTTATGTTGTGCCAATATTAAACCTGTTTCACCTCAACAGGCGAGTCCTACCAAAACATTTCTGATCCCCCTGAGCAACTGGTTTAGTCTCAGACCGTTTCCTCTGTCCCCTCTGAAACATCTCTATTATTGACCACAGGTACCTTACAGGATCTGTCTCCCCCCCCTGCTTTTCTAAGGCAGGCGATTGGGGAGAGGCTCTGGCCAGCAATCAGACAAGCACCTTCCACACAAAAGATGTATTAAATCCTTCCTCCCCGGAGGCAACAACACAAAGTGTATTCCGTGCTACTGCTCGCACAGCAAAGATGAATGAGGCTTTAAGAGTCATCTCTCTCCCAGCAGGGGAAAGGTAGTTGAAGAAGGTGGTGATGGTGGTGGTGGGGTATCATGTGTAGGGACTGTTATTATCAAAGGCACTGGACCTCTTGCTTTCAAACATGTGTCTGAAGCAGAACTGGTCCGGTTGGGAATTAAACGGCAGAGAGTTTCATCTGAGGACATCAGTTCCAGGTCAGGAGCCAGAGACTCAGTCGGCACAGTCATGGCTGAATGAGATATGAGCGAGGGGCTGGCTGCTGGTAACCCGCAGGGACCTAAACCTCCATTACATTCCATGTTCGCAAGGCATCCATAGGAGCTCTGTCTTGGGAAATGGCACCGTAAGCCAGCTCCTCCGAGGCCAAAGCGGTGTGAATCAGACCGACTGATTAAATTCATATCTCGGTCAGAATCGCTTACCTTTCCTGCTCAGCTCCTGAGCTGGACTGTCCATCTGGCAAGTCTGGCAAAAACAGGCCATTTGAGACCAGGTCTTGCAACCTCATTGCAGACATTCAGAATAAACTAGCAAATTGTGTTTGAATCTTTTACGTTGAAATGTCTCAATTCACCCACCACCCTATTTGAAGAGATATTATCCCAATCACACTAGCCACATAGATGTCTCTCTATCTCTCTCTCTCTCTGAGTGTGCTTGTGTGTGATGTACGTGTACGTGTGTTGGCCATTGCCATTTGCCTGTACATCAATACAAAATATTGATTTGCTGCTACTGTTAATTTTGCACATGTGAAGTGTCTTTGATAATTTGTTTCATTGTTGCATTCCTTTATACTGTATGTGCTGGGCTTCTCAGCTATATACAAACCTGTTTATCAAGTTATTCTGACGGATGAGTTCTAAGAACAACTTTGAAATTGGCTGTGAGATTAATGGTAACAGAAGCGAGATACAGATGATAATCATAATCATGTCAATGCTCAGGGGAGACATGCAAAGTTGAATATGGTTTAATAGGCTTGGCTATTTTTAGGCACTACATCTGAAAGGCACTGCTCTGTTTGCAAAATTTCTCAAGAAGCATCCCAAATAAATCTTTATCTTGATGAAACTGCACAAGTTACTGAATAAGAAAAGAAAAAAAAAGTTGGCCAATCAAGGACTGAATCTTCATCCCTGCTGTTCAATCTCCTGGTGGAGCTCTTGTGAGAGATGGTAAAAATATGAGAACTATTTATTTTCACGGTATAGCAGAAACTGTGTAATTATCTCTCAAGTGTAGCTGGCCTGAGCATATACACATTTTTTGAAAAAGTCTCTTAAATTACAAAAATGCCTGGTTTTCTCTGTATTGTTTCATGTGATAGCTCATGAGTCAAGGAACTAAAAGAAGCTTAATTGTCCTCTTGTTGATGACTACCTGAGATTTAGCGAAAGGCTTAACCAAACATGGCCTGATACACAAATACTTTAAGCTTAGAGAAGATTGAAGACAATAGCCTCTCCACCAAACAGACAGATTCCTCTAGTCTATTGTTCCAGGTGTTTGGTATTCCCCCTTCGTGACAGTCTCTATTTGAGAGCTATCTGCAGCAAGGGGCTGCCGCCTTTCAAACAATGGGGCAATTTGTTTTACCTTATCTGGCAAATGGGCGATGTGCTTCAAAATGACAGCATCTTGATACGGTATTGTAGGCATTGTTGCAAAGCGGAACTTTAATATACAGGGCTAATTGATTGCAATTGTGAGCACGAGCGCAGCTACGGGTGATGCCAGCATGGTAGCTGATGGTTTACCTGAGAGAGCGTGTGCAGGGATAATTTTGCCTAGCACAGAAAATAGGGGTGGTCTAGTCAGAAGCACACTTTTGCCCCCCACCCCTATTCTCTGTTGTGCTAGCCAAAGTGTGCTTCTGACTAGTCTTTGTGTGTTGATGTGTGTTCTTAGATGGCGGATGACAGGTAAAGTTCTGTTTATGAGTCTGCCTTTGTGAAGGCCTGGAGTCTAGGTTTTTTGGAGGCCACACACAGAGGTGTGCATGAACAGGTGGACCTGCACTCTGCATTATTGATCCTGAGTTCAAAATCAAACACCAAATTGTATCGCACTGGTTGAATACACATCACATCAGTGCTTCAGCTCAGTACAAGAAATCATTTGAATGTTAACCCAAGGCCTTTATCTGGCCAGGGCCTGAAGAAGAGAGACAAAACAGCAGGCATACTGATCATGGTGACTGGAGACAGTGGAAGGGATGGTATACGGGTGGGGGTGGGGGGTAGATCAAACACCTCCCCGGGACTATGGCATCTCTCTGGGGTCGCTCAGCGTCTGTCATGCTGCCTCAGTGCTTGGGGCCAGATAAACCACTGCTAACAATGCATGGCTATACTCTGATGGTTCTCTGTGGGAATAATGACAGCCAGGGTGAGTGGCGAGATGTTGTTGATGATGATGATGATGTGTGTGTATGTATGTGTGTGTGTACATATGTATACAGAAACAGGGAAAAATAGAGAGTGAATAAAACTGTGTGAGTGAGTGTGTGAGTGATTGTGTGTGAACGGGTTCAAGGGTCAGGCCTGATGGGTGCTTTTTATCTCTGCTTAGAGGTCAGCTGTCACGTTCTTGTGGCTAGTCATGCTCAGTGGAGTCGTCAGGGATGTTCTGCTCAGCAATGGCTTTTAAGGGCTCTTGTTCTCGCTGTGCCAACAGGAGAGAAGGAGCGAAGGAGCAGTGATCGACACCACGGAGGGAGACAGAGTGAGGCTTCACATCCCACCTCTAAAACACCCCCCTCCTACCCATCATGGCTGTAACCGGTCACTGCTCTGTCAGGAACTCACACCAACACACAAACAAGGACCAATCCCACCATTTCCACTACTTACCTAAGCAGCACAAACCTCAAAAAGAGAGTTTTGTGTTTCCTTTGCTGTCAGGATTATTATCAAGCATTGTGCAATTAAACCCAGCTGGATTAATAATTCATAAATCTTTATTGATTCAGGATTTTTTTACAGAATTGCTGTGTGCTTTGTTTAATGGCCAAGTGTTTTTTAAGACAACATAAAATTCAGCAATAAAATGAGACATTCAATTAAAAGGCAAGGCAAAGGTAGACAGATGCAGAAAGCATAAATATAATATACATGAATGAAAAAAAAATGCATCTAAGACATGCCATGCATTTAGTTGTCCTGGCATGAACAAATGTACATATACTGTATGACAACATAAGAATAATACACAGACACAAATGGATAAAATATCTTCATGAATTAATCAAACTAAGTTAACATAAAGAATGGCAAGAAAAGAAAAAATGATTGGATGAAATGGTTACCAAAATGATGGAGGTCACAGGAGGCAGAAGTTAGGGTCAACTAAAATAGGGGAAAACCAAAATGGAGTCTGAGGTGGTGGGCAGGTGGAGCCTGATGTCTGTTTGGAAACAAAATATGAAGAGGCAATTGAGGTGAGCAAACAACACTGATGAGATGTGAGGTCTATGCTGGAAAAAAAAGTGTAAGTCAGTAACGTCAGCAGTGCTTGTGTCCTGTGGTCAGCCTGTGGTCAGGACTGGGCTAGAGTCATTTCAACATTTGCTCTTTACATTTGCAGAAGGTAATTGTAGCCTATAACAGTGAGATATGCTGTAGGCAGTTTGAACAACACTGTGACAATGTGGCTGAGTCAGTTGGTTTGTGTAGCCTATTGTATCTATGCACTCATGGCTTTGCCAACAGCGCTTGTTGAATTACAAATGCTAAGGAGGATACCTATGCAATTAGCATTATGACTTCCATTTCTTTGCGCTGAACAAACATGCCCACACCTAACCATAGAGGCATATAAACACACATTTGCCTTCATAAAACACACACACACACACACACTAACAACAATCATTTAGCTTCTATCGCAGGTACTTGCATTTCTGCTGGTAGAAATCAGTGACTGTGTTTGTTTCTAATGTGCTGTGCACATCAACCTTCATAGCCATAACATGTCTGGCTTATCCACCACGTTAAACTGGCTATCAGACCTAATAAAATTACCATAAACTATCTTCATGTCTAATCAGGATTTGCTCTTCCGACAGGGAATACACCGCTTGATGTAATTATTGTACCCGGCTGGAATATTTTTCTACTTGCGATTATTCTCCTCTTTCTAATGTGTTTTTAATTGTGGTTGCTCTCCTATCTTCCCATGGAGATTAGCATCAAGCCATTCATTTACAACCACAGAGAGATAGAGAGAGAGAGAGATGGAGAGAGGCAGGGAGGGAAATAAAAGAAAGAGAGAGAGGTTGTGGGAGGGAAAGAGAGATAAAGAGAAGGATAAAAAAGGGAAGAAACATCCCCTGATCAAACATACCCACCCCTCTATTCCTGGTCAGTCCTTTGATTTCTGCCTCTCATGGGGCGGAATGCAAATGAACCCTTACTCCATTTAAAATATGCATGCCCCCTCCACTCACACCCACCCCCTTCCAACCCTTCCCCCAAAACCCTCTCTGCCCTCCACCCCTCGCCGTCCCCATCTATGGAGGCCGACGTGCCAGGAGCCCCACTGCCTCAACCCAGGGGCTTGCACTGGCAAGGGTTAAAGAGGATCTGCATGCTCGGCTTTTTTGCCTAACACCCCACCACCACCACCAACGCCACCTCCCCCCTTTTCTCCCCTTCGCTGAAGAGAGCATTAAGTCACAGAAATGGCCATGGCAAAAAGCCATCAACAAAAATGAAGATGGTGTTTACAGGGCATGTGAGGAGAAATGACTTTGGTAATGTCTGCTGTTCAGTCGCGTGTAAGTGTTTCTCAGTGATAGAGGGAGGGCTGGAATGGACACAAAAAGATAAATGCCAATACCCCTCCCCTTCGTCCCCCTCCCAAAAAACAGCACCACCAATCCAGCCACCCCTCCCTTTGCCATAATTACAACTGTTTCTGTCCATGATTGAAAAAAAGGCTCTGTGAAGCCTCTGACAGAAGTGTGAATAAAAGCCATCTATTGTTCTGGCCTCTTCAACAGAAAACCGAGTCTTAATAACACAGGAATCCCATTTTCCAGCGCTCATTAATTGCACACATTTTGAATGGTAATAACGAGCACAGTGGCAAATAAGCTCAAAAAATAATAAACAGGGAACAAATTATTCCTGTTGTGGGCCAAGGTGTCCTACAAAAGCCCAACAACTGTGATGTGATTTTACAAGCCTGTCTTGATACAGGCCTGGTAACTCCAGAAGCTACTCATGACAGCCTTGACTACGACACAAAAGCCAGCTCCTTCACTCTCTCCCACACAGACGTGCTCACACGGATGAACAAATATCATCACGTCTACTAAAATATATGCTGACATGACAATGTAATTACACAGAAATGATGTCATGGATATTTTTACAATCTTGTGCGCTTCGTTGACATGAAGCTTTATACAATGTATTGAATGAGGGCAATGTTCCTTATCAGCACAACATAAAGATCCCTAACACCTAACCACAATGACTGGAACCTCGTCCTTGCACTGCATGTCCATGATCTATATGTTAGCCTGAACATCAACTCACAGATTAAACAGAACATCCTACAATCTTATGCTCCAAGGCTTGTGTTGGATCCTGTCGAGGACATCTCTAATGTCTGGCTCCAGAGTCTGGTGAGGTGTCTGCTCCTTTCAGACACATTCACACACACACTCCTGCTCGACCTCATCATCTCCTCTTCTATGACACCATACAGGGTGTGTGTGTGTGTGTGTGTGTGTGTGTGTGTGCTCTTACTACATTAATGATCACAGGCTTGCTCCAACCACACTTTGATCCTGGCCACAGAGGTTGGGGAGGAGAGGAGAGGAAATATGGGGAGGATGGGCAGAGTTGCCATCCATTATGGCTGAACTAATCATTTGAAGGCAGATGAGTCACGCACACGCCCGTCAGGCAGTCCAAATGAGACACAAAGTCCTGTCTGTGCTTATAGAGTCCTTATGTAGATGTCCACCCCGCCACCCACCCTTTTTAAGAAAGATCACTCAAATCTTGTGCTCTTTGAAAGTCTTCCACTGATTTACCTTACAAATCTCCAACTCCCCCATCCCTTCACCCCAATCCTCTCCCTGCCTCCCTCCCACCCGCCTTCCATCCCTCCTTCCCATCTTCCCCAACCAATCTCAGAGATTTTATTAGGGTGACTTTTACAAACACTGCCTCTGGATCGGAGGCGACATGTTCATTCATCAACGAGGGCGTGCGGGCGCGACGTCATGGCGAATGTATCGGCTCCCCTACCCACTGTCCTCCCAGAGTAAAGGGAGCACACCAGCTCTATTATGCATCCGCGGGGAAGTGCACTCTGAATAGATCATCAATACTTGTTACTCTTGTAAGACACCATGGCCAGATTTATTCGTTCCCTCTGCACTCTAAACACAAGGCCTCTGGGAGTGCGCAGGCTTGATAATTAAAAGTGTTTGCTAAGTTCATCTTCAAGGTTTGGAGTCTGCACATGGAGGTGCACGTCCCCCAAAGGTAAGGACACGTCCAGACTGGATGTCTAAGAGATGAGGAAACTACCAAAAGCAGTACAGGCTTGAAATAGCACAATATTTTGTATCGTTTTGCAATGTGTTTGGAAGGCTTTGCCCTTGCACACGTGACCTGATGGACAAATGCAAATCAAATCAGCCACTGTCACTCAGGCCCCGGGACAGAGATATCTCTAGGGTCAGATGGGCCGGACCCCCTTCCAAACACGTGTCGGCCTCGCGGGTACATATGAAAGAGGGCTCCAGGTTCAGGCTCTGGGGACTGTTGGCTGCCGAGACTCAGATATCTCGGCCACTGCAGCTGCCGAGGGGTGAGTGACCCAAATGACCCTGCCCCCACATGGGTGATTTATGAGATTGGCTGGAGATACACGGTCTCTGCACACACACACACACACACACACAATTGGTCTCACTAGCTTGCTTGACTGACTGGCTGGCTGGTTGGCTGTCCAGCCCACATGCAAAATTATAGCTTCAGGAGAGAAAAACTAAGATCTGCGAACCATAGAGTGACTTCAGGCTTAGTCATGGTTGTTTTGGTGGGAGTGCAAGTATGAAGAGCTCCCTTTAATGAACTCCCTTGCCTGGGATGCAAAAGAAAAAAAAAAATCTCAGTGTAGATTTTCATTTGTTCGCCTTTTTTTTTTAACGTCAGCTCGATACGTTTGAGTGAGCGCAGTTCAGTAGCAGCTCTGGCTGGCTGTCTACTGACAAAGAAACTCCAACAAAACAGAATTTCCGGCTCCGTCGACTCCTCTTTTTTGTGTGTCGAGCAAGAGCACTGTTACACTGTCACATTATCACTGTCAACATACGAAGGTGCATAAGTGAAGCAGAAGTGCATTGTGGCTGATGTGGTTTCTTCGCTGCTGTCATTTGAAGGGGCCAGAATGGTAACATGCATGTGAAAGGATGAATTGGGTGTTATAGGAGGCTGTGGTGATTTTAAAGAGCAGAGAGCTCTGCCTAAAAGCCATTTGGTGTTCTTATTCACCACTTCGACTTCTCTTCTTCACTCCGTATAGTGAGCAGTTATTAAACTGTACTTGAGACATCTATTTATAATGCGTCTTTGTGCATTCACATCGATTTGTAAGGTATTTATATTAAAACACTTAACAATGTCTAACAGTGCATACATTTACTGTATTAAGAAATATCCACATCCACAACAGATAGTAACATTTAAGTTATATAACGTATATAAGGTTACATTTTGTGATATAATAAGATGAATACTTCACAGGAAGCTTCACAGGGTTTTCTATGTCTGGAAATTAATTTTTGTTTGCTTCAAGTAACATGCTATCAACGAGCGTAATGGAAATGTGGTTTCCCTGACCAGTAAATGTCCTTCAATTTATGTTCTTCTCCCTTTGTAAGGTCTGTCCTGAACCAACTCACTCTTCCACTACCAACAGCAGGTCACATTTATATTGTAATGCACACTGTGCAAATGAAAGGACAGAGCCATAAAGCAAGAAGTTGAAAGACGGCTCAGAGAGAGAGAGAGAGAGAAAGAGAGGGAGAGAGAGAGAGGGAGAGAGAGTGACAAACAAACAAAACGCATTGAGTCAGGTCCAGCATGACTGAATAGAGAATTAAAGCAAGCATTTGTGAAGCCCTTTTTCTTAGCCACATTTCCGTTTCACTTAAATGGATGACGTGTGAAAAAAAGTTTGACAAAGCAATGCATTTCATTTATGATGATTTATCAACTGTGACAAAACAATGACTGATGGTGAATAAGCCAAAGTCCATGGTAGTGTTTACTTTATATTTTAATAAATAAATGTCACATACTGTATATGAACCATATGTTTCCATCTTGTGGAAACCTGCACTACAGCAAGATATTGACACTCTGATTGGCTATTTTGTTCTTTGAAAAAAATGCTTAACTTGTCTTTAATAACTTCAAGAGAAATTCATTAAAGACAAGTGAAATGGGATTGTTTCATATTTTTTCCCCTTGTCAAGGGTAAAGAATGAGAAGACAACAGCTTGACCCGTGTTATATGTGGAGCATGGTCTGCAAGGTTTGGGTCACCATAAACCAATCTCCAACAGCAGTAATCGGGTTCATGTCGGGGCCTTTTAGTTTACGATTTAATTTTGACAATTATAGTTGGCACTCAACCGTGTCCTCATGTCTCACAGCATGACACACCCCTCCCCCTTCCTTTCAAAATAAATAAATTAATTATAGGAAAAAAAAATAAAAACAATAATAATTGCGAACATGTTTGTTGGGGGGGTGGGGCACTGTGGGGCAGGCAATTTTAGCGGCACGCTGAGAATCAATACTCCATCTCCCTGTCAGGGAAGAACGGTGCAATCCTTCAGGGCCTGCTGTAATTTATGTTGTTTTAGCTCCGTGGTCACAAGAAAAGGTACAGATGATGAACGTTGCTTCTCGCTCTCCTCCTCTCTCTTCTCCTCTGCTTTCCTGCCTGCTCCTCTCCATTCCTCTCTCTCTCAGAGTATGAGAAAGCAAACGGAGAGGATGAAGGAAGAGACTGGCCGTGAAGGGCATCACTGTGCAATGCCTACACAACAATGCAATTCCCACAAAATGCCCAGCATGGGAGATTTTTATTCTAACACAGAGACATTTTACTCTCAGCAGGAGTAGTCCTCTGTTTAGGAACTCTGAGAGCAGGTAGTTTGGCCTCTCAGTAACCACAAGCTGCCTTGCGCTATCAACAACAACAACCATAACAATAATAATAATAATAATAATAATAATAATAATAATAATTGCATCATTATTTCAGCACTACTGCTTCACGTGAGAGTGTGTTTCTCAGGACATCTTAGACTCCGACCTCTACCACTCACAGTCATGGAGACTGGCTGCCCTTTTCAAAGGGAGCTGCTTACTTGAATTGGCCTTTTGAAATCCTCACCTTTGAAAGGGCAACAAAGATGTGTCTTAAAAAAAACTAAGAATAAATAAGCTAGAACAGGGGCAAGGCCATTTAAATCTCACCACCACACAAACCACACAACGCAATGGAGCAGAAGGCACGTGGAAAAAAAGTGAAGGTTTCAAATGAATTTCACATGTGCTCGCTGCCTACTGATTTTCATGAGCCTGCTAATACCACAGCCTCTTGTGCCATTTTCCAGAAATAAACCTGACCCTTCTCAGCTCTCTCTCAGACCCCTCTTCAGCAATTATCGAATAGTCTGATCTTCTCCCCTCCCCCACCCCCCTCCAAAATCTCCCACCGTCTGCAGGCCTCTCTGCACAGTACTGGCAGATGCGTGACATCAAATCTGCCAGGGTAAAGGGAGGAGGGAACAAATGAATAATAAATAAAGAAGGAGAGAATAAATAAATAAATACAAAGCACCTCCGCTCGCCTTTGAAGCAAGGTACAGCTCAGGGCAGAACCCCAAAAATAACAGCAGACAAGTCATGGATGAAGCAGACGAGAGCTACTCTAGTGGATGCAAGCCCAGCAACCACTAGCTTGAGCCAAGATAGACACTTTATGACAGCAAGGCGTCAGCACAGAGCTTTTCTGTCTTTCTTTCTTTCATTTTTTTAAAGTCAGCTTTCTCTTTCACTCAGTGTGGATTATATTTTTATTGTGTTATCAACTTAAAGGAGATAAGTAGATGTGTTGATTATCAACAATTTTTCCCTCCAAGAATGGAAGTCATGCTGAAGAAAAAAATATATTCAGCCACTTAAGAGATAATTAACTTTGAGATCGCTCTCAGAATGTGCCACTATAGAAATAATTGGACTATTACATCTTTTTGCCTATGGACCATTAATTCCATAAAGGAATTTCAACATGGCATATCATCCCGAATCAATATTATCGATATATTGTATGTTGAGTGATTTTCTTAATCGAGGCTCTTATTCAACTACAAATTCTCAAATTCTCAAATGGAGAGCAAAGATTGTGTATCCATATCAATAACACCAAAGCAAGTTAATACCAAAGCAAGTTCATTGTGAATCGTTATTATCTTCTTGAAGAAAAACCAACCACTTCATAGATGCTTGTCATCTATCGAAAGTGCACCTTTAACCAAGTAGTGATTCTGTATGAAAAGCCCTTTGCATTAACTGATCTATTTCCGTAGGAACTCTCTGTGGAGTGGAATGTCATCTCGCTGAGTTTGCTAGGGACAAAATCAATACCACAAAGTATGAATGAGGCAAAAACAAAGATAGGGCCAGCCACAATAGCGTACCCTGAATCATTCACACACACACACACACACACACACACACACACACACACACACACACACGCGTCAACACACACATACCCACAGACACACACACACACACGTCAACACACACATGCCCACAGACAGAAACAGACAGACAGACACACACACACACAGACAAACAAACATGCACACGCACACACTCACACAGGCCAGTGTTTTTTTGTTGGTGTGGTGGCTGAGGAAGTCATCCCTTCTGCCTGCTGAAGCAGAGGGAGAAAACAAGCACTCTCCAATCAGCATGGAGTCATATGGATCCCCACGGCATCTGCTACCTCAAATCCCGTAACCACAGCATACCCGCAGACAGCTAGCACTGGAACAAACACCACCACAATCCTTGCAGCTGGGTTTCAATATTTTATGCCTGCAATTCCTTGGGATTTAACACTGTTTTGTGTCATATTACAAACCACAAGATAAATAGCCTGCTCCACTGTGGGAGAGGCAAAAATAGAAATAATAATGTGAGCAGCCACAATTCAGGGTGACAGTGTTGGGGAACAGGAAGACATCAGCCAGCTTTCCCCTTTTTAGTTGTTTTTTACTTATGGGAGGCAAATGCTGTTTTTCGCCTAAAAGCCTTGAAATAACGTATCATCAGAGTGTGGTGGGAACAGCTCACCTTGTGGTGTAACCCATCTCTCAACAGGCCAATCAGGTCAACATGCAGCCTTGCTAACACGACTCCAGCCAGTCATGGTTGAGTCTGTGTAGAGAGCAGGAGCTTCACATGCAAGACCTTTTTATCTCTGTATTAAGACATGCTTCATTTCACCACACTGACTGGTTTCATACCATTTGAGAATTAATGTATCTTAAGAGAGCATTTTGCCATGCAGTGGCTTATTCATGTCTCCCTTAAATTCTAAGAACAAAGTCGATTTTTTTTGCAATTCTACACTATGATGATAACAAACAAACACACACACACAGACACACTCAGACAGAAAAGACAACGTTGTTATGAAGATTGTCAGGCGGGTGCTTGAGAAAGTTGTGTAACAAGTATCCCTTTAGATGTAAAGCTCGCCTGATGTATGTAAGCACACAACGTTTCATCTCATGCAGTGGAACGGAACTTCAAACTTCAGCTTGGGAGCAGTCCTGTCAGTCCAATCACAGACATCATGAGAGTGCACTAACACTACCACAACTGTCACACAGCAACAAGTAGGTCCGCCCCTGTGGATTACAACAAAAACAATGGCTGCAGTTTATTTCTAGTACACGCTCATGATGTGTGGGCGTTTGGTAGCGAGTGGTGGAGTAGAGTGATGAAGGTGAGATCACAGGCAGCTGATAGGACAAAAGCCATCAAGCCGAGAGAGCTGCCAATTGCTCAGTGGGTGATGTTTCCACTCCAAACAAGTCAGCTAAATGACACAGCAGCCACAGCTACATCTTGCACTATTGACCTCAAGGGCCCTTGTCTGTCATGGCCGCCATTGTTAACTGTTACAGACACCCTCAGAGCACAACATCCTGAATTTGTCACAATTTCAAGCACTTTTGACAGATGAACGGCATGAATTTAATTGCATAGAGGATCTGCGTTATACACCAATATGTAAAGCAAGTTTCATTGCAAGGCTGTTCTATGTTGTGTTCCTGTCATGACATCTGAGACAGATTCAACAGCATGTCTTTCTATTAATCCCCCTCTCTCTCTCTCATGCTCTCCCTCTCTCTCTCTATTTAAATTAATCTGCACTCTAATCCACGTTTGCATCTGTTTTGGTCCTTCAAGTACTCTTTCTTTAGAATTCTAATGGCATGATAGTCACAAGAGGCATATTTTCGTCTGAGGCACCAATCCCAGTAATATGAGGTGTAGGTAGATATAAATTGAGATTCATAAGCACACACCATCAATTTGTAGCAAGGCAATTTATCAATATACAGTCACATTTACACTGATTTCTGGCATTGATGAGAGCCGCAAGAATGAGACGTGAGATTCATGTGCAATGGTGGCTTGTAATCAAATGTACCCTGAAAATGGTAATGTTTGATAAATGGGGGCTATAACACTATATGAATAATTCCTTTTTTGTAAATAGGGTATTTCAGAGGTTAATATTCCAGGTCAATTTAGCATAACCATCATATACACATATTTGATTTCATGATTTATTTCTTTTGTCACACAATTCTGAGGGGCACATTTCAAATTTGCTTTTGTTTATTTCATCTGATTCTAATCTGTTCATCAGCTAATAAGCAACCAGTAATTACTCTCAGGAAACAGTCCAACCTGACTAAATAGATGTCACAAACCACTCCAAATCACTCACCCAACATTGTCCAGTAATTAGCCTCTGACACCCATTTATCTGACTTTGGGTTCTATTGGTTTTATACAGACTTACAAACTGCTTTAAATGTTCTAAAAGTGTCTGGCCTTGACACAGCAGGGCATGGGGTGGAGTGGCCTGCTCAGTCCACCTCTTCTGCTTTCAGCTAGTGATTTCTGCCTCAGCTTACACGCTCTGGCAAACACCTCAATTATAGCTGATCATCTCTGGTCATGCAGAGGAGACCTTATGCACACACTGGCCTTGAATGAGAAAAATGGAAAGGTCACTTCAGATTTTCCAGCAGTGTTTGTGTGTGTGTGTGTGTCTCATGTCTTCACTGAATATGTTATCATGAGAAAGGTCAATATAAAATGGTGTGAAGAGTTGAATTGTGGGTAGGCATTTACAGAGAGTGGTTGAAGCTAAAAATTTGGCCTTGGAGCTAGGCAGGCGAGAGGAAGGGAAAATCACTCTCTTTTTCACACCTTCACTAAAACATACATATCTCTCCTTCTCCCTCTAGTCTCTCTCTCTCTCTCTCACACACACACACACACACACACGCACACACACACACACACACACACACACACACACACACACACACACACACACACACACACACACACACACACACACACACCAGCCTGGTCCATTTACATGACGGGGTCGTCCTTTGTGCTCAGACAGTAATTGTGTCCTGTAGGCTACAGTGAGGGTGGCAGAGGTGCTGGTGATTATGGGCATGACATGCCACCACTGCCTGACTGATGGAGCCCTCGGAGACAAGGCACCAACCACCGCCACCTCCCTCATTGCCCTACCAACCCTACACCTCTCTCTCAGAGGAGTCCACAGCCACCATGCAGTAGTCAAGGCCTGTGACTAGCACTTTATGTTTAGTTCACAGGTTGCGGGGCTAGAGCCTATAAGCTGAAAGAATAGGCCTGTTCCACATCTGATGACACAAGCTTTAACCTTCCTCTTGGGAAAGACGACGATGCCACTGCCTCTAATTGGCTGAATTAATACAAGGGTAATTGGTATGTTTTGCTGGGTTATGTTTAATACATGATGACAAAAAGGCATTGCAAAAAGAACGCCCTTAAAATTCAAAAGTTCCGAGGAGTGCATGGATGTCTATGGGTGTGTGGGTGTGGAAAGGCTATGTGATCCTGGGCAAAAAAAAGTAAAATCTATTCGTCTTGCAGTACTTTCAGGTTGGGTCCTGGTCTTGAATGGCTCTTGGATTCTGAAGGCCTCCTTCAAAAGTTGATTTATGTTTTATGTTTTTTTTTTTTTTTTGCTATGCCACAGAAAGTTGAATTCAGTGTTTGCCTGTATGTATGTCCTCTATAGAACAAAAAGAGAATGAAGTGAATCTGGATGTGCCTTTAGACTATACATCCCTTTCCTCTGACACTTTCTTTTTTATCTACAACCACATAGACAAAGGAAACACAATGCTTTCGACACCATCCATTACCCTCACAACATGTAATTCCTAACTCATTTCTAAAGGTAAATCACAGAATGCATATCTAATTCTAGTTCAGTGGCTGTTCCACTCCTCTTTAATCTCTTCCATCTCCCTCAGCTGTCCCCCCTCCCCTCTCCCTACTCTCACTCTCTCATCTGCTAGCTCTCCTCTCTTCACTGCCCCTTCTCCATCCCTCGCTCCCTCCCTCCCTCGCTCCCTCCCTGGGGTCCTAAATGACAAAGTGGTAAAGTTAAGTTATTAAAGTAAGCCCAGGTCATGTCCCCCCTCTCACAATTCCATTTTAAAGATACCAATCTCCACACCGTGGCACTGATTAAGGGTTGTCATTGCCCGTTTGAATTGCAATCAATAGGCTGTGTATGCATCAGTGTGCGAAAAGGGAGAGAACGGCCATTCATTTTCCCCCGATCCCCTCCTTGCCCGACTCCTGCCAAACTCATTATCACCACCTACGATGAGACACTTCATTAAAATACTGCTTACCCGTGTCTTGACAGTACCTGACGTATGTATGGGGCCCACAATAGATGCTGGGATGAGGGGGTGGTGTGCGTGGGTGAAGTATCTCTCTGGTAGGTTACGTTTGTGGAATTTCATTTTTCAATTCTGAACTTATTTTAATATTATTAAGCTAGTCTGCCCCCTCCAGATGTGTGTGCTTTTCACTGGGAGCGTGAGAAGAAAGCCCACTGTAGTGGAGCAGTTATATGCCAAAAGCTATGTCACAATGAATAAATGGCACTAACCAGTAAGAACAGTAGGGGAAGACAGAGGAAAGAGATTTGGGGGGGAAAAAAGAAAGAAAAATCAATAAAAGGCCATAGCTGGGAGATGAGAAGTGAGGGACCGAATGCACACAAATGGGAAAACACACAAACAAAATGAATCCCAATGGAGCTCCAACCCGATGGGCGGCATCCATCACTCATTCTGTAGTGCTTAAAGAAAAAATCTGATAAGGTTCTTCAGTGCTTTTTCCAATGTATTTACTATATATCTAGTGAAAGCATGAATGGTTGCTGGGGCAGCCATGGCCTACTAGTTAGGGCTTCGGGCTTGTAACCAAAGGGTTACCAGTTCAGTCCCTGACCAGTAGACCATGGCTGAAGCACCCTTGAGCAAGGCACCTAACACCTCGCTGCTCCCCAGGTGCTGCTGTAACAGACAGCCAACTGTTCTGGGTTTGTGTGTACTTTACTTCACAGTGTGCTCTGTGTGTTTCATTAATTCATGATAGGGACCAAATTTCCCTCACAGGATCAAAAGAGTATGAATTGTTACTATTTGGTTTCAAAGATGGTCAACAATTCTAAAAGAAGGCTGCTCATTCAAAATGTAAGTATCTCTGAATATAGCATGCCAAGGCAGTAAAAGGACATCTCCTACTACTCAGCACAACCGGCAATATCCACTTAAGGTCAGATGGGCTCGCAAAGCATAGTGTAATTGCGGCACCCTTGAAACACTGAAGGTACACAGGGAAAAAAAACACAAGATCATTGATTTTCCAATCAAGTGCCAACCAGTGATTCAAGTGATTCAGGCAGACAAGCCCTCTTATCTTGAAGGAATTCACAGCTGTTGATTGTTTTGACTGGGCAACAAAATAATGGTTTGTGTGTGTGTGTGTGTGTGTGTGTGTGTGTGTGTGTGTGTGTGTGGATGGGTGAGTGATAAAGGTGGACCATGATAGTACTGTGTACTACTGTGAGCCTCCACATAGCACAGCTAAAATATTCTAGCATCTATACATGAGGAGTGTTTTTAAACAAGTGTTTTAATTTTATAGGGCATGCAATGCAAACAAGGGCAAGGCAATGACACAGGTTCCTTGGGCACTATCTCATGAGTTTTACTTAGGATCATGAGCAAACCGGACTGTAAGTTCCCTGCAGTGATATTGGTGCACATGTTTATATGGCCAGTCTCTTAAATGTAGGATGGCTGGCCATGACTTCTGACTCCTGCTTGGGCTCCTCGGAGCACCATCTGCCTTCACCAGCCTCACCTGACTGCTCAACCAAAAATGCCTTTGAACCCCCCGCCCACCACCCCTGGCTCCTGTAGTCAGCATAATCCTCCACGACCCTGGAACTCTTTGTGTACGATACGTTCCAATTAGCACGGACCAATTCCTCCTAAGGCTCCTTAATTACCCTCCTTACGAGGAGACTCTGCGTCTGACCTCGACATTATCATTTCACATCCTGCACTCCTGTCCCTCAGTCCAATGCAGCAGGGACACCTTGTTTAAAAAATAAAATACAAAGACAGAACTCCCCACTTTCAAATACCTCTCCACCACTTCTTAACAAAAAAAAAACCTGTTAAGCATTCCCCACGGGGAGAAGAGAGAGCAAGAAAGAGGGGGGAAAAAAAAGTAAAGAAAAGAAAAGATGGCTCCAAACTGCACCCAGGAGTAAACGGGTTTGATGAATAGGGGTCATTGTGTTACAGCTGCTCCTGCTAATTACTCCATTTTCTGAGTTATTACTCTCAGATTCCTCATAGAGCCACGCTAATGCGACTCCGAGCCATCTCTCCTAAAGAAATGATTGGCCAGTGGTGGAGACACCTACCTTTGTTTCCATCCCTCAATCCCTTCCATTACTGTGCCCCGTTTGGAAGACTAAGGATGGGCATGTTTGGTGATTTATCCCTTCAATTCAGTGCTACCAGCCTCCTCATCATAAAACTCAACCTCAGTGCATAACGGAAGGGGTGATTCACAAAAAAGACATCCTTCTGGCACCTTAATCCCAGACACACCCCATATATCCTGGTATTTGCCTCTTTTTTTTCTCACTAGGTTCAGATTCATGCCCTGTAATTTACATCTGGGAATTACGCAGGCCCCGACTCTTGTTTGTGATGCACACCCCGCGGTTTGTAAGGCACAGAGATTTCTGTATCTCTGCATTTTAAGATAATAGTATCACAGTGTGATTGTGGGGAATTATTCAGATGTGAAAAATAATAAGTGCAATTATTCACTGACATGCGTTTATGGGCGTCACTAATCTCCAGGAAGGCAGGCCGAGGAGGGAGACTGGAGGAACCTGCCGAGACGACGCACATGAGCCCTCAGAGCCCAGGCTGATTAATGAGATCTAACGCTGAGCACAAACACACGCTTTCACATGTGGATCTCAGGATTTTACTGCACCCCATCATCCCTCTCCCCCACCCCCCAAACACACACACACACATCACCACTCCATCCTCCCCTCAACCCCCAGTATTATCCCCACCCACAGAAGACAGAGGTGGTGGTTGGTTTTCCTGTGGTGGAGGCAAAGAGACAAGAAAGCATGAGGAATAAAGGAAACAAAAATTGAGGGAATGAGAAATCACTCTGTTCTGTCCATTTCATCTTGGTTCTTTTTATGACACTGCCACAGTCAGATATCTTTCTCCTGGTGTGACAGATCAGATCGCTGGTCATCTTCAATCTCTTTTGTCTTTTTTCGACAATCTGTGTGTCAACCACACATCACGCCCCAAGGCTTCCCTTTGGTCCCTGTGGGAATTGTGACTTGAAGCACTGGGCATTTCACTAATGAAGCAAACCAAATGCTGTTTACACAGGGAGAATTGTTTACTGACGAGGGGACTCTGAACAGAAGCCACAGAAACGTATATTTGGACAACGGATCTCACAGATACTGTAATTTATTTCCTTATATTGGACAGCCCAGTTTAAACTGAGAAATAGTGCAGCTTTACAGGCTATTTTTTGCACTTCACCTACTTGGATGGGAGGGGGTATTTTGGGAAAATACTACTATAAACAGATGTTTGGTGGCAGTGTATTTCTGGAGTGGAAGAGGTTTGGAAGACTGAGGGAGGTTTAACATCAAATGTCACTGGTCTCTCTGGCAACAATGAAATGGCTAAATTAAAATGGTTGTCAGGCAACTGGTAGAAGAAAAGGAAAACATGATAGACATTTACCTGGAGCCTAAACTGTAACCATGGCAATATTTCATGTTCAACATTTTCCTGCAGTTCTGCTCAAGGATGATCTCGGTGTTGTGATATTGAGACTTTGGGTGGTTTACTGTTTTGCAATGGATTTATGGGAGACTGTGCTAAGACTATTTCTCACAGTTCCAGCAGCCACATATTGAGTATTCAATCCTACCTCCTCTGTGCGTGCTAAGGCCAATCAGATAGGCACACATCACAGGCTCTCTACATATAGCACATGCTTCTCCACCCCATGGTGCTGAAGACCCACTATAACCTGTGCTACAAAGGCCTTTAATCTTTAAGCTGTGGATTCCAAGCAAGCCCAGGCTTTAGGCACCTGGCCAGGTCTGTAATGATAGGTGGCCACACACATTAGCTGTGAAGAGGTGAGGGAGGGAAGATGAGGGGAAGATGCACGGCAAAGCTTATCTCATGACCATGGGGTAGGTGACCATCAGAATCACGGTATTAGTAAGAGGGATGACCTGTCAGTGGATATCTGATAGTGGTAAACATGTCTAATCGTCCCTCAAAGACCTCCCACGGCCACGGAAATGCTATATTTCCAGCCTCCTGTTCAGAGGAATCTACTCCATCTGCTATTAAACTGGTAAGAGATGATGATCATATTCACAGGCAGGGTAGCTTGTATACCTGATGGATGACTAAGTCACCTTTTAAGATGACAAGTCACACACACACACGCACACACATGCACCACAAATCCGAGAGTGAACGCTTAAGTTTTGTAGTCATAACCCCAATGGCGTCGTCATAGTGACAACAACCCCTGCGACTATGCAAATGTAACCAAATGTTTTTGTTAAAAAATCATGTCCAGATGGAGCTGACTGCTATGATGCTCTCAAATAATTGAGTGCACCAACACAAACACTTTAGGTGCTGATTGCATAGGTGTGACCAATGTCCTCCCACCTTCTTTTCATATAAAATATGGAATCTTTACATTGGAATTCCAGGTGCTGCTTTGGTGTCCTGTGCAAGGCGGCTTTGATCAGCGTATCGGAAGCGCATCGCTCTTTCATCTGTGGTCATGCCACTTGATCATGCCACTTCATCTGTATCGCTGCTACAACCTACCTGACTCACTCTGTCAACCCCACAAATACCTTGCTTGCACCAGAGCCTACCGACACATTCAGAGGTTTTTAATGAAGCAGGGCAGCAGCTGATTTGACGAGGATCAAACGAAAGTCTGTGGAAGGTGGCAAAATCACAATGGACAGGTCCGGCAGCAAAAGATGCGAGGTGGAGTAGGGAGGCATGGTGACAACCGCTAAACAAAAAAACAAGTCCTCTGCCTAGCTTTGATATGGAAAGCTGATTATCCAAGCCGAGCGGGACATTTTGTTTCTGTGCTGACACCTGCTGATGGAATGATTATGTGTTTTGTCGGAAGGAGAGAAAGTGCCGTCTCGCTACCAGGCGGTATGCCGCGCACGTCAGACAACCCCGGGTCTCCATGCGAGGGATTCTCACGCCGCGCATGAGCCTGAAGGTCTAATTAGCAATTATTACTCGCTGCTCTCAAAACACATGAAATATTTCAGCAAAGAAAGAAAGAAGGGTGATTAAAAATGAAGGAGGATAAATGAAACATAAAGAAGCATGAAAAAGAAGCCTTCTGGTACTGCAGTTGCCATTTGTAGCCCCGCTAATCATCAAAAAAGACAGTTTATTATTGCAAATATGGGCAACGTTTATGTTACAGTAGCATTAGCAAGGAGGACATGCTTTCTGTTGGAGGGGTTGAGCGCTGGGAGCAGGCCCCAGGCAAGCCCTGGCCCTGGACTGGTGTGCCAGAATTAAAAATAAACATGGAAGTAAACACACTGACACAAGGCTCTTCCCAAGCCCCTCTCTGTAATTAGACAGGGGAATTTCGCCTCAGCGTTGGCTGCTCACGCAAGTGATATTGATCGGATGTGGCCGCAAACCAAACACACAAACAACGTGGAAGGCAAGCAGGGCCCTCCGTGGGCCTCCTCTTTTGAAATAACAGTAATAAGTGGGCGCGGGACAAAAAAAAAAAAGTAGTTTAGAGAGAGAGAGAAAGAGAGAGAGAGAGAGAGAAAGAGAAACCATGGGGAAGGAGGAGCCCTCTCTCTGATGCAATCCTTGGTGGAGTGTGGGTGTGTTGTGGTGCGGTGAGATGTGGGGTGTAAGCGCATCAAGAAGACCTGCAAGTGCTGCCATGAATCAACTGAGCTCGGAGGGAAATGTGTCGGCTGTTCATTTCCTCGCCGGCCACTGGCTCGGCACAGCACCCTGGCGAGCTGTTTCAGAGGGCATGTTTACCTTACCGTGGGGCTGATGATAGTTCAACGAGAGGATATCACCAGAAATTGTTTCAAACTCAGCTGTGGTACGAGAAATCTTTCGCTGCGCAATCTTTCCCTGTGATGTGATGTGTGTGGTGTGCAGTGCCAACCCGTGATGGAAAAAAAGGTTATTTTACAAGACCTATCTCCACCGCTGGGTCAGTTATGCAGTTACATCTTATTACACTACACAATCTCCATCATTCCATCAGGAGTGACAGAAGATGTGATTTATGCAATCATGAGATGATGCTCTCTGAGTAGCACCGCCAATGTTTTAGATGTATGTCATGTCATGTATGTCATGTAAAAGCTTATTTTTATGACCATACCATTAACCAGTCTTCACAACCATACAACTAGTTCAGGTCAGTTATCAAATGCCTCACATTTTTCCTCCAGGCACTTCAGACTAATTGAGTCTCAGTTTGACTGTGTGATTCAGTTGACAGCTTTTAGTGAAAACAGAGGGTTTGCAGTGAGGCCATAAACAATATCTATTTATAGTATCAGCAAACTGTTTCCTCGCTTGAACCACTTACACAATTTAACCACTTCTTAGCAGACCTGTTGACGGGCATACAATTGCCTGTTTTGTCTCACCTAACATGATTACTCCGGCTGTGTGGGAGCTGGATAATGTACTAAACTAAATCTGCACACAAAAGGATTACCAGTTTAGCCACCCACTTCTCGTAAATATTTTGTGAGTACAACTTTGTCACAGAAAATATCAGAGCCTTAACTGATACAATGGACAGACAGAATTTTGAAAACATCCAACAGATGACTCACCGCCTCTGAACAGTCACTTTCTTATTTGTGATTCCAGTTAAAAAGTGAACATGGAAAGTTAATGTTCAAATGTTAATTTAACTGTCCAGTATATAATTTGACACCAACAGGTACACCCTATGCCAGCAAACTGAATAACTATAATAAAATGGCAGCTTTCCGAGTGCTGTGTTTTTCAGAGCTGTGTTGTGTGTGTGTTTGGCCATCGAGCTGCCAATTGTGTCAGGCACTGTTTTGACAGGAGAAAGGCCAATGACTAAGACTTACGTAAACAACTCCCATTCATCTGTCACCCTGCCGCTGTGGGAAGCATCATGGAATCAAGCGTGTAAGTAGAACAGCTTCAGCTGAAATGACATGACCTGGGTGTGTAGCATCAATGTGCCTTTATATAGCCTCTTCACCTAGATGTCTCTCCCCCACCACTCCCCTTAACATGAGAAGAGGCAGTCGTGAGTAGCATACTGCTCTGACTCCACAAGTCTAGTCTATTACACAAGTCTATTAGCAATAATTAAGAGCTACAAATCAGCAGGGTGTTGGCTTGTGGATGGAGGAGGAAACAACAGTATTTTTCTTTTCATTCTGCATGACAGGAAGAAAATACTAGGGCCACTGTCAGAGACCAACTAACAGCAGCCTTCAATTAGAGTCTAGAGATGGAGGATCTCACCTTCAGCGAGAACTGCCACTGTCGCTCACAAACATGGCTGCATTCGCAAACGCTGCCATACCAGAGGAAGGCAGACATGCCATCTCGCCCTGCCGATTCCGGAGGATACATCTTCCTCCCCGAGCTCTGACAGCTTGAGGACAAAGGGGGACTATTGACACACCGACCTGACAAAGCTTAAAATGGCTGACGGTGCTGTGAACACCCACCACGGTTCATGATGCCAGATCATTCAAATGACATGTTTAGCCTGTCAGTGGTTTTGCCAGTCAGTCAGACAGCCCATGAGACATACTGAGAGGTGGGTACGGTTGGGTAGATTCAGACAACCCACCGAGCCTGAGCGGAATGAAGAGCCAAGTGATTGAGTGGAGTTGGGTGATGGGATGGTGGGAAGAGAGTGTGGGGGCAGTCGGGGGCATGCTAAGATCAGCTAGGCCTCTCCATTGGACCTTCCCCAAGGTAAGCTGCCTCCACTGCTCTGGTGATGAGGAATAACCTTTTCGTTGTTAGAAATCGCTGAAGCACCAGGAATATGGACTAATTATGTAGACATGATTATGTGGCTACAGTGGGGGACGTCACAGTCTCTGTGAATTCCAGTGAATGTATACAACTTTACATAGCTCTTGCTTTCTCTCTCCCTCTTTTTCTATGTGTGTGTGTGTGTGTGTGCATGTGTGTGTGTGTGCATGCGTGTGTTTGATGTGCGAGACCACTCTGCAGATTTTTAATGAGGGCAGAAGGTTCTGCTAAAGGACAAGGCTATATACTGAAAACAGGCAGAAAGGGGTGGGGTGGGGGGAGGGGTGTTTTCCTAAGGGTGGCAGATGAAACATCATGAAACTAAAAGCCTTAGAAGCTGTGCCATGACCACCTCCTTGGGCCAAGTGAAGACTCCAGACAAAAGTCTTCAGACAAACTGCCCTCTGAGCATACTGGAATATGTGCATGACTTGAGTATGAGTGTTACACTCAATCTTTGTAGTGGCAAGAAGCTGAACGGAAAGCTAGGATGACCCTCATTAAAACAGAGCTGAGAGAGAATGATTAGGGGTCAACGGTGCTGGCTTAGATTGTCCAATCTCCAAATCTTAAACCCCGTCCACTAATGACTGTAAGTGTGTAAATTCTATGTAAGAATTTATTTTCATAACTGGATTAGACCTTGTTACTCTAATGTCCATTGCCCTCAGAAGATCCTTGGCATTTACAAGATCAAGCTCAGATCAGAAAGAATTAGGATTCCTACAGCGTTCTGCACTCAAGTATTGATTTTATTCAGATGTACGTAAGTCTATTTGAAACCTGAGATTCAAGTCTTGATTTTGGAACGGCATCACCTGAAGACCCATTTGTTCAAACAAGTATCTGGGTTACACTATTTATGCACTGCATACAATGTATCTTGTGGTGTTTCACAAAGTTCCAGTTGTTATGTATATTTTTACCTGTTCTTTAACTCTTCACTCTTTGACTTTGTCACAGCCCTCAGCAGTACCATTACAGCGTGGTTTGGTAACTGCACAGCTGCAGAACGAAAGGCCCTGCAGCAGATTGTGTGGACGGCTGAAAAGTTCTGGAGCCTCTCTTCCCTCCCTCTCTGACATCTATAACACTCACTGCCTGCGCAAAGCTACAAGCATTGTTAAGGACACAACACACCCATCCCGTGCATTCTTCTCGTTACAGCCATCAGGTAGAAAGTATCGCAGTATAACTGCCCACACCTCCAGAATGGGGAAGAGCTTCTTCCCTCAAGCGGTCAGACTGACAAAATATGATGCAAATTATTCACACTGAACTGGAATGCACTCTAGCACTTTTCTTGTCTCTGCTGCTAAATGCTATATATTTTACCTGTACCTCACTGTGAGTTTCACTTATTGCAATCAATGCTCTGTTACAAGTCTACTTATGCCCTGTCTTTTGTTGCCTGTCCTGCTCTTTCTCTGTCTTAAATGCTCTACTTTAAGTAGAAAGTAGTAATGTAAAGTAATGTATAATGTATGTGCACTATATGTAGCCTAAGTGTGCAATAAATGTGTGCAATAAATGTAGCATGTAGACTGTCCCAAATGTCTTTTGTATGTACCTTGAATGTAAAACCACTGGATCCATGGTGAAACGTTTTGTCTCACTATATATAGTGTATGTATGTGGTTGAAATGACAATAAAATCCACTTGGCCTGACTTGTTTTCACTGCACTTTATTTCTGCATTTAATTTCTTTGTTTTATCTATTTAGTCCATTTACAGTTACATGTAGATTTATATATTGTTTACACCATTTATACAGTTTTAAACCATTTGTCTGCAACTCTTATTAGTTGAATAGCTTATGTCTTGTGTTTTTCTTCATTTCAATGTGCATTATGCAGTGCTATGTGCAATGTGCATTATTGCAGTGCTATATAAAAAATGCCTTGGTTTCTCTTGCCTTTTTACTGACTTACCAATTTACCAGTCAAGTGAAGAATACTCTGAACTGTTACAGTGAAACCTCACCTCTTCCTTCTGAATGATCAAACAAACGTATGATGAAATCTTGTAACTCTAGTGAGACTGCACAATTGTATGATCACATCTTGCCATTCTGTACTGTACAGAAGCCAAGGGTGTACTAGCGCTCTGCTGCCAAAGGCCGAGATTCAGTGATTACATTAGGTTGTTTTCCGTTAATTTCCTCGTTCAATCCCATATACATAAGCAAGGGCTAGGTCCTTTTTATGCATAGATTTTTTGATGTTGCGTTTGCTTCAGGTTGACTATTTCCTTTCATGGTAATCAAGTCTTAAGATGACACACTGTATACATGAATTACTCCATGAAAAAGGTTTTAGTCAGATTGTTATGTGACTAAATAGATGTCTTTTCACTGACTTTGTATTGGATTTTTTCACGAAACAATGTAACAAATCAGGGACACATATACCCAAAGAAGATCTGTGCTTCTCACCCTTGTTTTGGACATCAATGGCAACCGTGCTCCTGAAATTGGGCAGCTATGGGTACAGGACACTAATGACTATAATTAACCATAATTCTACAAATGCCCACATTACATACATGAGGTCACAGAATAGTCAGACTGAACCATCCCTAATTGCCATCTTGACTGAGCCTGGGATGTTAAACTCAAGTACAGTAAGGGACGGTCTGAGTGAATCACTGTAGACTGCCTTACATACACTTGTCATGTGAATGAATACACTTGTCATAAAAATGAGCCCAAGCTGAAATGAGGATAAGGCGTAAATAGACATTTTTTTCATAATAATCTCTGACTCACTGTGTTGTGCTACATCCACCCATCACCCCATCCATTACTGTTTGAGTCAACCATGGCACCTCTGTCTTCTGCCTGTCAATTTAGATGTCAGCGGCTCGATGCTCAACTGCTAACAATATAGGGTCAGTGTTCCTACAACTGTCCTCACTATCTCTGACGGATTCTCGCTCGGTCCAGCCCAGCATGGCGTGACAGGGCCGCTAACTGCCCGTCTGCAAGTGCCCTGTCATCCTGCCAAAGATGTATGATGTGTAGATCTCGTAAATGCTAAGCGCAGTGGAGGTAGAAAAAAAAGCTGAGTGGTTCTGGACAGGGCACCTGCTATCTCAGCTCAGAACTCTCCTTATGGAGCAGAAGGAGAGTTGTGTTTCTGTCAGCTGCAAGCATCCAGGTCTTTTATTGAGCTCAGAATGGGAGGTCTGATGCTGTGCTAACAACCAGCATCAAGATTCTTCTTCCACATCTTCACTCAGGAGGTGTTTTTTTATTTGTTTCACTGTTATGGTTTGGTTAGGACATATTTTTTATCTCTGCTTCTATAATAATAACAGACAGCACAACTTGCTTTGTTTTTTGCTGAGATATTCAGAGCCATTTCTAATTCCTTAGAACCTCTGTTTGTTTCTTCTATACATCAAGAGCTCCTTTAAAGTAATTTTGATGACCATGTGGTTGCAGAAAATAGTAGAGAAAAAGATAGATTTTCTTGAAGCAAGGTCAAGGACATCCGATGGGTCCCTCACTCCCTTGGCTCAGGTCAGCCAGCCAAGGCGAGGGTGACAATTAAACATGGAGTTATCAGATTAGGAACGACCCAGTAGAGCTCTCATCTAAGAGCTGACAGGCCATGAGGTGCCCATCACAGATAGTGCCTGAGATTGGCACGCATCCACAGAGACACACTGAAGGTGTGTGACTTATTTAGACAGTTTTCTCAGCCTCCTCTCATCTTTTTTAACCATATACTCCATTCCATTTTTTTGAGACACAAGGGGAGTTCTAATTTTTCTTCTACTCTTCTGTTATCCTCATATGTAACACAACTTCCCTTCCATTTCTCTTTTTCATTCAAGTCCACCTCTCTCTATGCTTCCAACAAATTCAAAGTCTTGATGAATGGGAGGGTTGCCATGGTGGCATAGCATCTGTTCTGCAAAGCTTTCATCACTTTTTGTCTGCTTAGAAATCTCTGTCTGCCATGCGTTCACTAAACACATCTGTCATCAGGAGAGCAAAGTCTCCCTTGCTGTTGTCCTTTTGGCTGGTTTGTTTACAATGTGATCGATCCAAGTGTGAACAACCCCAGCAACAGTATCCTGTCAGAATTAGGACAGGACGCTTGGTAGAGGGAGTCCACTCTGATTTAGAACAGGCCGTCATGCAAGTTTAATCAAATCTAACGCAAGTAACCAGCGTCCCATCGGATTGAGCCAACCCAACTCTGCATAGATAGGAGATGTATTCTTCAAAGAAGTGCAAGCCAAGTAGGACAGTAAAGAAAGGGAGGATTTTTTTTCAGGGAACTTGGACCATTCGATTACTGTGCATTCAAGTAAATGATATAGGCACTCTACGATTTACTGCATGTACACACACATATATACATGTTAGCATGTGATGTGATCTCAGGAAAATAAAATCGCTGAAGAATTTTATGTAACAATATGTATCTCTTAAATATTTTAAGACATGCTAAGAGCCGACATTTGGCAGTTTTGTAAAGTACAAGACACTTAAAGCAATCAAATGAATAAATGACAGACATATAAAGAACTTGCATCCAATCAACACACACATACACACACACACAGATCCAGTAAATAAACCAACAGTCGATTACAATGGGCTGGCACAAAGGCCTTACCCAGCGGTTCAATTCAACAGGGAGAAATCTATCCCTCTTTTCCTGAATAATTTTACACGTCAGTGAACACAATACACAGAAAAGGGAAGAAGATGAGATGGAAATAAAGACAGGAGTAAACATAAGACTCGAAGGGAAAAGAAACAAAGGCGAGCAAAAGAACAAATAAACCCCCAGCTTGGCACAATACATCTGATGATTGATTCTGAAATTACATGAGATTAAGAAATACTCTTTATATGGGATGGCAGCATTAAGCATTAAAGACTACCACAACATCCTTTCACTGCCAAAACAACAGTTTGCATCTAATACCCTGGATACAGTATGCCGAGAATAAAGTAAGGTGTCATTGCTGAATTTCAGCTGAGGCTATTTCAAGTTTAATACTTAATACTTCAATGCACCATTTTATTCCTTCAGTCGGTCTGAGTGCAGTGAAATCTTTTATAAATCAGTTACGTTCCAGTCTTTGACATATTGAGTGGAGGTGTTGATGCTCCTGTGGATGGGGACAGAGACCGCGGCAAATTCATTCTAATGCCAAGGATGAGGCAAGCGAATTCACCAATCACCGTATGGCCTGAAGCCTTTCTGGGCATCAGAAAACAAAGCAGTGCGTGACCTTTCTTCTTCTTCTTCTTTTTATTCCCTCCATCACACCTCAGAGGCTCACAAACATTTTTGCAAACACTTGCTGTCCACCCCGTTCCTTAATTATAGCAGGACGCAATCCTCAGCTGCCAGTTTGAGGCCACCGAAAGAAGATAAACAGCATTTTAATCAGAAAGTTTTGCTCTCCTGTTTCGACTAAGAGCATATCTCCTTGCAGCAAAATGCAAAACGGAGAAGAGTGAAACCCATTCCTGTATTGACAGCTGAAAAGGTCTACTTAATTTGTTTCCACACAAGGGGAAAATGTATTAAAATAAATCTTTAAACATCAAGAGTTGGGCTCCTTTCGCTCAAGAATTAGATCAACCCAATCAGCAATTTACTAATCCTTACAAGGAAGCTGTAATCCCAGGAATACCCAGCTAAGCTAAGCCTACTCCGCAGGGGAGACCAAGGATTCCACTCAACAAGCAGGGATTTTTTTTTCTTACTTCGCAGAAGCTACCCATGACCTGGTCAGGTCAGGCTGTGTCAAATTTGGGGTGACAGAAATTTCATCAGCTATTCAGCTATTTAGGTAGTGAGTGATGAGTGTTCATTGAGATTTCATTCTTTTCCAGGGAGTATTTCTAAAGTGGGCTCTCAAAAAGACATCTGAGTCAGAAACAGTTATTGATGTTGTGTGTGAGAGAGCATGAATAATGCTGTTGAGATCTGGGGCTGGCCAAAAAAAGCAATTACTCTGCAAAAATACAAATCTTAAAACACAGAAATATTGTGTACGCTCTTCAGAGGTGAAGTGAGCAAGGCTCTCATGGAGGTAGCGGGTGGTGTGTGGTGGGGTGAGGGGCACCTAACCTTGAGGCTATGCACAACCACAGGAGGCCTGCCTGGACAAACATGGACCGCATTTCCCATAACCCCCCAACGGCTTCAGTGGCTCAGTAGTGGAGCCCTTGGTTTGATTATCTGCTGGCAGTCAGGGGGTGGGCCAGAGCTACAGGCAGGACCCAGAGGAGAGCAGGCAGAGATTAGAGCCGGGCTCCTGCAGACCCCTGGGGGGATACCACCACACTGGTGGTGCTGATGCTCAGATTATTTTAAACATGGAATGGGAACGTGAGGTCAGTGGGGATGAGGAGACGAGACGAGGCAGAATGGGTTTACAATCTGACGCTTAGTTCTTAACACAAACTTGCCATTTCTTTTTTTTTTTTTTTTTTTTTACCACTTGAAAGCAGTGATTAAATTTTAAAAAGCCCCAAAAAGAGGTGTACATTCTTACCACAAAATACAAGCCATATCTACTCATCATGGGAAGATGAGGGCACATTTATATTCAAGAGATCAAAATGCTCAGAAAGGACCACAAAAATGGTGGGAGGATTTGTCATTGAAGCAAGGTAATATGATTCCATTTCAAGCTTTCCAGACATAAGCCTTCATAATAGAGATTTTCTATACATGCCTGATTGCTTGCCAAGTTTAACCCTGCCAGCATTTGAGAGCAGCAGCCACGCCCTGAGCGAGATATGATTGAACATACCTGCCTAACAACCAGTGGAATTTTGAAGCCCTTTTGAAGCCACTCCAAGATATCATGGGTCAGGTGACAACATGACACCTAGCAATCTGAGGTGAATATTAAGAGGGCATGGAAGAGGAGCATTCATACACCAGTTCACTGCACAACTCTGGGTCACGTTTTCATCACGTCAGAGTTATCTTTAGGAGTGGGCGGAGAATGCTAGAGTGGGCCAAAGTGAGCCGAAGGACGTTTTTGTCGATAAGCAATAACCACGCTGCATTAGCGGCACGTCTAGCTATGATAATCCCTCCAAATCACCCATTTAGATCAAATCATTCAGCATGACGCTCTCCATAATGCAGTGCTGTATATGAGTTCAGTGAAATATGAGTTTGGCCTTTCCCCGGCTGTAAAGTATGCATGCCCATGTGAGGTAGTGTGAGGTCTGGATGAGGGATAGCAACTCCCTGTTTACGAGAGCAGTGCAACCAGAACTACAGAAACTATGCCATGACATCTCAGCAGGGTACGATCCAATAGGGCCACAGGAGACGCACAGGGCAACAAGAACAGAAGAACATGCAGAACAGGCAGCAAGGCTTCTCAGGTTCACCAAAACAGTATTAAAAAATCATCCAGCGATCCCTTTAATAATTGAATTTGCGTTTAAAGTAAACATATGGCCACTTGCTACATGCACTCCCAGCAAACACAAACAACTGCAAAGCCCAGAATAAATGAAGACGCCGATCGTTTCACCACCACAAAAAGCAAATACTGGTTATTAGAGAGCCATTAAAACAGCAGTACATGACTTGTGACAGAGCAGGGACTCCGTCAAAGGCACATTTCTCCAGGTGCTTAAAAGCAGCAGCAGGGGGGATGTGGCAGAGACGACTGGGGGGAAAAGACTGAAGGAGGAAAAACAGAGATGATGACAGGAATTGACTTTTTGTCATTCCCTCGTGTTCCCTCTCTCCTCATCTTTATCACAACCCCCATTATCGCCCTCTCTGATTTCATTTTTTTCTTCTTGTTTGTGTGTGTGTGTGGGTGTGTGTGCGCACGTGTGTGTGTGTGTGGTCATTCAGGAATGTGTATTTTTCAACCTAATAGTGGTTTGTGTCATTACCCTCAATAAGGGTCACAGCTCAAGGAGCCCATGCAGGGAGGGGAGGGAGCGATATGGAGTCCCATAGTCACACCTCATGGGTCATCTCCAGCTGATGGACCCTCTCATCTAGTGGACTGGTTGGCGTGACACAACACAATGCACCCCTCCATCACCGTCACTCTATCCTCCTATCCTCTTTCACTCTCTCTATCCCTTGCTCCATATTGGCAGTGTTTTGCACTATTTGCTGTACTGCAGCTGTGTGGCTATGAAACGTTACGTATATAGTGTGTGTGTGTGTGTGTTTATGTGCGTGTGTGTTAATGTGAGTATGCGTGTGCATGTGTGTTTGTGTGTGTGTGCACATGCTAGGGATGTAAATTTTTGGGGAAAATGCTATTCAGTAATCAGTGAGAATTCTAATATTATTCACACATGCATGCAAGTAAGCACAATCGCAAACTCACATGAGGACAGAAAGGGAGAGGCAGATGGAGAATTTGTCAGCCTTTAGGATTTGTAGCAAGTTAAACAGTTTGATTAATCAAGGAACCTGTTTTTGTCGTTTAGAAGAAGGCTAAAATTAGGTAAATGAAATTTAGCCAAAATTTTGGAAATTAAATGCAGCCTATCAGAATCAATGCAGCCTGCATGGCGGCAAAGACGGTAGACCTAACCTTAAAATTATCTTCACAGGTCGTCATTAAGCAACTTAAGCAACCATCTCAATTTTAACATGTAGGCTTATGCCCGATAGTTTCACTAAACTGTTAGATGTAGAAAATATGACAGCCTAAATGTTTGTCAGACTCAGCAACAATATTTTAATATAAATATATATATAAAAAAAAATAGCACAGGCATATCCACGTCCACAGTAACACAGGAACTCAATCTATTAACAGCCCAGCTGCAGAACGGAGAACACTTGCTCTGATGTCACAGACATCACAGGAACATACGGTTGCTAGACGGAGGAGGCAACATCTTCATTCCTGTGCCATGATAATTTTTTCAGAGTTCCTTCAGTTATGGAGATAAAACGATAGTCAAATTAACTGTTCGATTGTAGATGGTAGATCAAATATTCGACTTCTTGACTACTATGTAGTGCATGTTTGTGTGTGTGTGCGTGTATGTGCGTGCGTGTGGGTGTGTGTATTTAAAGCATATAACACTGAGAGCTGCATTCAGAGAGACATGAATGTCAGCATGTTTATTCGATAATCTGTTCCGCATCTGATAAACTGCCACATCTATGACTGCCCGGCTGCTGTGTCTTTGCATCACCCCTGATGCCTTATTGTTCTGGTCTGCCTCTGGTCCTCCTGTCATGCTGAAAAATGGCCTTTCTTTAAATGGCGATGATAGCACGACGTCTATTCAGAATGGTTTACAGAAACATTAGGAGATTAGGAGAGTCCCACCACTCAGCAGTTGCTCAAAGATGACTCAACAGTGCTGTTCAGCAGTGAGGAGTATGTAAGTGTGTGTGTGTCTGCAAGTGTGTGTATCTGTGAGTATGTGTGTATGTGTATGTGTATG
This sequence comes from Tenualosa thibaudeaui, assembly GCA_027481765.1. Lineage (NCBI taxonomy): Eukaryota > Metazoa > Chordata > Actinopteri > Clupeiformes > Clupeidae > Tenualosa > Tenualosa thibaudeaui. The sequence goes on from JAIFZK010000003.1 coordinate 16,072,610, forward strand.
TGTGTGTGTGTGTGTTTCTGTGTGTCTCCTGACAGACTTCTGGATCATCCTGTTGCAGGGCGCTCATTAAGCCGAGCCTCCCCGCCGCTCATGCAGATCATGCTAGAGGAAGTGGCGACGGGAGGCCACCGGTGGCCGGCACTGAAGCACCTGCTCCCATTAAGAGGGCTGCCGCAGCTGAGTCTGGATGGGCTCGGCTCTGCTCCCTCCCCTCTCCTTACGCAGCTGGAGATGGATCTGCTTCTCATCCCTGCTCTGTGGCTCTCTGGCATTTCTCCTCTTCCTCTCTCTTCTCTCTCTCTTTCTTTTTTCTTTCCGACATCCTACTCAACTCCCACCCCTCCCTTCTCTCTCTCTCTATCTCTCGTTCATTCCCTGTCCTGTGCATTCCTAGCCTGTTAACACACAGGCAGCATGCCGAGGACGACACCTTGTCTGCCACTCAGAAGTTCTCTTTAGTGAGGCAGACCAAAGGGACACAGTACCTATGGGTTCCAATACCGCTCATAATAAAGGGTCTAAGTTCTAAGGCGGGGGGGCTTTGTAATGGCACTGGAATGAGTGGGGATGAAACCACCACTCCTTTCATGGGGTCTGAATTCAGCTTTTTTTAAAACTCAAGGGTAACGAGAAGTTTAATCAGAAAAGAAAGAGGTGCTGGAGGGGGGAGAGGGGGATTATTTTTTATTCTCTCTGCTTGTGTGTCGCATCCTTCAAAGATGGAGGATTTAAGCGGAGATGGCAATCAGTGGCGAAGGCCTGGAATGGAGGTGGTCTCACTGGGGCATGTCGGACGGCTACGGCAGCTGGCTTGGGCTTAAGAACAGCTTAGAGCCCCCCTGTGCCTGAAGGACATTATTTTATGAAGGCTCACCTTGAGTCTCCACTCAATGCATCAACGCCACCGCTATCTCACAGCCAGAGCATCTGCAGCTTCTTGAGCATGACGTGACAAGTTGCCCAGAGCTATGGTGATAAGGTTAATAAATACATCCTCTCCCATCCTCCATCTTGATGTAACATTCATACACGTCTGACTGGCTTTATGTTGCTCTTCCATTTAGCTTTCATGCATGTGCAGTGAGAGGGTGAAGTGAGTGGCGCCGAGCAGAAAGCAGAGAAAACGACAAATGCTTACAAACACTGTATTTGATTTCGCTTTGACCTTACAGTGACAGAATGTAGATGCAAGGACAAGCTTTTGGTTTGACCCACAGGAAAACACTAAGATCTGTAACTAAATCAATGAGTCAGCCAACATCAATGATACTCTGCAGTGACGGCAGAATGTGGTCTTGCAAGAGTTATCATAGCAATACTTGCATAAAAAGGCTGGGGTTGTTCTGGGGGTGGACTATATCAGACATTCTCAAAGTTTATTGGACCGGGGACCCCTCATGGAGCAGAAAAATGTCCAAGGACCCTTCATAATCGCAACACAACTTTAACCATACAGGCTTGTATCTATTTGTTCAGTTAGATGACGGACCCCCTGGCAATGTGATGCAGACTCCTGAGGGTTCCTGGACCCCCCCACCCCAATCTTATTATGTCCATCACACTGGTTGACTTTGATTTCCAGGAAAAGCTCTTGGTTAATTTACGTGGCCAACTCTAATATGCAAGCTCAGGGGGAGAAAAAAGTAATGGTGGAAAAAGGAATTGCGTGATGGTTGGCTCAGCATCCTGTCAAAGGCTCTTAAAAGCCTACAAGTCTGTAAACGTTCCTGTTCCCTAACAGAGGCAACCAGAGAGCACCATCTCTAGTTCTCACTCCAGCCAAGGTGTCAGAGTAGATGATCCTTTTTCACCAACACGACGGGGCCTGTGAATGGAAAAAGTGATAAGATGCCCTTTTGATGCACCAAATACACTCCGTGGCTGCAGGATGATAGGTCTCAAATAAGATATTTACAGCATCCCTATATGGAGAGATTTAAAGATGAGATGCCTATTTGTAACACACAGGAAAGGAACGCACCTTGAGGGCCTTTGCTTGGTAAAATATGTGTATGCTTTTTTTTTTTTTTCGAACTTCGCCTGTACCCACGGTGTGAGGGAAATGTGAGCTACAGAGCTGACTAGCCCTCTGAAACGTAAGAGAACACCTGTGTGCTACTTACACTGGCACCCTGGTGCATTGTCGAGCGTCGCAAGCCGAACCTTGAGATTAATGACAAAGGCATTCTTTCTTTCAGAATGCTTAAAAACTCACTCTGCTGGGAACGAGAGTCAATGATGATGCTAGGCTCTGAAGGGCATTCTGAAAGTCACAGAGCAAACTTCTTGTGAGCCTTCAGAAAAAAAAAAAAAAAATATATATATATATACATCAAACTCAAACTCAGACTCAAATGTGCAGTTGTGTGTAACGATTAAGGAGAAGATGGGTTTTAAATCACTGGGGTTGGCTTTATATGCCCTCACATTGACTCCTGTGCCAAGCTTTCCCATGCCTTTTGTGCTTTCACCACCAACCTCTGTGTTTAGATGCTTTGTGCTTGTATTTGGGAGACAAACATCCACTATTATCATGGAAGAAAGCTGAACTTTCTTATATACTTCAGAAAAGTTTGCCTGGCTCTTTTTCCGAGGCTGAGATGGAAAGAGCTGAAGCGCTTTGAAGGAAACCACACTGGGACATCCTGGGTTTTTGGTATTCTAATATGAAGAACACAGTTTAACCATTCAGTGAGAGACGACTATGCTTGACATGTCCTACCTGCAACAGTGGTAAAACAAAGCCTTAATCTGGAAAAATGTTTGCGCAGTGCAAAATCAAACAGGCTCACTTGTGTGCGTAAACTTCTACAAAATGGAAAACATAATGCTAAGGCAAGACTGGAGTTTGTGAGAGGCAGAAATATGAGATGTTGGATTGAAATGTGTTTACTGTTGGCCTAGCTATTTAAATATATTTAGGAAGAACACAATCTCACACTGTATCTCGGGCTTTTAAAACTGTATCCATTGTGAAATGTCCATTTGTCATTGACAAAATATGAAATGTGATGAATGTCTGTGAAAAAACTCATGAATTTCCAATGTGAAGTCTATCAACACTCAAATTACTGCTTTGTCAAGTCAGGCACAAAATTATGTTGTTTTCTTTACTCCCAAGTGGTTGTATGGTTCATGTAAAAAAAATAAAAAACAAAACTTATACCAAGAAATATCAAGAGGTTCAAGAAAACGGCAAGCAGCAAAGCCACATCTCACACACCAAAATAAGTAAACAGAAATTGTTTTCATTCTCCCCAGCTTCCTTGGGTTAACCTCATCAACAGTGTCAGTCTCAAACTATGGGCTAGCTCACAGTAAAATTAGTCCAGTGTTTGTTTACCACAGAATGATGTAAATATAAAGGGAAGAGCCACAAGCTCCAAACAATTATGTTATTTTGGGCTTTGAAATGCTGGAATGACTGAGGCAGACGGTTCATTAAAGATAAGCACAGTAGCTGTACGGTAGTTATATCATGTTTACTGTTGTATACTGAGAGCTGTATACTGTTCCCCACCAAAACGGTAAAATATAAAAATGCACACTTGCACTGAAATTTATGTTCATGCGAAAATCACTTTTGCTACCATATGCCTACGACATGTAATGGTGCTGAGTGAACACCATCCCTGATGACCCTGATGAAGTATTCACTACATCAGGATCTTTTAATTGAGCATGAGAAAAATGTGTGTGAGTCTTTTCATGTGGCTGTGTCAGTGTGTGTGTTCGCATGTGTCTGTTAGTGTCTATGTGTGCTTGTGTGTGTGTATGCCTGTGTGTGTGTGCATATGCGTGTGTGTTTGTGTGTGTGTGTTTGTGTCAACAGGGACATTGGTTGGAGCAGGGGTTACCGGCTTGAAATGAAGTGGTTCCTTTAAAGTGTCTCTTTGGCCTCCCTCCCTTTTGATAACCTGGTGAAAGTGATTTGTTTCCAGCTGATCTCATTAAGAGCTTGGCTTGAGTCAGACACCGTCTCGGCAGTGCACCCCCCTCCCCTCTCCCAGGACTGCCCAACGCTGCCAGTCAACACAAAGCTCCAAAGCTGGCAAACAGGGCAGCTTGGATGGCTGGGCTGTTGTAGCTTTATCATGCAAGTTCACCGGGGGCTCTGTTTTCTGAATTCCTGTCCAACGAAGCTGCCATGCGATTTGAATGTATGACAATACAGAACGAATAGTTGTATAGATTTCTTTAAATCTAATAAGAAATATTTAATGAAAGATGTAATCGATCTTGAACTGGAGGTGAACTCAGCTGGTGGCTATGTTTGACTGGCTTAGATTTGCAATGTGGTATGTGCAGAGTAATGACCATTCTCAACACCTTGCATTCTCTGTGCTCTGATTTTTTGGGAGAACTCTTGGTTCCAAAAAAAAAAAACACATACATTTTGTGCCCTTCTTCGTCCGAGGCAGAGGGAGTCACGACAGTTGACTCCCCCATCTAGCAGTCTGCATGCTGAAGAGGGCTGTGGAGTGCTCTGGTGTGGTCTCTTACCTCATTGGTGTTCCAGCGGTGGCGCTCCTTGGGCAGAGAGGAGCACTTGGGCAGACATTCGAGCAGTTTCTTGGGCAGGTATATTTTCAAATGTCCATGTTCACCTAGACCAAGATGCACAGGGGCAAAAAAAGGTCAGTGACACATTATGAGCATATAGCACTGGTCATACACGCTACTATCTTCTATAGTACATACATATCCGAATACTGTGAGTCCTCTCTTTTTATATATACCAAACCTACTCTTTCTATACTAATAAGATACTGTGATGCAATGTGCTTTTACACAAAACTCAAAACACAGTTGCATACACAAATGTTAAAGATTATTTTTGGAGTAGTTACTGTCATTACATAATTTAGCCACTCCCCCACAACAGCTAGCCAACTAGCCATTAATAGGATACAGCTACATCAATCTCTTACAATACCACTGTGAACAACTGCAATGTTAAAAACTTCCACAGCTCACAGCTCAGATAACAAAATAGCATCTTTATCATTGTGAACTATTGTTCTTGCATCATTTTAAATTGATCTATATGTCTCTCTTAACATATCTAAAAAAGCAGTTTAGTTTTAAGCAAACACTGCCCAAACTACGGTGGTATTGTATTTTTTAAGTGCTATTTTATGGACCTGCTGATGCATGGAATGAAGTGAGTTGGTATAATGACAAACTAAAGCCTTCTGCCTTTTCAGGCAACCCAGATCGTTCATAACACAGTTACAATTTAGTTTCCCTTGAAGACTGCACAGCAGTGCTTTACTTTGGCTTCTTCCCTATCAGCCATGGGTGCATGAATGCACACACACAAACACACACACACTCTCTCTCTCACATACACACACATACACACACACACACACACACACACACACACACAGGCACACACAAGAAACCAAATTGGGCATTGGAGCAAAAGCATTTCAAGGTTATTGATAACCGTTAGCATCAAGTGCTCTTGTTTGGTACAGAACTCAGTGTTTGGCCCGCAGGGAGATGCTACCTCCACATTGCATGCAGAAGTTCCTCATGAATAAAGCAGAGGGAGTGGGAGAGACAGAGAGTGGGGGTGGGGTGATGATAGAGTAAGAGAGGGAAAAAGAAGACAGAAAGGGAGAAAGAGGAAGAGAGAGAGAAGAGAAAGAGTGGACTAAGGAGCAGCCTGTCCCCTCCAGTGAGCCACAGAGACACTCTGGGGGAGACAGCCTGGACAAGAAACCTGTGCAGTTAAAGAGAGAGAAAAGTATGTCTTGCTTTCGACAGCTCAGTTCAGTTGAGACGCCCAACCACGCCAAAGAAGCAGCACAAACAGAGATGTTAAAAACTGTGTGAGGAGCAGTCCTGTCACAGACGAGACTATAAGAGCCGCTACCCTTCCATCAGTGGGAGCGCGTCAATATTCCGCACTGCTGTCTGCACTTCACCCACGTATGAACCTCCAACCACGTGAATTATTTACCTGCTGATGGCTGACGTCAGAAACAAAAGGTGTGCACAAGCAGGGGGCATGGGATGGAGGCTCCAACAGCCACATACACTCTTCTTCAATTCTTCTCCACTATTCATATCACTTCACTTTAACTTCTTTTCTGTTGTTTACGTACAGCATAGCATATTCCCCATGCTACCCATCTGCAGGACAGCAGACTTATGGCTAACAGTGAACCTATCATGAACCTGCAATGCATGGCTTCATGAGAAATATCACTGTGTGAGGACTCCAGTCATATAATCATGCTGTGCAAGTGTCACTCCAGGGTTATATGACATACAGAGCATTGTGGCATGATCATGAGACCACAAATATTCTTGGGCAATGAGGATGTCGCCTTTCATCAAGACAGATTGGCCCTTTGGCGATGTCTTTCTTTCAGGGGAATGTTATCTCAGCCCTCATTTGTAGTGCAAAAGCTTTCAATTCTATAAACACAAAATGCAATGATGCTGATAAAACAACCAAACAAACCAACAACTCATTTACAGCGTACTTAAGACTGATCCATATATCTGTCTTCTCTTCCCTGCTGCTTTGTCTGTCTCCCTTACACACTATACCCTCCCACTCACACACACACACACAAACACACAACCTCTCCCTCTCTTTCTCTACCCAGCCCTCTCTCTCTCTCTCACACACACACACACACACATACACACACACAAAAAAAGAGAGAGAGAGAAAAAGAGGGAGAGAGTCTAATTTTCAGTCTCCATTTGTGCACAGCTACTGGCAGAGTGATCCCAGGGCCTGCCATTTGCTCTCATTGTTCTGTCCAAAGAGTGAGGGGCTTTTAAACTCTGCTGACACTCACGACTGTGGCACCAGGGAGGATCTTTAATCACAGCAGCCGCTGCCATCTGCCATCTCTGATCATGTACCTGTCTGTCTCCACACAGACTACTCCAGCACTCATTGTTCAGACTATGGGTATAATGTATACAGCAACTGCTCTCGGCTCTGTGTGTGGAAAAACTACGAAAATATCAATCTCGAAACACTACAAATAGTGGAGACAGATGCTGGCATCTTGACTGATATGTAAATATGTAAAATACTAAACATGGAAATTCAATAGAGCACCAGCACACACACACACACACACACACACACACACACACGCACAAACCAGTATATTTATTTTTCCATAAACGTTGTCCCATTTTCACATCTCTTTATATATATATATATATATACCAACCAACAACAAACCACCAATGCCTCTGCTTTCTTGTACAGGCCAATCAGTGCCTTTGTCTCTTCTCAAACTTCTGACAAGTACCAATCACTGCAGAGGTCCCCGCCCAACTGTCCGTGTCCTGAATTTCCTGTGTTCCCCTTATGTCCACCACCCTGAGATCTGACAGGGCTTTCCATTACATCTTTGCCTTTGAAGGGCAGACGAGAAACATACATCAAACCTGCTCTTCAAAGTTCAAGCCACATCACAAGACCCCCTCCCCAGCTCAGCTTTTGGATGTGGAGGCATCTCGCTCTTCACCCACCGACCTCAGCACTTTTTTTTAAATCTCCTAAATCTGAACAGTCTATCATATAAATGTCTCCTATGGGCATGAATGTATTAAGGCAATGAGATGCCTGAAATAAAAAGGATCGGTTTGGCAAGCTCTGATCATTAATGGGAGCTGAAACACTTGAGAGAGGTGTCCAAGAAGTGGACGAGCCCCGTTCAAACTTTGAGGTGCTAAAGAGAAGCTTCAGGAAGCAATGGTGTTTAAAACCGCTACTTTTTCCTCTGGCACCTAACCGTGTCCACATGATTAAAGCAGCGCTGTGTAAGCATGAATATCTCTCCAAGGTGTGTAAATACTGAAGCATTTTGACTAGAATTGAGACATGTAAAAACTTTTTGAAACATCACACATCAGTTTAAAAAAAAAAAAGATAAAGAATGGTGCCTGTGGTGGATGCCTGTCCCTGTTTGCATCAGGGAAAGAGATGACAGTCAGGTCTGACACTGTGTGCCCAACACAGGCTTGGCTCTAGACCTGATCTGGTGTACATCTGGGCAGGGAGATTCCCCATGATCTCCCAATGGCTACAGTATAGTGTAGAAGAAGAACAATCCTCATGAAAGAGGACATCATTAAAAGCAATGGTTGTCTCAGAGTTTTTGAAGCCTAACAAAATGCCAAACTCATTGTTGGTAGGTATATACTGTGTCTGTGTGTTCCTTTCAACACTATAAATTGTGTGAATCTAAAGAACCTCACAGAGATATAAACCTGATATTTTTTTTTCATTCCTTGTCTTTTTTTCCATCTCAAGACATTTGCTGCAACTTTCTTGGGCTCTCTCATTTTATCATGGCCTCTGTTGGTTTAGTGTTTATATTAATAAGAGCAGACAGATTTTAAATGTCAAAACAGCAAAAACAGACAAGGGAAAAATGTGATCTCACGGTTCTAATCTGCTGAGCAAAGTTGCCCTGCACCAGAGGCAAACAAACAGAACATAATTTGCCGGCAAGTCCTCCAGGGGATTACAACATATCTGCCGTCTGTGACGACCTCGCACGCATGTGTTATTTGCACGCAAAGGGGCTGGCCGATAATAAACAACAAAAAAAGTAAATTAAATAAATAAGCAAAAGGTTCTTGTAGCTGCAAACAGGTCTGACCAAGAGAAGCAAAAAGAAGGCTTTGGCTTCCCTTTCTGACAAAACTGTGGCTCATAAGCCTCGTCAAGAGACACCACAAACGACCAGCAACCTGACTGCCGTGAATCACATTTCTCTTTGTTTATTTTGCTTTTGCATTAAGGCCATAAGCCATTAATGCCATAAGCCATTCGGTTTCTCCTCCAACTGCCCCAAAGCCCTGGGCAGGCAAAGTAGAAAACACGCCCTGGGTGATGTTCATGTTTTTCTTAATTTCCATTCAAATGAAGGACAGCTCAATGGCAGCAGCCTCGGGTGAAAGTGCTTAAAGGGCAGAAGGAGGAGGTGAGGAGGCTCCATAAGCACCCTGTGACATTTTACCGATTAGCTTTTTCTCCCCCCCCCCCACCCCCACCTCCGAACCCCATGTGTCTTTTTATATGCAATTTACATACAGCTCAAGTCTTCCGATTATTTCCTGTCATTTATCTATATCCAGAAGACATACTGCATAAGTGACAGGGGTGGGGGGTGGGGGAGAGTGGGGAACTAGAGGACTTTGGAAAAGGCCACGGCACTTTGAAGAAGATGAAGACAAACGTGTGGTCCTGATGAAAGCGCTGATCTGCGGAAGGCTAACTTCCTATAAGTTGAGACTTGCTCTTGGGAACATCCTCCATGTTGGGTCAAATTAGCCAATACAGCAGACTATATGAAACGAGTATCTGTGTCAAATGATGTGTCAAAAGAGAGAGAGAGAGAGAGAGAGAGAGAAGGAGAGCGTCATTCCCTTGCAGTGGCACTTTTTCTTCATAGATCAATGCAGACTGACATTAGCCAGCACTATCCACCATAGACTTGGGTCTGTCTCATGAGAAATGTTCCTGATGATCATTCCCGACACCCCCCCACACTGCCACCCCCCACCTCCCGCTGCTTGGCTGGTCTTGCTCACGTCTCCTGAGTTTGAAGAGAAATTCACTAATTGCAAAAACACACTGTGAAGTACATTCCCCCATCAATTGATAATTTTCTTTTTTTTCCCCCTCTGTCTCTTACCTTGTAAAGCTGTCACATTCACATTAAAATCAGAGGCAAAATTAAACACTCTAGTGAGATGGCTGTCAGTTAATTATAAAACTTTCTGAAATAAAGACAGTAAAAATGCTGGAGAGGCAACACTTAATGCTCCCAGTACAGATATTAAGGGGGTGTCAGGGGAAATTTGGGATTTTTTTTTTTTTGCTCTACCATTTTTTCCTGTCTTTTTTTCCCCAAATAAAATTAATGTGACAGAAATAAAGGCTCATTGCGTTGGGGTGGCGGGTGGACAGCTTCAGGCGTGGCTCCGCATGTTAATTCATCATGCTGCTGATAAACTTCTCCCGCAGTAATCCTGCCTCGCCAGGAGTCTTGCCCAGAGACTTGCCGCACTCACTCCGGAATGCTCATTAAAACGCTGAGCCGGACGCGGCAGAACTGTTGGTAAGGGGCCTTCTTTCTCCTCCTCCTCCACAACGTCTACTCTTCCTCAACCCCTTTGCCACTGTTTATCTTCTCAAAGGGTGCTGTTTGTCCTAGACATGTTAGCACACCTAAGGTGAACAGTAATAGGGTGGAGAGGAGGGGAGTGTGTGTGTGTGCATGAGAGCGGCAGTGTGTGTTCATGTGCGTGTGCGTGCATGAGTGTAAGTGAATGTGTGTGCGTGTGTGTGTGTGTCCACAGTCTATGACTTGAATCTAAGCACACACGCCTGAATTGCCAGACACCTCCTACAGACTATCACACATCTCGACGACAGACAGTACACACTGCATTAAAATCAGTTGTCATCTATATGGTAATTTTGGAAGAGGAGGGGAAAAAGGTGAGTCACACACATACTGGCGAGGTGATATGTATGTCTGGGAACAGCTTCACGCCCCCTAACTGAGAGGCCATCACATACATTAGCATAAATCAGTCTCATTGTAAAACAACTCATTCAGTTGTGAAGCAGCAGAATGCGGATGGGAAAAAGAGCACTGGCTGTATCAACTGGCCCAGCAGCGTCTTGCTTCCAGAAACTTCCGGCCCATCCATACCCTTTCTAAACTTCCTGCTGAGCAAGATAGGGTAAATTAAAAAGAGTGTGAAAGCACTGACTGAAAGAAGCAAATAGAGAGACCGGCGGAATGAATTAATTATTAAATGGAGGAAGACAGACAGACAAGTAGAAAAAAAGAAAGAAAGAAAGAAAGAAAGAAAATGATTGAGAAAAAAGTAGAGAAAATGAAAGAGGAAAAAGGAGTTTTTTTATGTAAATATACATGAACATGATGACAGATTTTTATTCACAAGTTCCAGTGTGTTTAATTATACATTCTGAAATGGTAAGCCCCTTCAGTAAATTCAAAACAGCTCTGACCTAGCACTGTTCCTGTATTCTTGCCACAACCTTGCATTATCTTCTGGTTAGTTTTCACTGAGGATCGCCGTGCATACAGGAAATGCCTCTGCCCTCCCCACCTAATCCGGTAGCGACTTTGACCTCTATTACCATTGCTGGGATTTCAGCCTCTCTTAATCTGACTTGAGGGCAATGAATATATTCTGTTGACAAGCAAGGAGCTGCATTCAGTACCTCCATCTTTTCAGACGGCATGAATGAAATGTCTGCCACGGTCAGAACCTCCTCATCTTTTTCTCTCTCTTTCCTTCTCTGATCTGACACTTTCTTGTTCCTGACTGACCTGGGTAATCGGATTACAACTCCATCACTGTGGATGTGGGATGCATTCTATGCATTCTGCCACACCTGGTGGTCCCGAAAGAAATAGCTGTGGCAGTATTAGCATCAGTGCAGCGTGCTGCACTCGCTGCCAGAATCAGAGCAGCATTTTCGCACTGCCAGGAGATTCTGTGGAGTCACTAACGAGCGGAGCGATGATGAGCCCGCCGTGATGACACATGAGCATAAACAAACATAAACACAACCCTCGTGAGTGTACAAGGAGCTACATGCCAGGAGTAGAGGCATGTAGACAAGGCCATGCCAGCCTGCAGAGGGCAAACAGGAGGCCCCACCCCCCCGGCGTGTCACCCTCCACCAGATGGAGACCGGCATCACCACAACGCCTGGATTCATCGTTAAATTCATCGTTTCTTTCCACTCATGGAAACACATTACCCATTCCATAATCTCAGTAAATCTGTCTAAAACCAACACAAAGCTGACAAAATCTGACAAAAACTTAACTGACAGGCTGTAGGGACTGAGTTGATGTACTCAAGGCTGCTACTCATTTATAATTCGTGCCTTCAGCATATATTATGGTTTAAAAGTCACATTAAAAATACTGACTATTCTGTGGGCAACTGCAATTATAGTTTTGTAATAACTCCTCTGTTACATGGTAATAAGCACTGAGTGTAAGTTTTTTGTTTAACTGTGAGTGAGTGAGTGAGTGAGTGAGTGAGTGAGTGAGTGAGTGAGGATAAATGATCCTGTGAATAATGCTTATCGTTTAAGGCTTACAGCTGTGAATGAACAAACAAAATGTTCATGTTTACTGACATTTTTCCTCGGAGACACAGATAACAATAGACTAACAATAAGAGTTAATTTTAAGTTAAAGCAAGATGAAGAGAACCTGAAGGGCATCTTGATCAAGCTCTGTGCAAATCATGGCATTTCATACTGTAATTTGTTAATATAGCAAATATTGGTTAAGTCTACAAACATACATGAAAAAGATACATGAATACATGAAAACCATACAATTTTTAAAAATTCTAGGGAATTTATTTGATCACATGCATCCAGGGTTAGACATTTGTTTTAATTGATGTCAGTTCTACTTTCAACAACAGAATGATAAAATGAAATTTTCTGCAGTACAGAAACAATGAAGGTACTCCTGCAAACTCTGACCAAATGCTGACCAAAATGCAGCACAGCTTACAACAATGCACATCTATTTCATCCCAAAATATTGGCAATTCAGATGGCTCAACTAAAATTTCAACTAAATTGAATAGAGACAAGCTGACATGATCCAGGTGTCTGCATTTTTCTCCAGCAGCTGTAAGGCTGACACAGTATGCATTTTAATTTCACTATATCAGAAGCAAACTCATACCGGTTCAAAATAAATATTCTTTTGGTATCTGTAACGGTGTACATTTTGTAGAGGGCAGAGTGTCAAATTGACAGACAGACAGACAGGCTCAATGGGGAAAAAATATGATTCATAACACTAAAGCTTCAGAGGAAACATGATTATTATCTTAGTTCTTGCAACTGTGTTCACAAGACTCAAACACCTCAGAGCAATCTATTGAGCAAACACAGAAAAGGCAACCCCATCAGTTACTGAGAAAAGGTTCTCATAACCCAAATGAAAATAATATGCTCTCTGCCCAGCCTGCTTAGAACCTTATTTTTGGAATAAAAGAAGGTAGAATCCTCTGACCATGTCTGCCATTTGTTTCCTTCTCGCGTGCCTTGAATAAATCTTTTGATTATTCTTGGCAACTCAATTAATGCTGCAGTATCCCCCCCCCTCCCCCATTTTAAGGGATCTCAGAGACACAGGCTCCTTCCTTAATTGCTGCTGCATTGCTAAAAATAAAAGCATGACTGATAAAACAGAGGAGAAATGGGATATTACATTTGCTACAAGAGAGAGCAAATTAATGCGTTGTCATACTTCCATTGAAATAAGAGAAGAGCTGATTCCCTCCTCCCCCCCCCCCACCACCACCAAGTCTCCTGAGGCCAACTTCTTGTCTAGTGACTCTTGTCCCAAATATGTGAATAATGCAAGTGGAGGAATTAACTGAAAAAGGCTAAAAAAGAAGAGAAGAGGAGAAGTGCATCTCATGACACATTCGGCGGGTGTCAAAAGTGCTGTGTGTGTGTGTATGTGCATGTGTGTGTGCTCTCCCATTCTGTGCTATGGCAGGGGCGAGGCAAACAGCTAAACACACTTGAAAGAGATGCGAGAGCATGTGGCTTAACTGCCATAATGACTAGAGAGCAGCTCCTTTGGGGTGGGGGGGTGCTCCATAGCTAAATATATGAATATACTCATGCACTGCTAGGCTCTAGAGTATTAGGGGGGAGGGGGGGGCACTGAATCAGGAATCCGTCCAATTAGCTCAGAGTAAGGGCCTGGGTTTCTAGTGCCATCCCAGCAGACTGTCTATGGTGCTCCCAGCAAAAAGCACAAAAGAACAGCACGCAACTGGCAGCAGCCAAGAGTGATGCACAGAGGCTGGCTCTAGCTCTGCTTTAAGGGGGGGCACAGGTCAACCACACGCCTCTGAGCTGATCCATGTGTCAGGGGTGTGGGGGTTGAAGTGGGTGCATGGGAAAGGGTGTGTGTGTGTGTGTGTGTGTGTGTGTGTGTGTGTGTGTGTGTGTGTGTGTGTGAATGTGTCTCCCCACCAAGACTGGTGCTACCAAGCACTTGTGGAGAACCTTGTTTGCCTGAGCTGAGCGCCTACCAAAAAAAAAAAAAGAAATAATAAAAAAAAAAACACATCGGCGGGGGCCCTGGCGCTAAGCATTTTGCAAATGAAACAAACAAAGTGATGGATGGGTTACCAACAAAAGCCCAATCGTTCACGCTCACAATTTCCAGTGGCTTAACAAGCCCACCCTCAGAGCTGAGAGATGGCGGGACCAGAGGCGCAGCAGGCTTATCCCCCTCTAATGCTGCACTGCTGAGAGCTGCTGAGACCCCCATCACCTCACCCTTGCGTCTCACAGCTCCTGCATTTAACCAGCGCCTTGATCACTCGACAAAAACATTGGGCACGACATGAGAGCGAGTGAGAATGAGAGGAGAAAAAGGAGGAGAGGTAGAGGGAAAGTGAAAGAGAGAGAGAGAGAAAGAGAGGCTGTTATGCAGATAGAGAGAGAGAGGACAGAGAGACAGTGAGTGAGTGAGAGCGAGTGAGAGCGAGAGAGAGACAGAGAGAGAGAGAGTGAGAAACATGAGATATGAGGAAGAATAGAAAGAGAGAGGTAGAGCAGAGAGCAGCGCAGGGCTCTCAGTCTGTCTCTGAAGAGTTCAGCCAAGAACACATCCTCACTTGCACCCCAAGAGGAAGGAGATACCACACCCCTCTCTCTCTCTTTCTTTCTCTCACACTCTCACAGGCTCCCTCTCTCCCCTCCCTCCACCCATTGAGTGGGGGGCTCAGGCACGAGGCTAGTGCTCTGTGTGTTGATTAGGCATGACAATGAGCTGCTGCTTCCAAAAATATGCTGCGTGTTCCAGCGCGGCGTGGCAACGCATGAATAAACATGAACTGTAATGGAGCTGAATGAGAATCAGTCTTTCTCTGCTCTCCTTTCTGCCTCTTTCCGCCTTCCGCGTCGACCAACCGAGCCTGGGTGCCTTGCTCGTTCCCCCTCTATCTCTTTCGTTCTCTTTCTGCTTCCTCACTCTCTCCATCTCTCTCTCTCTGTGTCTGCCTCCCTTTTGCTGAGGCTGAAAGTCAACCAGTCAGAGAGAAAATAGTCTCCTTTCTCAACACGGATTTTGCATAATGGCTGCTTTGTTTCATTGCTTTGATGCTGTTAGCGATGCACTCAGGGCTGTCAAAAAGAGGAATAAAAATCTACTTTCTACTCCAGGAGAGTGCATGTGTTGCTCAAGAAAATCTCGACGCCAAGCGTTACGGCGGAGAGAAGAGGACGGATTATTCCCCTCAAAGAGTTTCTACTCTGTCCTCTCACTGTGCTTATGTGTGAGGCATGTTCCCACCCTGATCCCAATATGTGGGGAAGGAAAGAGAGAGAGAGAGAGAGAGAGAGAGGCTGAAGGGGAAGGACATGAATGGGTGACATGTGAGTGCAACAGACCAGGGCCGTTGTGAAAGAAAAGTGGAAAGTGGTGTCTCTTACTGTTGCCGTCCGTGTCGTCGCTGACAGCCTTGGGAGGAGCGTGGCCAGTGTATCCCACGGCTGTTCTGTACATTCGATCCGGATTACGTATTCTCTTCAGTCCTGCTCCGGTACACAGCAGGGGAGCGAGGAGACGCCCAGCATTGGGGGAGGGACACAGAACAGAGACAGGATGAAGGTGAAACTCCAGCACAGACAACTCTCATCACGACAGACACTCTGAAGAAAAGGTCCATCCAAAGTTTATTTAAATTGAAAAACTCTATAAACCATGACATAAAATTACCTACAACAAAACATTAGGGTATGCAATGACACTGTAGGGCTGAATTTTAAGCGCATCTTTGTGCCAAAACAAACTACATAGCCACATGATCTTGGGCCATCTTCTGTGTTCAAACACTCTTGATTGATTCAGCATTTGCAATGTCTGACCTACTGATCTGAAGATTACTTAATGACACAAACAGTAAGGATAACTCAAAGCTACTTCAAAGCATTGGTCTTGGGTTTGGAGTTCATTGTAAAAAACTATTTGAGGGAAAAGTTGATAAATATCATGCGCATCTGGAAAAAACTAGGTATTTATTTTAGCACCTCTATACTTCTTCCTCTGCCTATAGGTGCTGCTACTGCTGAGAATGGAGCGCTAAGAACCGCTGGTGCCAGAGAGGACTGCTGGATTCACGCTGATGCTGATGCACCCTCTTCCCTCCGCTCACATGAATCAATCCATGAAATCAATCCTTTCACAAAACAACGGGAAGGTGAGATTTTCTTGAGGGGCCAAGAAATAGATAGAACCAGAGAGAGAGGGAGGGAAGAAGGAGAGAGGGAGAGAAGGTGGGAGTCCGGAGTGCAGCCATCTTTTTAATCTTTAGCTGCTTCAGAAAATTCAATTAGCTAGACAGAATTGCCCAACAGATTCCACGCGGCATAGTCTAAGGGGGCCGTGTTCTGTCAGAGATACAGAATCTCCATAATCCCATTATCACTCCTGTTTATGGAGATGGGATTGATCAAACGCACACCCCACACCTGCATATGCACCTTTCAGTCAGAGAGAGACACTGTCTGGCCTTAGCTAACCACACACAAAATGCAAAGACAGAGCAGAAATCTGGTCTTAAAACCTGACATTTGTTTTGGAGAAAGAGAGAGAGAAAGAGAGAGAGTGTGAGAGAGAGAGGAAGAGAGAGAGAGAGTATTTATCAGCATCAGAGAGTATGAGAATCACTGAGTCTGTGTGAACCTCAGAGAGAAGTGTGGGTGGGGGCACAGAGCCTGTACTCTGCTTGAAGTGGCACAGTGTGCGTATCTGTTAGTGTGTGTGAGAGAGAGAGAGAGACTGTGCAGGCCTGCTGGTCATGTAGAAAGGAGTAGTTGGGGAATAGAAGAAAGGTGTGTGTGTGTGTGTGTTTGTGAGGAGGGATATTTGTAAACCTGTGTGAACCTGACCTGACATCACACCAGCTGGAAGTCACCGGGGAAACTCCCCCTCCAGTGGTGTGGACGTGAGTCATCCCGAGCGCAGAGTAGCAAGCACAGGAGATCCAAAGAGAACACACTCTACTATCAGATGGGAGAAACTTCCAGATATGAGCATGTTCTTGAATCCTTGAATCATTGATGACTCAGTTGCTGAGGAGGAGGGTGGGCCTACTAATGATTGGAACTCCTTTAATATTGTGACTTGGAAGGATTGAAATTCATTGGATATTGCGGTGTTGAAAATCTGTCAACACATGTATTTTTTAAGTCTTTCAAAATACAAGATAGTTGCCGTGCCATTGTATTATACCCATCAAACACAGTGACATTGATTGAAATTCCTGAACATGCTGGCCGGCTTACCTATACTAGACATCATTTCCAGCTGGCTAATTTTAGCTCAATGACGCCTCCTTGTGGATTGTAATCATAAATAGCCATTAGGCTAGAGAAAATATGGTCCGATTAGGTCTTAGTTGACGTGCTAATATGAGATTTAAAGGAATTACAAATATGGCATGTTACACCTTCATAAATACCTTGGTACATTTAGGTCTGAAGTAGTCTATAGGCAACTGTGCGTAGGACTATGGATGCCCAAAGAACTCAAATTAAGCTGTCGTTAGATTTCTAGCTATATGTTGGACCATCCAGCTTTAAAAAAGAGAAATGACAATCTGCATATTTGTCAAATGACAAAATGAGGCTTTGTAAATAATACGTTAGCAAAGCTCACATGAAGAGTTTGCTGTAGCTAGAAGTAGCCTGCATGCAGATTTGATGCCGTTTTGGAATCAATCACGAAAAAATAACACTTCATAGGAGACAAATTAATTCCAAAAATGGTTACGTGTTTTGTTTGTCTCCATCTTGTGATTATTTGCATACAATATAACTATGAAACTGAGGGACAGATAATTGACAGAGTTTCATCGACTCAAAAACTCAACAAAATTAGCAGCTGAGATCCTGACATCTAGGCTGGATGACGCGCGTGATGGAGAGGAAACTATATCGCTCATGAACCAGCATGTCACCAGCTTTAAAACAACTCCATATAGTTTTGAAGGGACCAAGACACAATAACTATATGTATCTTTTGAGCTTGCCAAATGTATGATTAAATTCAACTTTTCATCATAACAGAATCACTCGCCATTTGTGAGTCAATTTCATCATGCATGATGCGTCGGCTGCTAAACCAAAAATCGAAACGATATGACCGAATTTGATTTTTACAAGTCATCCAGGCTAATTGTACTTAGGCAAGAAACTGTGACAGCATATTCCACTACCAGCAAATTACAAAAAGATGCTTCATGAAGGGCTGCTGTTTCACCACGGCTTGAGAAAAAAATCAATCAGTCTTTAGAACATCACTATAAATCTACATTTATTGCCCCGACACAAAACCGTCGAACGACACGATGTTCAAAATACACGCAGTGTTGACCGCCGTTTCACTTTAATATGGCATTCCCTCTGAAGCCTACAGTAGTCTTCTTACGCTGGTTGCATTGGTGTGAAGGAATCCCACTCTGGATCATAAGCGGGTCATTTCATGCGTTCGTATTCGTGTGCTGTTTCCAGAGGACGGCTCAGGCTACTTAAGAAAACATTTTCGTTCTCTCACCATAAACCCTCTCCGTTTATGGAACAACGACAATCAAAAACGAATAAATTGTAACCGCTACAAAATACGGCTGAAATATCCATACAACACAGTCTGTCTATATTAGCCAACTCAATCTCTGTTATGTTGAGTGCCAGTTTTTAATAGCTATCTCAGAGATGGCTATAGCTAGCTGCCTTGAGTGGCTGGCTGGACGTAATCTCATCATATTAGCGTTTGCGATTTCAGGATTTTAACAAGGCGAGCTGAAATGTCACCAAACCCACATCACTTGAACATCAATGCCAACTCGTTCAAACCACAAATCTAACAGATAGAAAGCTAATAATATGGATAAAATAATCCCGTTATTTCTCTCTTACCTTCCGGCTTGTTTTCGGCAGCCATTTCCCCTCCGCGCGCCACATCCTCCTCCTCCTCCTCGCGACCGGGGGGTACCAAGCGCGTTCACGGCGAGGACAGCTCAAGGAGGGAGGGGAGAGGCAGAAGACGAGCCCAACCAACTAACGGCTGCTATTGGCCAAAAAAGTGGAAAGAACTGAGAACGGTACACGATGCTTCTCAGTGAATTCTAGAAATCTTTCTCTGTTTGCGTCCGTGCCTGACTGTGCTACAATTGGTAGGTTTGTATTTGGGGACACCTTGACGTGGCATATCATTGGTGGACTTTTGTAGATTCAGAGGCACCTTGACAAACCTATAGCGCCACCCAGTACTTTAGCCCAAAATATAATGTGCAGCGACATCCCCAATAGCCCTATTATCCGGTTTTGGATTGGCTAACATTGGCAAGATGTCTAGCTATCTACCTATATAAATAATAGGCCTAATTTGTGCGTATGTATGTGTGTGTGTGTGTGTGTGTGTGTGTGTGTGTGTGTGTGTGTGTGTGTGTGTGCGTGCGTGGGTGCGTGCGTGTGTGTGTGTCTTAATCACTGAATGTTTACAATTCCCTATAGTGAAAGAGGAAACAAAATAAAGTGAAGTGGGCTAGGTAAATTAAACACCCTGTTTCATCCTGCCAACATTACACAACAGCGTGCGCTTCCTTTTGTGATATGTTAACTGAAATACTTTTGAACATTCTTAGGTCATAGATTCTTAGATTAATCATAGAGGTTTTGAGGCCCCAGAGTGGAAAAGTTACGATCTGAAAGCTCGTTCATGAGAATGAGCGCTGTTCTCCACCCAGTGCTGAAAAGATATGGTGCTGAAAAGACAGCTCCTGCAAAAGAGCGCTGGAACAATACTTGCCCGAGTAAATCTAACACTGGATTACGTCCAATTTGTCGAAAAAAATAAAGACTAGATTATGTTCAGGGGTCTACAATTTGCAAGAGACTGTGGCTAATATACTGTATACCGATTTTATTTTTTCCCCAAAACACAAACACAGACATTCACAGACAATCATTTAAGGCACACAAAGCCTCTGACAGAATCTCGGCAATTTCCGTCAAAACCCACCCCCCTCTCTCTTTTTACACACACACACACACACACACACACACACACACACACACACACACACACACACACACACACAAATATTATAGGATTATAGGACATTCATATTCTGCATACAGCATTTTTACCAGAAAAGCAACTGTGATAAATGAGCAATTATAATGTAAGTTGCCAAATTTAATTTAGCATTTCAAAACAAAGCCACTGTTTGATGACCAAGCACGTTGCACATGGTGAAGGTGATGCCTTCAACAACTTAAATTAGTTTGCCTCGTAATCTACATCCAGCATATGTTGTTGAATGTATGGGTCGACGTGAGTCTACGTGAACATTTATTCACTTGTCAATCTTTCTCTACAAGTCTCTACAAGAGATTGACAAAGACTTTATAACTTCCCGTACACGAGATGGCGGTAGTAAAATTTAAATTCATTCGTCACTCCATATGTCAGAAACCAGCGAGCGAGTGTGCGGGGTCTGACTAAACGCAAACATGGCGGCTGCCTTGGAAAATGAATTGGACAACGATGATTATTATTCTTTACTCAATGTCAGGCGAGAGGTGAGCAAAGTTTGGTCATATAAATGTTATTTTTGGTTCTGTAAATATCACTGTCCCTGTTGACAAACTCATAAAAATATTTAATGCAGGCAAAATAACACTGTAAGCAAGTAAGCTAACTGGTGACATTTGCTGTGCAACACCGCTGGCTAACGTTAGTTGAATAACATGGAGCTTTAGCGAAAGAACAAGCTATCCTAGCTTGCCAGAACAAAACCGTCATCGGTTATTATGTGTACTGCTTAAAATAAACCCTTTTAATTATCAGGATTTTCTTTGCTGACGACTAACTTGTTTCGGCATCTGTTGTTGCTAACGTGTTAAATACTATGTAATCAGCGGTTTCATCCTAACGCTAACGTTAGGTCGTGATAACTACTTCAGGACACATCTAACTGGTTAGCGGTACAGATACATATCTATATTTATCAGAATTTGATAACGTGACAGTTACTGCAACATATACTTGGAAGGAATGATACAGTGTTTAAGTATAACGTTATAATGTTAACCATAACGTTGCAGTCGTGCATAACTTACAATGTTGAGCACGTTTTTAAGATGTATATTTACATTACTTTTTACATCTCAACATTCAGCACTGTCTTCTCAATATTTGCAATATTGAATGCGACAAATGTATTTTTAAAAAAGAAATACATAGTGAGATAACAAGTCACGACAGTGAGGTTGTGGGGTTTTTTTTCCTACAGGCGACGCAAGAAGAGTTGAAGGCTTCATATCGTAGGCTGTGCATGCTCTATCACCCCGACAAGCACAGAGACCCCGAGCTGAAACGGCAGGCGGAACAGCTGTTTAATCTGGTGCATCAAGCATATGAGGGTAAATACACACACAGACTTATCTGGTGCGTGTAGTGATTGGCCTATGTAGACACCGGATTGCGTCTATCATTGCAGCTAAACATAAGAACTGCATTCTGTCATCTGTGGTGTTTTTACCAGGAAGCCTCTCTGAGTGAGATTAATGGCCATTAACATCTACACTGAATTATTAATTAGGCAATATAACGTAATAACGGAAGACACATGTGAATGCTATGCTATGATACCAGTGAAACATGTTGTTAGTTTAACATCCTCTTTACCTAAACTTACCTTCAGTTCTCAGTGATCCTCAGTCCAGAGCCATATATGACATATTTGGGAAAAAAGGGCTCGAAGTTGAAGGATGGGAGGTAAGCTGCAGACTACACTCCACCTTACATCACAAAACAATAGATGATATACATACAGTAGCCCAAAACTTCTTAAAAATGTGCCTGATCTGCATGCAGTTTTTATTTGGCACTATACACTACACACTATTCTTGATGTGGTTATCTGTTCACATTGGTCCAGTATTGGTTGGTTTAAGGGTACGACTAAATGTTGTGTGCAGGTGGTTGAGAGGAAGAGGACACCAGCAGAGATCCGGGAGGAGTATGAGCGTCTACAAAGAGAAAGAGACGAGAGGCGGCTACAGCAGAGGACCAACCCAAAGGTGCACTTTAGTCATGCACTGTTTCTCAGTGTAGAGAATGTATCCTTGATAGAATGCTTCCGTGTATATCGGTTGCTATAGAAACAAGGCTGGGAACCTTTCTAGTGTTTGAGATTTGTTCTGCTGCAGTGACGTAGCTGTACTGGAATTCAGTGATGTAGAAAGCAGCCTGGTTAAACATAATTTTTTGACTTTGTGAAACAGTGATGGTATATCCTCACTATCCTGGAGAGAAAAGTATTAGGACTACTGGATCCTTAAAGGGTCTTTACATGTGTCATTCAGTTCTTTATTTAAGGCCTAAAGGTGTCCTAAAATGTTTGGGGATCTTAGGAGGGCAAGAATTACATTTGATATGCAACAGAATGACATTTTTTGTTGTTGTTGATGAATATATGGCACTGTGTTACTATTCCACAGTAACCACCTGTATAGTTATTAGTAAGTAAGCCTGCTCTGGTAAAGCCTTCAGACGTCTGCATTTAGCTCTTTTTCACATCAATTAGGATTCAGTAAGGGAAAAAGTGCCGTGTGTTTCACATACAAGTTGACACTGTTTGTTCTAATGTAATGGTATTTTATGTTTGTTTTTCTCATAAATGTCTTTTGAAAATGTCTAAATTGATACTCTGACTTCTGTGATGAATTGCAAATACCATTACTGCAGGTGCATAGGTTGTTGAGGATTATTTATAAGTGTGTGTGTGTTTGCAGGGAACCATAAGTGTGGGAGTGGATGCCACTGACCTATTTGACCGTTATGAGGAGGATTTTGAGGACATGCCAGGTGGAGGGTTCCCCCACATCGAAATTAACCGGATGCACATATCACAGTCTATTGAGGTGATTTGGCATTTGTGCCATTTGTCCCATTTGTTGAAAAACAACCCACTTCTGTGGGTCACATGACATAACTTGACTCCATATGCATGCCACTTCCAGGCACCACTAACAGCTAAGGACACAGCAGTGTTGGCAGGGTCTCTCTCCACACATAATGGAAATGGTGGTGGCAACATTAACCTATCCTTAAGGCGCGTCACCTCTGCTAGAGGCTGGGGAGAGGTATGATGATGATGAGTAACAGACACCATTATATACACACACACACACACACACACACACGTCCATGCAGATAAGTACAGATGTGACAACACAGTCTATATGGATGTGTGCCCACACAGATTGAGTTTGGTGCTGGTGACACACGCGGACCCATGTTTGGAATGAAGATCTTCCGTAATGTTACCCAACGCAGGTAAGCACATAGCTGTTAGCATTAGCAGCTCCCAGTAGTGTAAGAGTGAGTTGAATGAAGGAAAGTTTATTTTGGGCTGACTTGCATGTGACTAACTAAACTTAAGGTTGATTTGATTTGTCTCTGTCTCTCTATCTCTTCTTTCTTTCCACCAACCCTCTACCATTCCTACCTTCCTATCCTCTCTCTCTCTCTGTCTTTCTCTCTGTCAGTTTTGTGACTGCTCAGTGCGGGCTGCAGTTCTCCTCGCGGGGGGCGCGCCCCAGTGCCAGCACAATGTGGGCACGACACCTGGACCAGAACACCATGGGCTACCTGCAGTGGCGCTGGGGCAGCCAGTCCGCCATGACCACCAGTATCGTCAGGGACACCAAGACCAGCCACTTCACCTTGGCTCTGCAGGTGGGTGCCACGCAGGTGGAATGGTGGGATCGGGATTCTTACACTAAGAACAGCAGGAGAGGGAAGTGGTGAGTGTGGGGATCAAGGGGAGAGGGGCAGGGAGGGCAGGGCAGAGAGAGAGTTCAGCATCCTGACAGCTTGGTGGATGAAGCTGGTTCTGGCCCAGAGGCTCCTCAGTCTCCTACCTGATGGCAGCAGACTGAAGAGGCTGTTGGATGGGTGGGTTGGATCACCCGCAATGCAGAGGGCTTTGCGAGTGTGGTGGATGTCCTGCAGGGAAGGGAGAGAGACACCCACGATCCTCTCAGCTGCTCTCACTACTCGGTGTAGTTTTTTCCAGCAGGACACGGTGCAGGTGCCATACCACACAGTGATGCAGCTGGTGAGGATGCTCACTATGGTGCCTCAGTAGAAGGTGCTCATGATGGGAGCTGGGGCTTTGGCTCTCCTCAGCTTACGGAGGAAGTAGAGTCGCTATTGGGCTTTACTGGCCAGTGATGCAGTGTTCTTTGACCAAGAGAGGTTCTCAGAGATGTGCACACCCAGGAACTTGGTGCTGCTTACTCTCTGCCACAATGAATCTGCCTACCTGTGTTTAGTCATTGTATATTGTATTTACCTCTGACCCACAGCTCGGTGTGCCACACTCCTACCTAATGATGAGCTACCAGTATAAGTTTCAAGATGAGGACCAAACCAAGATCAAAGGGTCTCTTAAGTGAGTTTATATAACTAATTATTCCGTTTTAACATTAAAAGAAAAGGTTATTTCTAGACACCTCACTACAAGCAGGTGTAGCATTGTTGTGTCAGTAATGGCTTTTCAGGTACTTGTTGCAACAGGTTCTGATATTCTGCACTATATTGGGGTTCTAGTGTGGTGAACATGGTTCCATGCAGTATTGTGGTTCTTAACTGTTATGGTATGTTCTGCAGGACAGGATTCTTTGGAACCGTAGTGGAATATGGGGCAGAACGGAAGATCAGTCAGCACAGTGTGCTTGCAGCAACGGTCAGCATTGGAGTTCCCCAGGGTGTCTCACTCAAACTCAGGTGCCTGCCTGCCACTACACAGCTCCCACACAGCCCTTGCTCACAAGTTGTTTCATACACATAGTTTCAGTGTACAGTATTGTATGGGGTGCATGTCCCAAAACCATTGTTGCTAACTTTTTTGGATGCAATTACCCATTGCCAACCAACTAACTAGCTAACTAGTTAGCCACTATGATTTTGGGAAACACACCCCAGTGCAGTACAGTAATGTTAATCTTTCTTCCTTTACTTTTTACTTTCTTCTTTAAATTAGTTTTAGTTATTTTATGTTATCCTATTAATAGCAAAAACTTCTCCCTGTGGCTGGGTTGTTGTTGTTGTTGGTGGTGTTGTTTTCCTCAGGCTGAACAGGGCCAGTCAGACCTACCTCTTCCCCATTCACTTGACCGATCAGCTGCTGCCCAGTGCTGTTTTCTATGCCACAGTGGGCCCACTTGTCATCTACCTGGCTGTGCAGAAGCTGGTCATCACGCCATATGTGCGCGCACAGAAGGAACAGTACGTACCAGTGATCTAGTTTCCCCAGCTGGAACTTGAAGTAAGCTCAGGAAATCACAAATTCATAGAGACAATGAGAGAAAAGCTCAGAACTAATTGCATTCATTCCTCTAAATGTTCCTACAAGGGATGTCTGGCATTGACTTAGTGATGTCGCAGCCTTAGTTATGGGGGAATTTTAGATGGTGCAGATATACTGTATCTCTTAAATATAAGGTGCCGACTACAAATAGTTTGCTATGGTTATCGTGCTGAGCAGAGGGCCTTGCTGCTCAATAGTGCTGAGCCAGTTTTCTTCACTCACTTGGTGTTGGTCAGGCATGTGGGAATCAATAGACTAAAATGATTTAGTTGTGGTAGCACAGCGATCTTAGCATTGTTTGTGTGTGTGTGTGTGTGTTTTTGTATGTGCTTGCGCATGTGTGGTGTGGTGTGTGTGTGTGTGTGTGTGTGTGTGTGTGTGTGTGTGTGTGTCCCATAGGGAGCTCGAGAAACAGAGAGAAAACTCTGCGTCAGACATTGCCAGGAAGAAGCAGGAGGCCGAGTCTGCTGTGAGTGCCCAAGTCATGTGACCTTTCTCAGCTTGTGCTCATGCTCTAGGGGACTCTCTAGAGCGCTCTAACACTCACTAACCTCATCCTCTGTCCGCAGGTTTTGCTGATGCAAGAGTCCGTCAGGAGAATCATTGATGCGGAGGAGTCAAAGATGGGTGAGTTGCAAACAGATGGTCTTGTTTAGCTTTTAGGCAACATCAGGGTTTGATTTGGGCTCATGATTCCTCTCTCTGTGTAGGTCTCATTATCCTCAACGCTTGGTATGGCAAGTTCGTTACAGACAACAGCCGAAAGAATGAGAGGGCAAAGGTCATTGATGTTACAGTCCCTCTTCAGTGTCTGGTGAAAGACTCCAAACTCATCCTCACAGAAGCCTCCAAGGTACAAACTTAATATCTTGGACTCTGTATTAGCACAGTCAGAAAATGGCTTTGATTTGATTACAGTCTTCAAGCAAACAATTTAGTTCAGTGAGAGTTTATTAATAGTAATGAGATGCATAAAGCAGAAATAAAAAGATTAACTGAATATTAGTCACAGCTCTTCCTGTCTTCTTGGTCATTTTGTGTTTCCATGACCACTGTTGCCATCTTGTCTTATCTTGGCTTAACACGTCTGGTTCCTACAGGCGGGCCTGCCAGGGTTCTATGACCCTTGTGTGGGAGAGGAGAAAAGTTTGAAGCTGCTGTACCAGTTCCGGGGCGCTATGCACCAGGTTCTGTCTGGCGACACAGAAGCCCTCAGGATACCTAAACAATGTAAGCAGTCTAGATAAATACTTCTGGATTTTAGCATGGAGATGAGGCATAGGATTTCTGCACACAATAAATATTTATGTTATGTTGTTAGACGTTTATCATCCTGGTGGCCAAATATGTTGTGTACCAAACACTTCAAAGATGAATTGAAAAGGACTAGATTTAGAAAAACAAATATCTCCATGCAGTGAACCTCAAATGGTGGGTATGTTCTCCCTGTCTTCATTTGTCTCTTCTGGTCTTCACAGCACACAGGATAGAGGCAGACACATAGGGGCCTTCTGGAGGCAGCTCGACTGACCGACCCCACACACTCCAGGGGGTGGTGATGTTCTGGACGGACCCAACCCAACCCACAGAGAAGGGAAGCCAAGGGCTCCTCCTCCCTCCTCACCTCATCTTCTTGTTCGTTCCTCAGCCGTGTGACGCCTCGTCTGTTCCTTCATAAGCCCATCAGTCAGAAAAAAAAATAAAATTATCCCATCCAACTCCCATAGACACTCACAGAGACCAGGAAGCCATGCACAGCAGAGATATGGGTTCTCTTTATTTAAATGATGCATCAATTTGCACTTTCTTTGTCCCTCCCCATGAAACGCCCAAAGTGTAGCTTCAAGCAACCCTAACTGGAGTGATGCAGATGTATTGCGTTATATTGGTCCTCCATGGTGATGCTTCCTCAGAACATACGGCTGTGATGTTAGGAATGCATGCACGGTATTATAAACAGGAAAGTGACACCTATGCAGATGACGTACAGTGTCTGGTGTTTTCATATCCATGACACTTGTAGCCTGTAAACTATAAAAGCATTTCTGAGTCATTCAACGGTTGTCAGGTGTGGTGATGCACACTATGTGGTTCTGAGCAGAAATATTAGTCATGTGTTGAAGATGACAGTACCTCCCAATTAAAGCTCCCTAGTAGTCCAGGTAACACTTAAATGATCAATAGCATTGATTATGCTGACTGGCACGTGGATCTACCACAATTTAATTAACAAAAAAAAATTGGTCCGGTGCTAAATGGCTATCAGTCAAGGGACATTCATCCACTGTCTTTGGTACTTAGAGGTAGATATTTAATGTCAAACGTAGTATCATGTCAGAAGAAATATACTTGCTTATTTGTTGTTATTCATGACAAAAGATAGAGACCACACTACTACGCAACCAAGTCTTCTTGTCAGGTGATACTGTTGGTATTCAAACCATTGCCTTGTCTGCTGCTAAGTCTTGCGTGTGTGAGAGAGAGAGCCAGAGTTAACATACATAAGCTTTACAATATTACATTTTAGATGGTCAACATTGTCTAAATTTGTCTAAAGGAAGAGTGTTGCATGGGCGTCTGGAAGAGGCTGGGTGAAGTTCTGAGTGGTGGTTTGTTGCTCTTTCGCCGACCTAATGAATGAATGAATAAATTCACACAGAGAAGAGCAGAATAGTGAGGAGAGCTTAAGAGATCATTGAAATATGGTTGCAATATATTATGTGCAGTTATTTACCTAAGGATGTCATGTTTAAGTACCATCTTAATGAGGCCTTCGTTTGGTGTGGCAAGAGTAAGAGTACTCATGGCTGAGGCTTGTGGCACTTTGAACTTGACTTTAGCGTGTTGTTTCCATTGGTATGTACTGTAGAAGTTTGCATTCTCCAAGGGAAATTTAGCATTATAACGTTTTTTGTTGCTAACACACAACTCCTTTGTCTTGTGGTGTAATTTGTCTTTGTTGTCATTTGTGTGCCATACCTCATTTTCTCCTGCAGTTTCTCAGTTCAGGAGGCCTCCCAAGTGTTTGTTTTACAAGGTGTGTTTGTCCTCTGTTGTGTATCTCTTCATGAAAATGAGCCAAACACTCATCTTGTGTTTTTGTATTGTTTGAACTGTGAAAGTAGGTCTCTCGGGCCTGCTAAATGATATTAAGAGGGAACACGTAAAGAAATGCCATCGTTTCCAGTCAGTTCGCCCCTTTATTCAGTTCAGATGAATGGGCTTGACTGCGCTAAAGCAAGTCAGGGGAATAAAGGAATAAAATGTTTTGTTGTGCTTCAAGAATGTGAAAGACGTCCTGGGGTCAGTCTGGATGTGTCTGCAAAATGCAATAACCCTCATTAGTCATACTGCACTGCTGATGGTCACCAATCACACAGGTTATGTTCCTCTGTTTGAGGCCAGGCTTTGATATCCCTGGATATCCCAACTTCAGAACACTATTGGAACACTATTGGAACTGACCTGATACAGTTGCAGCCTTATAGAATAGAACTGGGGTAATGGGGGGGGGTGGGCACAAGTGATCCTATGTCTGCCAAACTCTTAACGTATCCATTAACGCATGCATCCATGCCGTGTTGTGTAGCATTGACAGACCTGTTTTATCTTACATTACC
Organism: Tenualosa thibaudeaui; assembly: GCA_027481765.1. Lineage (NCBI taxonomy): Eukaryota > Metazoa > Chordata > Actinopteri > Clupeiformes > Clupeidae > Tenualosa > Tenualosa thibaudeaui. The sequence continues at coordinate 16,101,712 of JAIFZK010000003.1, forward strand.
CCCTCAGCCTGATATATCAGTACACACCATGTATCAGAAAGTGGAGGGCATTCTGTTCCATATCCCACCTGAGGTGAAACCTGGACTACCCCTGACATCACTGTTACATGGTAGCTTTCAGTCATCTGAAAACATTAAAACCATCTCAAACTGTTTCCTGTGTTGGATTTCACTTCTTCTTCTAAATCTATGGCCTAGAGGGTAAAGACGGTAGGATGCGAGTGACTGGCACCCCATCTTCAGTACAGTGAGGCTGCTTGATTATAGCAAAATCAATTATCAATTATTTTGGTCAATATTGACATCATGATAACCCTATCCATGGTTTTGAAAACGGTATCCAATTTCTAAACTTTAAGGTTTCAATCAAATGTTTATAATCAACTAAAAAAACTATTGGTAAATCCTCTTGATTCTTTGCAAATCTCATAAGGCATGTCAGTCAGCTCATGAGAAGCATCACCTGTACAGTGGCATAAGCAGTACTGTATGGCAGGCCTTTACTTACTGAAAGCGGGTTGTGTCCCTTTGAAAATGACCATTTTAATTATGCCGTTTTCATAATCACTGCATGGCATAGTCATGATTCATGCGACTGATTGAACAGTCTTACTGTGCAGTACTGTTCTCATTCAAACTACACACAAACACAAACGAGCCAAGTTGTGTATTTATACGAGGGCTTTTGCACCCCCCCACATATTTATCTCAGTATTTAAAGTCAGGAGCTTTTCTTAAACAGTAGTTTCACAGAAACGGCTTTCATCAGTGACACGTTCCCAATCCTCCCACATCTCAGTCCCAACTTGGGGGAACCCCCTGGTAAGAACAAAACTTTTTTTTTTCTTTCCCCAAAACCTTCAGAACAGCGAGGAGACAGGAATAAAGCACCATACCAAACAAAGAAAGATCAACTACGAGCCCAAAGCCCTGTGTCTTAAACTTGTTAAAACCACTGTTCATTACTTTATGCACGGGAAAGAAAATGGACACCAATGAGGTTCTGGAATAGCATCAGAAAGGAGATGTATGTTTCTGTTTAAAACAACATGAATGAATGTTGACTACAGCTTGTAACTTTACAAAAAAAAAAAAAAAAAAAAAATGACAGTGACACCTGCAGATTTAAATCTTAAATTCTAATAAATGCCTGTGGGGTTTCCTCTTGTGTGGCAAATACAAACAAGAACAACCCATTTTAAAGCCTCAACTTCCCTGGAAATAGTCTCTATAAATTAATGTAATACTACCAAGCTTAAGTAAAACACTTTCAAAAGATAAAGAATGATATCCTCAGACATCTTTCTTCATATATGACCAAAGGTATTACCAGTTTTCCTCAAATTACAATTTAAGCACTATCCTTGTAGTGAAACACTTGGAAAGGAACAAAGCAAACGGTTCTTAAAAGTCTAATTTAAAAAAAAAGAAGAAAAGAAAAAAAAAAAAGAAAATACTATACATGTCATTTCAATAATGAGATACAGGAACACATTCTTGATGCAACTGACAAATGCCACCACTCAAAACTCAAAGTTGGAAAACGTCAACCTACATAATTGAATGAACTTGTCAGTGGGTTCCTGTAATAACTCGCTTTGGCATCTGAGTCCTATGTACAGTTTGCATGACAACATGGGCAGTAAGAGCAGTTTCAAATTAAATCACACTTTTACATCAGCCAGTCCAACCCCACTGAGATCAATCCACTTTGGTCTTTAGACACCATTTCAACAGTCGTAAGAGCAAGAATGTCAACCTACTAGAAACTATGAGCACCGATAAATCTGGTAATATCACATTTACACAATAGCATGTAGATACTTATTTTGTCAACAATAAACATTTGTGTACTTAACAGAAGGCTGAGTAGAACTTAAAAATGTATGAGTGTTTAAAACAAGCAGACACAGAAACCCATAACCAATGCTGCAGTTATCTTCCCCATGTGAAATAACCACATACATACAAATATACACAAACAAAACCGTTTCTGGATTTTTGCAAACCTAAACAAATCCTCTTGATGCTTTTAAACATACACAAATATATATATAAAAAAAAACAATGTATAACATTTACTTTTCAAATATGAATGTCAAATTGAAAGAAATCAAATAGCTTGCAAACAGAACTTCAGGACCACAAGATAAACATCAATAGTAGCTGAACAAAAAATAAAACCAGTTTCAGGAAACCTATATAAGCTTTTTGTTTCATATATAGCCATCTTTAAATTTCAAGAAAGGTTGGCAAAACCCTATTGAACGCTCTTTAAAAAAGTGCAAGTCACTGCCAGCATCCCACCTCGTCTGATCTGTGTCCTATTAAGCCTTGCTTCTCAGGACGGTACCATTTTCCCTTCAAAGAGTCCACCTCTACGTTACATCATGCAGGGAACCATGAAAACAACAACAAAAGGAGCTCTCAGAAGTGGTGTTATCCCCTGCTCTGCTCTGCACTGCTGGGTCTCTCACAGGTGGTAAAGTAGGGCTGAGTATGTGAGCAGGGGAGAAGGAGAGGGAGGTGCGAGGAGTGTGTGTGTGTGTGTGTGTGTTTGTGTACTAGGATGAAGGTCAGGGGGGAAACAGTGGAGCTAGAGTCTGTCTCAAAGGGCGGTGGGGGGGGAGTAGCTTCAGGAGTGGCATCAGTCATCTAACAGGTGCTTCCTGGGGCCCACCCGCGAGCGGTTGGAGCGCCGGATGTCAAACTGGGAGTCTTTACAGCGCTGGCAGAAATACGTCTCGGGCACGTTGGTCTTGCGGATTTTGGCACAGGACAGGTGGATCCAGGTGTTGCACTGGTTGCACTCGATCATTGCTCGCCCGGCAAACGGCTTCATGCAAAAGCATGTCACCAAATCCCATGAGTCATCATCTGCAGAAGAGAAGAGCAGTTCTGATCAATCAAACTGCTACACTATAGGTATGGGATTGGAGCACATCATCTTGGGAAACAACACTGACAGGGCTTGGTGTACACACATGTAAAGTATGTCTGGTATTAATCAGAGGTTCAAAACAATCCATACGAATAAGTCAACTGCAGCATGAGCAGATCAATCAGTTTACGTATCAATCAACCTCTACAGTCAAAAGAAACAAAGCAGCCCCAATACTTCACTTCTACAATTCTTCCAATTCAGAAAATTCTGCATTATTTTTTTTTTCCAAGGACTGCTAGTGCTCAAATTGAAGTCCATTAGACTTTGAAATTGCATTGCTAGAGTACAAGTGACTGCATTGCAGAACCAATGCCTTTGATCTTTGTGATGCCTTAAAAGGTTGCAATCAAGCACTTCACAATGCCAGTATAGGGTTGTCACATTACCATAACTTTAAACACAATACCCAACTAGCGTTCCATAGTGTTCAGCTGCTAGTGAGGGAAAGGGCTGTGTGTGTGTGTGTGTGTGTGTGTGTGTGTGTGTGTGTTCCATGTCTTGAGCTAGTGAGGGAAAGGGCCGTGTACCTGTCTGCCTGCAGCAGTGTTCTGTGAAATTCTGTGTTAACTGAAAGACAATAGTGTTGGTATGGACACTTTTATAAACTGGTCTCCAATTCAATACTAATTACAAAATACCAATCAAATTAATATTTGTGTAACATTTTCTGACAACCCTACCAGTACATGTTCATGTTTATATGCTTTTTCATCCCAACCCCTAAGACCCTCAAGGTTACTGAGACTTGTACACACAGAGAATCTGAATCTGAAGGTCATGTCCACATGAAACATACCTGAATCCACCATTATGTCCTCGTCGTCCCCTGAGCCATCCTCGTCCCTGAAGACTACCTGCTTCCCCTGACGAAACACAGTCCTGGTGCTTGGGACGCCCTCTACTTTCACCACCACTGCCTCTCCATCAGAGAGCCTGGCCTTGGGGTCGACTTGTGGACTATGCTTCCCCCTCCAGGACGGAGAGCTCTGAGCAGAGCCTGGCTCCTCCTTGCAGGCAAGGAAGCCTTCCCGGCACGGAGATGAGCTACAACCTGGGCTGTCGCTTTGGACGTGGTGGTCAGGTGACTGTGCATGTGTGGCAGTGGGGATGGGGATACTGAGAAAATCCTCTGGCTCCTCTTTGATCGCACGGGCCCCGTCCCACGTGAACTCCGATGGAGAGCTGCAACCCTGGACCATGCTGCACAGCTCGTCACTGCCATCACCCAGACTCTTCCTCAGCTTCTTCTTCTTCTTTTTCTTCTTCAGCAGCTTGTCCGTCTTCCGCCGATCTTCCTCCAGGAGCAGGCCAGCAGATTTGGGGCGCTTACGGAGCTGGGAGGGGTCCAGGAGGCCGGCCTCTGGTCCACGCTTGAAGCCTCCGAAGCTCTTGCGGCTGGCAGGAAGGCAGGGCTTGGGTAGGCCTGGGGATGGGAAAGAACCACTAAGGCGCTGCGAGTCCCAGCCATCACTGTCAGCTGTGCTGCCGGTACTGTTGGGCGGACTGGAGCTGCTCCTCAGAGAATCCTCCTGAAGACCAGAACAGAGGCAATACAGCATGAGCTGTTGGTAGCTTTTACATTAGGCAACTGGGCAACAACTGTCAAAACCAACCCAAAACACTGATGAGCGTTAAAGGCTCCATGACTTTTCACCTCTAGAGCTATTACCTAGGTTGACCAAAATTTTATATTGCAGTGGTTCTTTATGTGACTCCATGTGGCTTTATGTATCAAAACCATATATATAAAAAACTTCAGACCAACTATTCAAAATCCACCCAAGGAGCTAAATTTAGCTGCAGTGATCATAGAAAAGGTAAAAGGGTAAAAGGGGACTAACTAAAACTAGTCCCAACACCATTGGTTTTATTTTACACAACTACAAAAATAATATGTAGTACGTAGCTACATTTTCCAACAAATTGACCAAGCAACCAGTCAAAACATACAAAATATTAGCCTAAAACTAATGGTTGAGCAAACCTACCTGCTAAAAGCTGATGTAAAAAGAGAACTTAATGATAAGGCATTTGCAATATTTCTGCAATGCAAAACTTCCACTAAGTTATTTGGTTATTTTATTAGTAGCATCACATTCTGGAGGACTGCACATTTTATAATTTGGATGGCCCCACGATTATGCTTGTTAACCACTTGCAAACATCTGTGGTATAATTATAATAATAATTATTCAAGCAATAGCCTGGTAAATTCTTTGACTTTGATGGCTGTAACTTTACACTAAAATGTACTTTGTTTAATACATGAAAGGCTGACATTTATCAGACATGAATTCACAGATTCAAAATCTTACAATTGTGTTTCAATGTTTATCAGCTGGATACAGGTACCTCAGGTCAATCACACCAAAACCCTTACCCCAGAGCTGTCTGTACAGACATACAAGGGATTACAGAGAAGAAAGGCAGACAACATGTGAAATATTTATGGATGAGCACCAGGACAGTGTCCTAACGTGAACAAAGTATGGCCAACAGGGAAAGAAAGGGTTACCGTGAGGGCTGTCCTCCCTGAACTCCATGCCAAAGATGCTCAACTCTTTTTTTTTTTTTTCTTTCATTAAAACTCTGTCCATCTTGTCGACTAACGTGAAGAGATGTGGTGGTGGTAGTGGGCTAACTAAACAGCTATGGAGTATGGTGACTGAGAAGGACAGGGTCTAAGATGGAGCATGGAGGAAGCTAGACTTGAGCCCTCTTACCCGGGGACTGAGGGTTTGGTTTAGGGGGGACCCTCCGGGTCGCAGAGGAGGAAGATGAGGAGGGTGAGCAGTGGCGGGGCAGCTGTGGGGAAGACTGGCAGCGACTGCCTGAGACGCCACCACCATCTCTGTGGATCAAACAAAGTGTCAACAGCACGGCAGCAGTAATGGGGATGGGACGGGACACGCCCAAGGAAGAGACAAATTTTCAGGAAGCCCCTTCTAAAATGGTGACAGGCTGCTGCTGCCTCAAGTACGACAACCTCAGTGGTTATTGAGGTTTGATGACCCAGACTCCAAAAGCAGTTCAAAGTGAGAATGCCTGCTAATTCCAATGACACCCCACAATGCTGCAAGGAGACTGTCATTATCAATCAAGTCATGCCTCCATGGATAAAGACATAGGTCTTCATTATAAGAGGGTCAGAATCAAAAGCATCAACATAAAACTGCCAGACTTTTTTTTTCCTCCCACCAAAAAGGAGGTTATGCACCCTAATTCCAGTGAGTGGGGAAAGCACCTTGCTTATATGTATTTTTATTATTACCATTATTGTTATTATTATCATTTCTGTAACTTCAGACAATCGTGGGAAAAAAACACAACTCACCTCTTGTGGGTAAGGAATATACCCAGCATAGGCTAGCACAAAAGTACAAAACTTGTTGAAGTCTTCCACTGTGCGCTGCCGTCTGTAAGTTGGACTGAAGCCCTGAAACAAAGACCATCAAACAATGTGCACCATGTTATAGCAAGTTTGTTTTATTTCGTGAGCTACAGTTCCCCAATAATGTATCCATCGAGATGTGACAGTACAGTGCCCTATATGCAAATGTAGCAGCTTCACAATGCATCTACATCATTAGAGGCCTCATTAATATCTACCCTTAATCTGTCCGCTCTAGACTAGAGCACAAACCGGTCGGCCACTGAATAGAATGGAAATTACGTTGACTGACTACATTGATTCAAAGTAGCACTGCCTAATATGATTCTATATTTTCGAATCGGTGTCCATTTGTTAACAGTGACCAAGCGAACCATAGATCGGTTTACCAAAAGCATAGTTGCTACCTTCTGTTATTCAACAGAAAAACAACTAATTAACGATGACTGGCTGATGAACGATTTGATGCTTGCGGTAGTGAAAACAAGATGGCGCAATAACATGAACATAACGTTACACTACTACGTTTGCTAGCTCAGATGCTGCTCAGTTGATAACAGTCTATGAAAAGTCCTATACCAAACAATGTTAAAATGTCAAATGGTGACACTGGCCGCGCATACTACGGAGTACTGTAGTATTTATGGTCATTGAATGTGATCTGCTAGTGGGAAAACCACTACATTTATCGGCAGCAGGCTTTTTTGGACGAACGTAACACAAACTAACGTTAGCCTTGCGAGCAAGACTGCACATATATCTTTGAGCAAGCCAGTTATTAAAGTACCACCATCAATGACCTTGACAAAAATCTATCCAAAAGTCTCTCTGTATTCACGAGGTTTAATTCCGCTAACTTAAAACACACTCCTTGTTCAGTTATCGATATTTAAAGCCGAGTAACCTAACATCACAACACCGCGAACAAACCTGTTTACAGACGAGCATGAAAGTGACGGTTTTTATTTTTAACGTTACTTTCGAGTCATGATTGAATACTGTAAGTACTGTATAGAATAGTGTAACTTAGCACAGTCTGTCACCCATAACGTCGAAGCAAGTCTATAAAACCCAAACACAAACGTTAGTGGCTAATTTTGTCCAAACAACGTTCTAACGGCGTTTCCGAAGTTAGCCTTAGCCACTTACCTGAGATTGAAAGGTGGACGAAGGGGCGACGCTCTCCATACCTACAAAACAAGCAGCAAATTTTAAGAAATAACACTACACCATCCAAATAAATCTACCTTTACAAACAACACAACGCCGCATTTTCTGGTACAGAAAGACTAATCGGTGAACGCTATATTTGCAACAACCTGCAACAGGACCACCAACTTAAATAGTATTAAAATACATGTTAGCTCGCCGCCAGCTTTTACAGCCTTGTTACACATATTTCTCCAACTCGTGCAAAGTGATTAAAAAGTGATAAAAACCTTAGTCAACATAACGTTAATAAGGTTAATTACTGGTGAGTCAGCTCAACTTGGCTACCTATTCGGGGGCTGGACTGTGAGCTAACGTCAACCTTAGCATACAAGGACGTGTCATCTATTTACCCCATCACCAGCTGCACACAAACAGAAATCACTGTGAATATTCGCAAGCAAAACAATGCAATCAATGTTAAACTTACTTAACGTGCTGTCCTCAACATTTTGCGTATATCTAAGCTCCAAACTCTTACTACGGAATGCACCGTTAGCCATCCTCTTAGCATGAAAACATGGCACAGAAAGTTAGCATAGCACAACTCATCATAACCAAAGCCTACTATTGTGTTAAACAAGCGATGGCTTTGATGAAGTAACTTTCCAAAATGTTACATCTTGATGCATGTGTTTTTCCAGATACAGTTTTACTAACTGACAATAAACTTAACATAGGCATTCAGCCGAAAGCATATATGCTCACCACATTTGATAACGTTCAATATACCAACCTAGCTAGCAAGCAAGATAGAGATAGCTGGCTTGCTAAACTCCGGAGGTGCGTTGCCTAAAATAGTCGTATACCTAGCTAACATTTTACAATAACGTTACTCCGCATACTTATGGGTCAATAACAAGTGTTACATATTAATTAAAATAAAACACATCGTTCAAAAATTATGACAACGCTAACTGACTGGTGATAGCGCTGAACCAAAGTTATCATTTAAAGCTAATGTTAACGATAGCGATTTAGCCAATGTTGTCCAATTAATGTTAGTTGCATGAGCACGCTAACGTTAGCTGGCTAGGCGAATCAAACGTCAGCTAACGTTAACTTCCAAGTTAGCTCCTCAGCAAGTGAACAAACCTTAAAAATGTGATGACAGTCTAATTAGATCGCCACATCGACTGCCGATGAAGTTATAGGCAACAAAATCCAGTTGTCAAGTTTCCTGCTATTCCGAGTGCGACGTTCACGTTTGTAACACACTACTGGCTCGCCAACTGACACTATAAAGATGGTCTGGGTGCTTGATACAGACCGCTGTGCTCATGCGCCGATCAAAAGCCTTCTGTAGCTGGTTCCCATCTCATAACTAAACCTGAAAAAAAGGTTGCAACGGTCTATTTTTTCGCAACAGCAAACATAGAGAATAGATTTTTATTAGGCTTAGTATTACTGGAAAATTCAGAGAGAGATTGTCATAAAGTTTGAGGAATGATATGACAATTCCGCTGCAAAGACTGCTATTTTTTCCATGTGACTTCATCGGGAAAAAATGCCTTTAATTAAGCTAAACATCTCTCCAGCCAGGTCTCTGTTTTGTGCTGACAGTTTTTTTGCATGTCACGATGGACATTTGTGCTGAGTGGGTTGTGGGAGATTCTGCTCTTAGCAGCAAAGAGTAGGAGGGGGGTACTGCAGCCTGTGTTGTCCATGTGATCAGCTGGCGGACGGCAGCTTGCAGAGCAGGCATTCTCGTATGTCAGGAAAGGGGAAAAGGAGTAACGCTGCAGAATTACAAAGAGAAACAAAAAGGGATCTGGTGTGTATTTGACTTATCGTGAGTACTAAGGTTATCTATAACTATTTCACCTCTGTGTTTATTTGGCGATACAGATAGTTCACAGTTGCATTTGACTTTTTATATTTTTCGCATAGGCGTACTTGTGTCAGATGAGTCAGCTTCTCTACGCCTCACAAACATTTATGGATAGTCTTGTGTCAAGACTTGTAGTGTGTTGGACCTTATAATGAAGAGACCACACATCCCTCAACAAAGCTAGATATTATTCACACGAATGTCAGACGAGTTTGTTTACAATATGGAAGTGTTCTTACAGCAGATGGTTTAGATGGTAGAGGTTTCTTTCTAATTCAGGGTCATTGATCATTACTCATTGCTCATAATTCCTGGGTGCAATGGATCAAACTGGATAGAACTGGTAGATTTTAGGGGGTGGGGCGATGTTATCCCTCATGTTGTGTTAAAAGGTACAGCTAGATGTTGTTAGGGCTGTTGCAGTGTTGGTGTTGTAGGGCTGTAGCTTGTTGGCATGCAGCTATATATGTATATGATGAAATTTAGATATTCTAAGTGAACACTGAATGTATACCTCTGTAGTCTGACTACTGACAGATGAAGCAAAGTAGCCTACCAATGTCAGTAGAAAATAACCATTTGTGCCTGTATCTCATCTGTTGATGTGCTTCCAATTCACTCCATTGTAATTTTCACTTCATTTTTAGGTTATATTTATCATATTAGCAATGGCTAGAAATCTCCTGAAAAATCCAAGTGGCGAAGGTAAGAGGGCCTCCTTAGTTGATGCTCAATGTATGATGGTACTTACTTACATACATACATTAACTTAAATTCATGTTATCAATCCTGATTTATCTGAATCTTGGTTCATTTGAAAGGCCAATAGAATTAGGCTACAACACCCAACAGGATATGATCTATTTTCTTCCATTCAGAAAATAGTCATATTCCACTAAATCCACTAAAAATTAGACATTCAGGGTGTTTTATGCATTCCCTTCAGAACAGATGGAATTCTGGGAGCTGACAGAGAATGGAGGCAGTGAATGGCGAGTGGAAGAGATGCCTGGTGACTGTGGACATGACTTCTGTGATGATTGCATCAAGCAATACTTTGCCACCTCCTTCGAGTGAGTTGAAGGGCTATGAGGTCAGAAGTTAGAGGTGTAGTTTGGGAAATGGCAATGCTACTCATTTAGGACAGAACATTGTTTTTGAGTTGAATCTTCACGAATCACTCAAATCTATTCCATTTCACACTTAATTGTTCAAGGTAAATATCAAGGGCCATTTGAATAAACTAAACATTATACACTGACTTTACATTACACTGTCTGTGCGCTTAAAGGAGAAATCCAGTGTGAATCAATTCATAGCCTTCGAGACAAATCCAGTGTGAATCCATAACCCTGTTGTTCGAAGTCACCGAGGTGCTGTTGGTAGGAAAAGAACGGGAAAATTTGATACAATGTAGACTGAATAGCGAATTGACAGCTAATACTAAACAAATGGAGCATAGAAACTAACTTTCAATTTCAATGACCTTGAACAACATGACATTGATTGATTCACACCAGACTTCTTCTTTAAGTACCCTAGCTATTATCCTGGTTTTGATCATATTCAGTATATGATATGCATGAAAACATGTCTTCCCTGGCATGACATAATTGCACCAACATATGTAATTATACCGAAGTTACGAGGTCACATAGAAGACTGTCTGTCAACAGGCAGCTGCCAGACATCTATTTAGCACTGCAAAATTTATATTTGGTCCAGCTTTGGTCACATACTGAAAAGAGTCATCAGTATGCTGTAGCTGATGTACACAAAAATCAGGATGAAAGGTCATAGCCTATGCTATTTGAGGCAGTTATGCAGGTTAACAAAGCAGTGAGTCACTAATGCTGAATTTAGGTCTCTCTCTCTTAATAAAGGTTATGCCTAAAAAGGCAGGTGGTTGACCTTGTGGCAGAGGGCTTTTTACCGGAGGATCTAGACACACAACCAGCTGTCACTGTTGAAGACTGGTAGGACTACAATTTCTGGTGCTAATTTGAGTCAACTTAACACTGGTCTGATTGCCTTTTTAATTTATTTTATTTTATTTTATTTTATAGGTATTGCGGACGCACAGACTGTGGTTGCACATACCAGTTAATTGTATGTCTGCTTGATAAAGATCAAGAGATACTTGCAGAATTTAAGCCTGAATATGTTACCCTGGACCCAGATTCTGATGACTGCTCTTGGAAACAGGTTTGTACTTTATATAATTGGAATAGTAATGATATTTTGAGATATGGTGTGCAACCAAATAGAATTGTACATATATTATCGAATAAGCCCAGATAATATCAGTTGATAGTTTTAGAAGTAGATAGAATGTGCTTTATTTTTACCCTAACAAAATAGCATCACAATGAACACCAAGCAAATCAGTGAAAAACAAATTGTCATTAACTTAAAGAAAAAAATCCAGTATGAATCAATCTGTAGCCCTTTTGTTTGATGATGCTGGGTGCTCTCGGTAGGTATGAGAAGGAGAGAATTTAATACAATGTAGAGTAAACAGTGAAATAGCAGGTAACGCTAACCGATGAGGGCACAGGAAAACAAAACTGCCCCAGCAGTTAAAGCTAACTCCCCCACAGCAGCTAAAGCTAACTGCCCCAATCAGTTAGCTTTAGCTGCAGTTTTGCAAATTCAGTTTACGTAGCACCAAATTCTGTCACTCATAGCTACAAACAGTTCTCAGCAACTTCAAAAAACAGAATTATTGATTGATTCACACCGGATTTTTCCTTTAACCGTATCTCTCTCTACAGGTGACCCACACCTTCTCAGATTATGGTGAAGGGCTGCGCTTTATCTCATTTGAGCATGGTGGACAGGACACCCGCTACTGGAATGGATGGTATGGGGTCAGAGTGACAGGCAGTTCAGTCAAAATTGATCTCTAAAGGCTACATTCAACCTCAAAACAGATTAGGAAATAAAGGGGTGAACATGACCTCATGGACAACATGATATGTAGCACTTAATAAATAATAGAGTGGATAAATAGAGTGGACCAATCTCTGAGTGAGCTAGATAGTTCTGAATTGCATGGGACTTGACACAGATATTAAAGTTGGCACTGTATTTAGAGAAGACCTTTTCAAGCCACCTGCAAAACCTGTGCACCCAACAGGAATTCTAGCTTTGTGGTTCTACTGACTACCTCCTCTGCCTCGTGAAACCTTCTTCTGCTATGATGACTAACCTGTGCACCTTAAATGCTGTGATGTATAAATGCACCTAGTGTTTCTACATACAAAAATAAATTAGATTGCTTGCATATTTTTCCTCTCTCATTGTTTTTCTGGTTATAAAGTCATTTGGGGCATTTGAACATCTACATGAAAGTGACTTAATCTTATTTGACTGTATACAAACAACAGGTTCCGCATTGCTGGAACTATGTTAACATAATGGTATACTAACTGACAAAACAACAGAAGTGCAGTTGTTTAAACCACTCAATGGCAACACCAGCAAAGCTGTTTTAAATCTCTAGATTTCAGATTTGTGAACTGCAGAATACCAGATACATCTGGTGAGATTACAAGATAAGGAAACAGACTAAAAATATCTCAGAGGTTAAACTGAGGTTTCAGTGACCAGATTTGGAAAAAATTTACTATCTCTATAGACATTGCATATCAACATGGCTACACATCTGTCCACCTTGACTTAATGGTTCAAGCATCTATAAAAGACATTGTTTGACTTTTTATGTGGCCAATGCAGAGGCTTCAGCCAGTTCTGCTTCAAACATGCATCCTCTTAGAAAGAAGAATTATAGCTTTGATGAAAGCTTCTGTCCCCAGGCAATAGATACACATACTCACTGTCAGCTCCACATGTGCATGTGCGTGGGGAGAAGAGGAAAGACATCCTGCCGTGACAAACATAGAGACACTCCTCAGTTTTACAAGATGGGTGTCTGTGATGGACAACAACATCTGCTTGAGGAATTGCCCTGTTATGAGTGAGGACAAAGCTGGGAGAAAAGATATGCAGGATATGTAAGATATACAAGATAGGCAGATTGCAATAAAATTTTGACAGCACGGAGTGTTCACATGAACTAAGTTATGGTTTGTTGTGCATACAATAACAACCATAATTGTTTGTTAAACCATTTACACTTAAAGTAAGAACCAAGTTACAGACAACCAGTTCTTTCTTGCTTAGAGTTCTGTTGAAGAGTTCCTGAAGATTTTGAAGAAAATGCACTTAAATGCCATCAAAGGAAGTTGTTCAAAGAAAGACCGTACAGGCAAATAGGGTCAAAATTAACTTATAAGACTTAATACTATGCCATCATCACTATGAAACTTTCCCATTTGACTAATCACATAAAGACAAAGATTTTTTGTATTGCACGTTTTCAGAAATTTTGTTTGAATATACAAATTAGGCATTCTCTAATATGTGATTTTGCAGATATTTTTGGAAATAAAACTGAACAATAAATAGTCAGGTTCAAAATTATTGTTGCATTTTGTAAACGTGTTAAGATACAAAGGTGTTTTCCACAGGAATTCTGGATATCAATTTTATTAAAAAGAAAAAAATCTCCAAATGTTTTTTTTTTGGTATTCTTTTGGGGATACATTGTACCTCTGTAATACTGTAAAACTCTGAATATGGTTTGATGTATGTCAGTGCTACTTAAGTGGAAAAACTTGACTCAGAACACAAGAACTTAGACTTTAAAATAAAGTTATTTTAAAGCTTAAATGTGTAATTTAAATTCTCTGTCTTAATCTGAAAGAGAAATTGCTCAAAACTGACCAATGCATGAACAGGTAAGTGATTTTGACTGTTGCATCTCCCTTTAAAATAAGAAATAATTTCTGACAGATGCATGAGATCTCTATAGCATACCACTGGTGGGTATCCAGGAATGACCCCTGCAATATTTGATCAACCAAGACCAACCAAGAGTTGTTATTTGGTAATTATTAAAAACCAGTAGCAGAGTAGAGTAACAATTGCTATTCGTTCACGCTTTCCCCATGACTACAAACTCATTTCTTCACTCAGCACAAATTCAAAACACATTTTATTTCTGTACAATAAATACACACATTAAAAACCTGAAAGTGTCATCCAGGATTTGAAAGGCATAGCTTCAATACACAAAATCACACAAGACATGGAGGTAAAAAATGTTAAAAACACACCAAAGACATAGCATAATAAATTAGAGAATGTAACATTATCAGTCAATCTTCTTGTCTTGATGAGGTGTAGGTTATTGGCTACTGTAGCAATGAAACAGAACCATTACCTGATCACAGCTCTGTAAACAAATACTGATATGTGATTGTACACAGGAAAATATTAAATTGAGCACCATCTAATCAAGTCATCCAAATACAAAACACAAAAACAAACAATAAAAAAACAACCTTTAGGAAATTGTAATACTGTCATATTTGCTTGAGATTTTTTTTAAGAAAATGCTGGCATATTGCAGTAGTAGGAAAGTTAAACTGAAACTGAAATTGTTTGGCAGGTTGTCAGTCTCCTTGTGACTGCATCCGCTTGCAAAAGGCCTCAAATTGTTGCTGTTCAAGTTCTGTCATCACTTTGTTCAAGGCATAGATCTGTAACACAACATATCACCAGCCATGTCAGAAACTATACCTAGCTGTACCTCATCATTCTAATGATCTTGGAAATGAATAATTATGGTGTATGTAATGCACCAATAATGCAGAACTGCAGAGGATGGCGGCGTAAGTACCTCTGCTCTTTGTCGCTGTTTTAATTCCTGTTGTGCGGATTTCTGTTTGCCTCTGTCACCGCGTGTTGAGGTATCTCTTTGCTTTGGCTTGTCCTTTCGGCTTACTGGCTCCATTACCAAGTCAATCCTGTAACCAGATATCAGGTTAACAAAATGTTTGTTGTTGGAGACAATTGTCCTCACTCAAAATGAGCAAGCTAGAGAGTCTGCTAACGTTAGTTTTCTGGACTGCTACACAACGCATTTTATGGTTTTAATGAGGTTTTCATTTTCTACTACTGTAGGCCTGTATAGGCGCAACAAACATGCAGCTAACGTTAACAGGCTAACGTTAGCTTGTTATGTTATGATAGATAGCGTTAGTAATGTTAGTTTTTATCGTAAGTCTTGATTACATGACAGAGTTTCACCCAGACAAGTTTAGGAAATTTGGACGTGGGGTGGGCATTTTATGACTCAGACACATTTAGTCACCACAAGAAGGAAAACGACCAATGTACAAAACGTTCAGTGCTGTAAGTTAATGCATTTGCATTCCACAGACCTGCAACAGATGATAAAGACATCGTTTTTACATCAGCAAGACGCATTACGTCACGCTTCTTGTCTGGTTATGACTCACCCGAGCTCGGTTTTAAATTTGTTGTGGTATGTGGTACAATATAAGCGGCAAGAATTGAAAAAATGATGTGCTGGCGCTTGACTCTCAACGCGACAATTAACGGAGCCGTTATATTATGTGTTACTTGGAAACTATCCGGGTGCAAGTACAGTGCATCAAAAACAGTGTTCCACCCACTGATATTTCACCTATGGCCAAATTGCGTCAAACTTGCTTCCAGATGAATTTGCAGTTTGTCAGAATGAAACAAAAAACTTGTACGTCTGAAGTCTGTAGTTTGTATTTCTTTCAGTTAGTTCGGCAGAATTGGCACACTCGTGGAGCGAAGGGTTTATTTCAGATTTTATTTAGAAATTTGCTCGGAGAAAATGACCACATGAGGTCACCCTTGCTTTATTTACAGAACAATAGTATGGACACGTCTCGGCTATAGACTGTATATGGTTACAGTCTATGATTATGAAAGGCTATGTAGTTCATCCGTTTTACTTGTTTACTTAAAGGTACGAACTTTTGCTTCCCAAATCTTCAGTACAGGCCTACGTGTGGCCAGGTGATATCCTTTTTAAGTTTTCCATGACCGCCAGAGGTGATTTAGCATGCACATTCATGGAGCTGAAACAGGTGGTGCATTCAAAAATGTCCAGTGTTAACATTCTAATTCACATTCTGCATAGCCAGAAAAAAACTTTTTAGTCTTTACACTGTCACTGCCATCACATCATGCAAAAAAGCAATCATCCAGCATGGGTTCTTCTCAGACAGAATGAAAGAATAGGCCCCAGCACTCTGCACATAAAAGCTTGGCTCATCTTATGGTTAGCTGCATCCAAGACAATAAGCTAAATCTTCCCAGTCTAATTTTTGGCCCTATAGGATCTAGCCACATCTTAAAGTCATGAGTCATTCTGCTAATGTGTGACGACCCTAATCACAAGGACTAGCCCATTCAGTTTACAGTTTTTAGCTAAGAGATATTAACTAAACCTCCCAAAGACTGGAAGGTTCTTGTAGGCCTGTATGGAAAGACACTGTCATGTATCATAAATTATAGATATGTTAAGGTCATGACAATGATGACAACCAACCAGCCTGTGAAACAGAACTCTGTGAAACTGGCTTGTTTTAGGGATGGACAAAATTATGAATTATTTCACAACACAAAAAATGCGTGGAAACAAAAGTAAAACATGTTAATGAAAAGGCTATGGGGTGCATAAGCGAATTGCCCAAAGGACATTTCACTAATTATTATTGATGAGGCTTGGCATAGCCTATAGTGACTACACTTGGTCATCTGTGCAGGCAGACAGATTTTCCTTGTTTTCAGATTTGTGCTAATTGTTATATTTTTAAAGCAAATTAAGGATCAGTATTTTACATGTATTCCCTACACCTCAGATATTTGCAAGCCACATATGAGGTCTATTGTGAAATGTTTTCCTAGATTTCACATCAATCTCATGAGAGTACTTGCCAGGCAGTAAGATTCTGAGAAGGACAACTGATCCTTAGCACAACAGCCGTGCCCCCTCTGAAAGAGGTCAGATACTGAGTGGACTGCCTCAGAATGTAATCACAGCATCTGTATCTCTCAAATTTCAACAGCACATAACCTTACGTTCATATGAACTAAACATGTTGATTTACACATTTCAAATGATGTCAATAATTTAGCCTTCACAGGATCTCTTTCACTGGTAATTTTGTACTAGGGTTGCCATAGCATCCTCCTGCACATTCCACATTACATTATCTATCTATCTATCTATCTATCTATCTATCTATCTATCTATCTATCTATCTATCTATCTATCTGTCTGTATTTGAATAATTTTCAGTATCATAAAAGCATACTCTTTGGTGGAAGGTAGTAGAAAAGGTAGAAAAGGTAGTAGAAAAGCAATAGTAATTATAAATAATTTATGTATTTGTTTATTTATTTACTTAGCATGGATGGACAGGTGGATCAAAACAAGGCCCATTTTGTATTCTCTAAATAAGTCCTTCATCCTCTTTTTTCTGTTTGGAATTTTTGTAAATGCAGAAGGCCAGTGGCTTATCAATTAGTGGAGGTTTGTATTATGGCCTAAACATATGGCTTGGAGGAAGACCACAGAATACAAAGAAATTTTCACCACTGTGATCTCAATCCAGGATTAAGCATCAGTTACAGGCCCATAAACTTTGGTTACAGTAATACTGTAGGATGAACAGAGTTGTTTGTAGATCCAGCTGAGACATTACCAAAAATGATTGATCAACTGAACCCTGAATATTTTTGTACGTGCATGGAAGAAAAATCTGGCCAGATTTCAGACACAGCACATCCTAGCAGAACAGGGACTCTCTCTGCCTGCCTGAGGGTAGAACACCCACCATGACAGTGGATGATTTAAATACACAGGGAGCCCAGGAAGCTTTTTTAAGAATAAAAAAGGGAGGGGAAGCAGTCTGTAATGGACCTTTCACTTCAGTGTCATTGAACACACAAATCTTCCGCCTCTCCGGCGTCCAGTGTTGGCTCACATGCCCGTTACCTGCTGCCAAAGAAATGCAGCATAACATAGAGCCGTTTAGGCCCTGAAATAGCCAAACTAATGATGCCTAAAATAAATGTGGGCCTCAGGGATGAAGGAAGTCTTTTTTAACACCTCGCAGTGAGGGTCCTCCAGGTGATCCCCCTCAGTATTAGGAAAATGGAAAAACAGCCACATCATTGGCTGTCATTGGGTAGCAAAGGTTTGATACTGACAGGAAATGATCTTTACAGTTGTGGGTCAGCTGCTTAGCATTGGCAGTGTTTGCTTATTGATGCAAGCAGCAGGCCAAATATGTGCTATAACTGTCAAGTGTTATATTAAAGTTAAAATCACTCACAACTAATGCTACATTGTGTAACCCAGTGACCGGCAAGTGCTATTATGGTAATTAAATGATTAATTTAATTTAGATTAATTCATGTTTGTAGACTCTCTTACATCTCTCATGATCCTGTCAAAACCTCAGTCTATGAATAAATATAACCTGTTTCACTGTCTGGACAGCTGTAATACACTTATTATGGTTTTAATTATCATACACAAGATTGACTGGTTAATTTCAGGACATGCCCACACTCTATTGACTATTCTAGTATTTGGTATAGATTATTCCTGGTGAACAGTTTGGAGGTTTAAAAATGTTATCAGAGCCATTTGCATATTTATGACATGACTCAGAAGATGTTGGCAGAAGATTGGGAACATGGAATCATAATTTGACTGTGAAATAATTTACCTTGAATAAATATAATATGTGTACTGTATTTCAGTTATAATGAGCTGCTGATTCTGCCTGCTCCATCTTGCTGGCTATGACTAGTTTCTAAAGGTGTTCCATGACAACTGCTGATTAACTGACAAGGCATGGTGGAAAAGGCAATCAAGAAAAAAAATCTTTCATTTTTAAGAAGTGTTAATATGTTGTTCACATTTCTGCGTGCTCACTTTGTAATTAGCCATCTGCTGTACATACAATCATTTCCATGATTTCAAAATAGTTATATATAGTTATATAGTCTCTTTAGGTAGAAATGATTATGTTGATCATGTCTGCTGTGAGTATTGGAACTGTATAAAATTTCTGGAGAGTATAGCCAGTGTTATGCCCTTTAAGTGTCCGCTGGAGACTGACCTCAGGGAGAATGAGGGAAACATGTTTGGCCTCAGCCACTCTAAGGAGATATGAGGTTTGACATCTCTCGGACAGCTCAGCACCGGGGGAGTACTTTAGGGGTCGGCGCTAAAACAAGCAGAGGGCTGAAGCTCACTAAGTCAATCGACCTCTTTCTCTGCTCCTCAGGAGGAGAACAGTGTTATTATTATATCAGAAAAAAACCTGGACACAGTAATTAGGCTTAGGACTTGCTAGTCTTCCAGGACTGTTTAGTTGGTTGTCATTACAGTCTAACCACAAATAAAGATAGACTAATAGGTTTATCCATAGAACTTATCAGCTCATTTGAAAGCATTAATCTATCATAACATCTATCTAACATAATAATCATAACTATTCTAATCATTGTGTGCTTATTGGTTAATTATTGTATCAGCCTGAAAGAGAAGGCTAATTATCATTTACTTGGAAAAAAGGTTCTCCTCCCACTACGCCTTCATAAGGGATAGTTTTCTGAAAATCACACCCCATCAGAGAGTTACCCTCTGCCCTCCAGCAAGCAGAGTCTAAAAGCGGCATTTAAGTAAATCCCTGGTTAGTAAGCTTTAAATATGTGAAATTTCACAGGGATGCGTGTGGCAGAAACGGGTCTCATTTTAGATTTATTATGCAAAATACCTAGTTGGCTTGGCTCATGCTCTCCCTCCTTCTCGCAGTGTAAATAAACCGCCTGGCAATAAATCCTCACTTGTTATTTCCTTGGTTTTGCCTCCCCCTTACTCCAAGCTATTCCCCCTCCTCCTCTCGTCTCTTGACTTGATGCTCACATACAGGATCTGCTTGTTAACTCTGACTCAATACCCCACCACCACTCGCTACCTCCCTCTGCCTTCTCTCCTCCAAACTTCGACATCTTCACTGTTTTGCACAGAGTAGGTGAAGGGCATGGTGTGTGTGTGTGTGTGCGTGTGTGTCGGTTCGGTGGGGTGGTGTTGTGTGGAGGGGAGGGGATGGATGGAACAGTCTCTCTTTTAAGGCAGCCCATGACAGCCCCCTCAGTGTGTGCAGGCAGGCCTGGCGCAGCCCTGGACTTCTGGGGCCTGCCTCTTAACCAGGAGCTGCTTCTCATTATGGCTGTTTGTTTTGGCTCTGGCCAGATGGCACTTAGGCGAGTGGAGCCGAGCGCAAGTGTCCAGGCCAACACGCGATATTTATGTTTAGGGAACGTGGACATCGATTTAGTTTAGATAGAATTGATAATACCACCCTTTAAAAAAATAATAGGAAAAAAAGTGAACAGAAAGAGAGCAGAGGTCTGGCGTTTTGTCTGAGGGTAGAGTAAAAAATACCCTCTGCAGGAAACAAATCAACCATTTTCTTTTCTTTCCAAGTGTAATTTGGAATCAAACCCTCCTAATTTTCTGTCTGGGGCAGTCAGCTGGATTGTTGAGCTCCTTATATGCAAGTATTATGTATTAAATTACTTTGGCTGTTGGCATATACCAAAAATATGATAAATAATACTAGAATTTGTTGAAGAAGGCATAAATATGTGACATTAGCAACTGTACATTTCCCCTGGGTAGGTCTGCATGTTCCCTAAGATCAGCAATAACATGAAAGTTTTGGCTGCCTAAAAGATTGAGTTTGTAATAAGGTTTGTAATAAGGTAAGCTGCATCTGAGATACACCAAATTTGTAGGACTGTTAGGAAGCCTGTATGCCAGCAACTAATACGATTTAGTAAACTAGAATTGTCCACTTTGAAGAAGTTATTTAGACTTTTTATTATTTACTTATTTTTATATATTATTTGTTTATTATTTCATTGTTACTTTCTATTATGCCTTTATAGAAACAGTAGGAATTATCATATCTAAAAAATGTGATTCTATAGCCTGTGTAGTATAGGCCTTTAACTCTAGTCCTAAGATTCAAACGAATTTCACTCATAGACAGTAAAAGAAGAAGATTTCACTTTATATCGACTTTGATATTTTGCTTAATTCCTAAAAAGGCGGGCAGGCATGGTGGATTGATAGGTCAGAGTGTAGATGTTGCATCAGGGAGCACTAGGAAGAGGTTGCTGCAGCTACAAAGGTGTGCAATGTGCAATGAAAATAATCCATTAATCTGGAATATTTTGAAATGATCAAACAAAAAACTAAAGATAGAAATTTAGGTTTCAGTTCTCTGAAGAGTATATCACAATTATTCAATCTTTAAACCATTCTGTTGATGTTTGCTAATGTTAATGTTAGCGCATTGGTTAAAGTAGCCAAGTATCCCTTTGTACTCGCACCTTTGTGTGAAATGTGACATTGTGATTTACATGCCATGTTTGTATATTCTTCATCTTTTTTTGAAAAAAGAAAAAAAATATTCCAAGAAGACGTCAGGAGGCCTACTGCACCCGCCACCTTTTTTGTCATCTGGTGATAGCCTGCATCCAGTTGCATGCCAGAGTTCACTGCTCCTGGAAGACTTAGGGTGGAGAAGAATGAGTCTACATCCATTTAGCCCTCATGCCAGCACATATGTGGGAACTTAGCAAGGTAAGAAAACATTCGTGTTTTTCATTTGCTCAGTTTGATGGTGTGAGAAACCGCATTGACGTTGGTTGTGTTCAGGTCACCCTGTGTGTGGCTGTTTAGCGAGCGTAATGAGCCTACTCTCCGTCTATACACAGGTTAGAGTGTCCATCATACTAAGTCAGATACCCACCTTTGGATAAGTAGTTCAGCATTTGGAGGACATGTTTAACCCTTATGAAGACCAGCCTACATTATAGGTAAAAGCTATTATGTTTGTACCAATTTTGCTGATAGAATTCATTCTTTTTTGACACTGAGCTGGAGAGAAAATCTGTCAGAAACCTGTAGACTTCTGCAGAGTTTAACTAGTTTTAGCGAATCTTGGGGAGTTTGGCCTAGTCAAATGGATAGATGCAGAATAGAAAAATGTAATTTCCAAAGAATTCTGCTTTCCCCTGAAGTAGAGGTCATAGGTTCATATTTTAGATGGGACAGCTGAGGACACTGTTTTACCTGGAGTGCTCCAGCGTGATCTCCAGCTGTGCAAATAGGGTACCGCTAGGGGATACAGGTGTGAATCAAATACATGAATAACCACAGTGTGGTTGCTTTGGCATCTGGCTTCCTCAGATGCTCATCATACATGCTAACCTGAAGATCTCCAAAGTCGCTCGTAAAAATCACGAGATGTGTACAATGACGCTGCACAGTAAGAGGGAGTTGTCACCATCTTCCTTCTTCTTTCATTTGGTCGTCTGAGCCCATTTTAAAATCCACAGAGCTCTCCTCTGGTCTCCTAAAGGGGGTGCTCTCTCTCCCTCCCCACTCTGCGTCCATGTTCTCCCTCTGCTGATGGTGGTTTATTGACACAGCGAAAAATATCACGGCCTCCTGGCCCCCCAAGGGAATGGTGGGTTTGCCGACGCCGGGAGTGCTGTTGAAACCAAACAGCCCTAATTGAAGGAGACTCTTACAGTCGCTCTACTGTGCGACTCGCAGGCTACGAACCCCAGCCTTGGCAGCCTCTCTGCTGGCATGGCATGGGCTGGAGCAGAGGAGTCGGCCAGCCTTTCTCGACCGCCTGCCACACGCCAGGGATGCGCCTCCAGGGCACGAAAGGCCCCTGCGCTCCTGCCTTAGCGCCTCTCACACACTCACGCAGTCTGGCTACTGCTGAAACCTGCAGGGAGGAAACGACTGATTGAATGCTTGGGTTTGAGTACTTTAAGCATTTAAATCACTGAGTGAACCAATTTGAAGTTTTGGAATGAGATTTTGGATATTGTAAAGCATCTGTGATTCAGTTAAGTGGCAATTGTGTGGAACATAACAAAGATTTTATCTCATGCACATTGTGACTGAAAAGCTCTGATCAAGATATCATTTTTAGTTATCTGGTAACCTAAATTTGTTTAGCAGAAAATAGTTTATGATACAGCTCATCAGAATGCTGCAGAAAGCCTTGTTGAATTGATTTTTCATAGGTCTGACATCCCTTTTGTTTACCATAATTTTCCGTTCAAGTTTAATATGGGTAGTTTGATTTTTGATTGCTAAATTTCCTGATCTATGAGTTAAAACATGAGAGAGAGCTGCATGGAAATGTGCTTTTTTATTAGTTCTGCAAATCACATTAAATCATGATCTGATTCTGAATCATTAGGCATGCTAGTGTTTAATTGAGCTCAGTTAGCCCACAAGGGTGCTAATACACAGGTGCATTTTTTTTATTGCCCTATGCTGGCCAAGTACAGGGCTCATGTTGTTGTTGTTGCATTGCTGTTGTTTTGTTCTGTTTAGCTATTATGATGGCGTTAGATTCCTTCTTCATTGCAGCACTAATTATTATTTTTAGATGCTGAAAGCTTGAACCAAAAAGCATTTAGAAAGAAAGCATAGCTAAATAAGTCCCAGGTTGAAAGACACTTGAAAATGCCTTTGAGCATTTGAGAGCAATGAGTTTTACGTTAACCAGAAATTGCTGAAACATCGCTTTGCACACATACCCCTATTTGAGTTGTTCTTAATGTGTTTGTGATGTTGGATAAGGTGATGGAAATTTCTGGAAAGGATTAGCTTACCTGCCTTTGGCAATGCCGCCAACTATGTGTCTTGACATGAAGCAAAATGTCATAGGTGTGAAGAAAGCAGGTGTTGCCGATCTGGTCAAGGCAGTTTCACGCTATGGGTTGCATTAAATGTGGGCTCTGTAAGTAAGTGCTTGATTTGACTTTCTTAATAACTTATCGTTCCACTTTTTGTCTTCCCCAAGGGAATTACGCCACATTTGTTTACTCAAGTCAAAAGGCGTGTCCAAGTATGCCAGCTCTACATGGTGCTGGAAAAGGGTGACATGGATCACAAAATCACTCCAGTAACAAAATTCCCCTTCCCCCATGATGTTAAACCACCTTATCAAAATTAATCTCCACAACGTGGGCCATATTTTACTTAGTGGTCATGTGAGAAACAGAAGGAAAAAAACATTTAAAATTCCCCAACTGTCTTAGTTAAAGATTTTTTTTTTGTACGCATAGTGTTTTTTCCTGCATGACCCAGCAGATAAAATGGTGTGGCAACATTTTGACATTACTTTACATTTCTAAGTGCAGGGGTATGGACTATGAAAGTATTAACACTCTTTAAATACATATTATGCCAAATACATATTATGCTTGTATTTCCATTAGACTGACATCAGGCTAGGCAAACCAACCAAACATTTGTAAATTCACACCCACTACACACTAGTGATGCTAGATAGTTGACATTCCGCCGTTTGTGGTCTGTCATTTCCCTAACGGCAAGTCATACACGAAACTGCATAGCCCTCCCGAACAGGCCAAAATAAGAGATACTTCATCAACCAATTCAAAAGCATGAGAGAGTCAAATGAATGAGACAGTGGAGAGAACAAATCAGTCTGTGAATTGGTCACATAAGGGAATAGCCTCATAAAACCAATCATGTTAATGATATCTTATGTCTATACAAGAGATGCATGTTTTTTTTTTTATTTGACAGCTCATTTTTGATTAACTGTGAGAAATATGGAATATAATAGGCACAAACAAAACACAAAACACCAAAAATATATTGAGGCAGTTTTTTTGACTGGATTCAAAGAAAATCAAAACTAACACCACCATTCAGGAAGTGACAACTGCAAAGTCTGATGTTTGTGTGAGACAGACAAACATCTAATAAGTCAATCTTACAAGCCTAATTCAAAGAATTTCCCAAGAATTTCTAAATCAGAGCTAATGCTAGGATGTCCTCTTAGGCTTGCTTGGGGCGCAAATTATTTTGAAAAAAAAAGTAGATGTAATTTCCTGCGTTCTGGTGTTATCACAGGTTGTTAGGATTCTTGGCAGTCTTTGAGGGCTCAGGGCTCAGAGGGGGCACTGGAATTCAGCATTGTCATCTAGGCTACTCTAGTTTTTAGAAGTTTTAAAATCAATCTCACTTGCAGCTTGCAAAATTGGCTTTGGCTAAATTGTAATTTTGTGGGCTAACTAACATTTATTCTGACCATATACTGAGTGTCTGCTTTCTGTGATTCTGTTGATTTAAGTCACTGGTACTGGTACTTTAAGTCACAGTACTTGGATCAATTCTCGGGGGTACGCAAAGAAATCTGTGAATGGGCCGCTTTTAACTGGCCTCTTCATCTAGATGTCGCTTCTGTCCCCCCCTTTTGACCAAAAACAGGTCCAAATTTCCATTTATCCCACAAGCAATTAAAGCCTTAAATGAGTTAAAGTAAGCCAGTCATGCAGCTGGCCTGGTCAAACCCAATGGGTACTGTATTGTGCTAGTGTGGGTAAGAAGAATGTTCCTTATGTTGTCTGTTATGTCTGTGGCTTTGTCATATATTTGGCTGTAACAAGTGCCTGTGATTGCGATTGTACTGCAAACCCAACTGCCCCATGGGGACAATAAAGTTATTTACTACAAACAGCATGAAGATTAAATTCATGTACAGACCATACATGGAAAAAAGATCTTGCACTGAAACCTTCTTCAATACATCCCAATTGTCACTGCATTGTTCTGTATTAATGATAATTTGCAAGAAAGTTTCTGTATACCTACATGGTATTTGTAAACCATCTAATCCAAATATTGAATAGTTTCATCTGTGACAATAAGCAGTTTTAAGTGGATAAGGGTGACGATCTCTAGAATGGTAGCCTATATTTTGTAACAGACAAACATAAAATGTTACTGTTTTAAAAAGAGACAAAATACATGAAATGTGCTTAGATACAGCAATAGCTGTTTTTTTTTAATATAATATAACCTTTTCATTGTTTTCATTGGATGGGTCATAGGGCAGCTATTTTTTCAGAGGGGGCAGGGTTAATGTCTGGGAGTCCTCCAGACCCAGTTAGCCATGCTCCTGCTCGAAATACTGTACACTTGCCCATATTAGCAAGGATCGGACCAACACTTACATATAGCACTGTGGGCATTCTGAGACTGAGACAAGTGTCAAGCTTTACCATATATGACGACCATGTAAACGATCATTCTTAATACTGCCTGTTCCTGATGTATAGGATAACGTCGGTAGGATTCAGATCATAAACAGTGTCTACCTGTCCCTTATTCTCAAACCAAGAACCTGAAGCCTAGTCTTCACATATATCTGTTATCTGTTACCAATAATACTGACCACCAAATATGTGGATATACCAAGATTCTCACAAAAAATGCAGACGTTAGAGTCATTTTATGCAGATTTGTTCATAAACCTTTTTTTACCAAATTGGGCAGAAAAAGCTTTGATGTTGCATTTGTTATGTTTCTGAAGGGCTCTGTTTATTCACTAGGAGTGGCTATGGAGGAATCTGTGGAACAAAAATGCCAACTTTGAAAAATAGTTTTGGCCGGAAATCAACACTTTGGTCACGCATTCACATACAGTCTGTCTGTTTTGGTTTTCTAGGCTGTGATAGAAACAAAAAAAAGCTGTCAGCAGTAAATAAAATAACAAGTGAACTCAGATTTCAATTACGCACAACAGTTATCCAGAGCCCTCTTTAAACAAACTATAAAATATGGCCAAATAAGCAGACAACACTCTTAAATCTAAAATAAGTCAATGGCCAGTATGATCTTTTGAAATACAGTCACAATATAGTAAAAGTATTTCATGGAATTTTTTGCCATTATCTGGCCTATGGAACCCTCAGTGCCTATGTCTGTGTGTGTTACCACATTACCCTTGATTTCAACAATTTGGATAGACTACTGCTAATCAGCTAATCATCCTCTTGTTGTCATAACACCATACCTGATGGCTGGACCTGTTGTATCCTTTCAGGGACATGACCATTTGGAAGTACACAGCGAGTAGTATTTTCACATTGTCCATAGAGCTCTGTATTTACTTTCTCAGATAGGGATGTAGATTGTATATTGCTAGTGGAGAGTATAGCCTTATGTTAAAGGCTCAATCTACTGCACTCTACTGAAGGCAGAGAGAGAGTGAGAGACAGAGAGAGAGAGGTACCTTTCGTTTTATACCAGTTCTTGGTATTTTCCCAATTTTCTCTAATACAGAACTCCATTTGTGAGATTTGGAAATAGTACTCTGTAAAAGTAATAATAATAATAACAACAGCAATAATAGTTCCTTGATTTTACTCAGAGACACTTAGAAATGGCAATGACATGACATGGGGGAAGGCAGGTCTGATGCACAATCAAAACAAAGAAGCAAGATGTGAGTAGAGTGAGAGTACAGTGAAAAAGTGTCAGTATGGAGTTGTAGAATCGAGGAAGGTGGCAGAGGGCAAGGTTGAAGACGAGAGTTTTGAGGACCTGTTTGAAGGATGGTAAGGTGATTGTCTGATGTGAAGGGAAAGGACGGTGTGGGAACTGAGAATGCCCTGTTGGCCTGGGTCCAGAGCCAGGTCCTTTCCCACTTTTGTTTCAATGGTATTTTTGAAGGCAGTAACTTAGTGCATCAATGAGCCGACAATCAACTCCATAGACTTAAACTGAACATGGGTGTGTGCTTACAGGGAGGGATTAAAAAAAACAAGCCTAATGATAAAAGACTTTCAGTAAAACAGCAAGTTAGAAGCCACAAATGAAAACTGTCTGTTTAGACAGGACTTTAATGAGAAGCAGCCTGACATGCGTAAGCTTTATACTAATTAAGTGGCAAATTAGTACTGAAATCACACAGGGATTACCAGAGGTACGGTTGGGTGATGCAAAGCTGACTAAAGGTGTTTGTGAGGTTCATCTTAAAGTCTGAAACAGTTTCTGTCAGACATCATAAATGAAAAAAACTTGGGAAAAAAAGGCATGCAACACCCTGTATTACTTAAACTGGGTGTCTTCTTCAGTGTAGGATATAGCGATTTCATAAATGAGACATATGGATTTTGTATACTCTGACATTCAAGAAATCATGTAATTCAACTGACACTAGTGTGTTGTATGCCTATTTGATATGTTATTTAAAAATGGCAGTTAATTAAAAATATTAGAATTAGGCAAATCTTCATTGACATATAACATCTAACCACTGAACTTAAATTTAAATGAAAAGCTTCAAATTTTCTATTTCTAGATTTATTGACTGTGTTCTCTGTGTGTGTGCAAACTTAGTCCACAGGCTTAGCATGAAGTGTCTAATGAATAAACACATTTCCTCAGAGGAATTTTGTCCCTCCTGCCCCCTCTCTGCAGTCACTATCACAGTGATTGACTGACTGCTTCTCCAATGGGCAATGCAAGTTTCATTTGCCCAGAGGGCAGAGAAATGGCTTAATTGCCGGGGAGGCGTTTACGGCTTCGAGTAAACAGCGCCTGACATTTATACTGGGGTGCCTACAGGGTCTGTGTAAGCGCCAAGAGGTTTTTTTGCAGGGCTTCAGCCTGGCAGGGTGGCGGTGAAAGCTGCCAGCCCTGCAGACTCCAGAAAGCACTTACGAGAAAGTGTCAGGGCTGATTACAGAATGCATACGTTTATTCTGCCACTCATTCAGACATCCATCAATCAAAGTCATTTTGCTTTGGTGTAGGGTGCCTGAAGATAGCTTGGGGATATTTGGTCAGGCTCACTGTTTGTCTCAATGTGTTCCTGTAAAGAGTCGCAGAACGAACATGTACTAGCTTTAATTGTTGTGCTGTACGCTCACAGTATAAGCTATGATGCAGTTACAAAATGTTCCAGTTTCTTGGGAAATGATTAAGAACCAAGTGGTTTTGCACAGTGCAACTTCAAGTCCAGATTGATTTGGTTTGTTGCTCGGTTTGTCATCAGTGGTATCCAGAGAACTTCTCTCAAATCTTGTCATGTGATCAGACTTGCATTTGGCTGGTGTGTGAGGGACCTCTTGGTTCCATGGAAACCATGAAATTCTAGCATTTTAGTGTTCTGTTTTACAAACAGAAAGACACATGTTCAGGCTCCATAGACTCCTGGAGTTCATAGCTGTATGGGGGAAGCAGCATCACCAGTGGGTCTGATTGCAGTGCACCACAGGGTAGCCTAGCTCCAGGTTTTGCTGAACTCCATGAATGAGCTCTCTGTCTCTCGAGCTGGTTGTGCCCAGTGAACACCCCAAATTGTGCCTCATCAATGAACAAGCATTACAACAAACATTTTACCATTCCTACTGGGTCCCAATAGCCAAGTGTTAGCCTAATCTTGTATAAGTCTTGTTTATTATGTCCTTGATTGGCTTATGGAAAGACTTGAAATGATCAGAAATTAAATGTTCTCACTAAGCAGTTTTATGCAGATACTTCAAGCATGGTCCACATTAATACAAACCTTGTCCTCTGTTGTTCTTTTAGCTCACAAAAAGAAAGACTTTTAAAATAAAGTGTTAATGTAGGCTTAAACAATCACAGACAATTCTACATAAGCATTGATGAGAACAAATATGATGGGAAATAGGTAAGCGAGAGATTGGAACTTTGCAGATAGATAATAATGCATGCTTGATGGTGTGTGTGTGTGTGTGTGTGTATGTGTGTGTGTGTGTGTGTGTGTGTGTGTGTAGTGTAGTTCTTCCCTGGGGGCCTTCAGGTCTCATGTGAGATGGGTGTAACTCCCCATCAGGGCTTTTTCATTAGTGTGAGGGAAGGCATCAGAAGATCCATGAATATAAGCAGCACAGCCTCTGCTCTGCCTACCTGACTCTATCCCCTACCCCCACCCCCACCCCTCTCCAGTTAAGGCACACTGAGGACTTGTTGATAAGGGACCGTCATTGCGGGAATGACGCAGGGAGAGAAGTGATGGCGGTGTGTTGGAGTCCTGTTACCTGGTCTGGAGTTCCACCCACTCTGAATGTTTTGGTGAATTGACTCCATCATTATGTTGAAGCTGCATCTGCAAATGAGGGGACTCAACCACAAAGTGACTTCAGATTTGCAACTGTTCTTGGATTTGATATCAGTCTTCTGATGGAAAGTTTCTCTTGACTCCCTTCCACTTTGTGTCCATACAAGTCTGCTGTACTGTATAGCAGGACTCTTCGAAAAACATTTTTAAATGGTGGAACTGATATGTGATGATTATGTGATAGTGTACAGTGTGCCTAGCAAATGTGATACCTGTGTTGTATGTCACTCCCCACACAAGAATGAATAGGCTAAGCATGTTAAAGTACGTAAACACCACTTTTCATTCATTTATATACATATATATATATTATTATTTTTATTTTTTTTTAAGTTGTTGCCTTTTTAAGTTGTTTTGTTTTTTTTTTTGTTTGCATAGGTATATTTCTGCAGTTCTCCTGGTGCTGCAGTTTTGATTGATAGACATTCTGCTTAAATCCATTTAATTGACTGGATTCCCAGTACATTAAACATGTTTTAATTTAGTTTTAGAATTATGCATTTGTTTAATTTGTGAGGTACTGGTACTGGCTTTTGGTTACTGAAATATCCTTGAATGGGCATATTTAGGCCTGAGTGTCTGCTAAGGACATGTGTCTGTGTCTGTACGTTCAGATCTCCCCAGGCACATGTGCCTAACTGATCATCAGTATCCAATTTTTAGACTATTGCAGTGCGGTGCAGAAACAGCCCCTCAGAAGAGTGTATTTAAGTGGATATACAGTCAATTGCCTCGTCCCATGTTCAGAGACTTTCCTTTGAAGACAGCGCTCAAAGAGGATCTTTTCTGGCACAGTCTTTAAAGTGCCTTAGGGCATAGGAGGGCCGTCTGAGGAATGCCTTTTATTCATACTGTTGTACATCAGGGAAGCGTGTGTCACAGATGTACTGGACAACAATCAGGGATTAAAGTGTTAAGAAATGATCGGGTGCTGAGAAGGATCTTTTTGTGTTTGTGGTGATGACTGAGTCCTCCCAAGAGTCGGTCCGTGATAATGAGACCCTGGCCCTGATTTCTTGCAGTTATATTTTTAGCAGTCTTGTGTTTTCGGAGATAGCCCCATTTGCCTGCCGCAAGAATGGACTCCCAGCTGGTAGCCATTATCATCTCGGCATGCATGACCACCTGTTATCAATAAACTGCTGCTTTCATTCTTTCCCCTCTATTGCTCTCTCTCTCTCTCTCTCTCTCTCTCTCTCTCCTGTCTCTTCCCCTCTGCCTCCTCTATTCGGATCAACCACTCCATTCTGCATTCCACCCATATACTCCGGTATTAATCATGTGAAAACGTGGTAAGGCAGTCCATAATGCTTTATGGTTGATCTGCAGCTTGATGTGTGTGCTGGCGTGGCACGGGGAACAGTTTGGATGAGCGCTGAAGGAAGAGATGGATTGTTGTGAAAGGCAGACCTGAGTGGTGTGTCATGCACTCAAGACAAATGTGTGTATGAATGTGGGCTTGGTTCAGGGTACTGTGGGAGGGGGCGGGGGGGACTCTACATTTTTCTCCATACACGTACATATCAGGCCAGTTAGCACAGACATAAATCACAGGGCCCAGCTGAAGGGAGCCACTGGCAAAAAACTTGGTCACCTGTGTTCACCCTCAAATCAGACAGATTGCGTAGGACATGTTATTGGTCCATTCAGCTGTGGAGAAATACTTCTTTATTTCTATTTGGCTATTGCTACATCGTGGTGTATGCCCCAGGTTTACAGAATTACAATTAAGAGAAACAGTGCAGTATTCCTTCTCCAAACAGTCTTTTTTATATAACATTTATGAAAGTAACATAACCTACCATGACAGTAAGACCATGCACTTTTTTGTACTGGATTCCTGCACTGAAGCAGCAGTTTAACAATGCTTGTCTGAGATATTTCCCATGCTAACTTTTTTGACTTGTATTCTTATTTAGTCACTGTAGAACTTATACTGTATACAAATGAAAATTAATTTAAAGTACATTTTGTTATCACCTTAAAAGTCCAACTTCAAGATAATTCATTATTGCTTTAAATGAACAGCCTGTGTCTTTTATGTGAACTAGATACCAAAATCAAAGTACGGGGATAGAAACGTCTGCATGTGATGGGAGCTCTCCACATCTTTTTAAATCTGGCCCCTTTAAATCCCCTTCTGATTGCACAGTTCTGATACACGCAAATATTTAGTTTATTTGGTAATAAATGGGACATGAAGGCCTCAACATGATGACTCATTCATTTGCTCCTGTGTAAAATGTGTGGGTGCGTTTGAGAGTGATTAAGAACCCTGCGGATGGGGCTTATGCTTTTCATGCACTGACGACTTGGATCGACAAGCAGCCCCATTAGAAGGCTCATCCAAAGCACTCGCTAAACATACACCATAGCTGAAGTTGTGGTTTAACCTACGGGAAGCACAACCATTTGTCACGTTTCACTGGACTTTGGTAACAAACAGTGGACTCTCACGGAAGCAGCTAAAATATTTTATGTTGGTGTAAATAAGCATTTTGTGCATACAGATGGAGTTAGCATGTGTTTAAAAGAGTCTGGTCTGTTCTGCAAGGCAGCACAATTTAGAGATTTTAGAGAATTTAGGGATACCTAGGACCTGAGAATGAAATCAGCCATTCAGCTGTCTTGTAAATGGAATCTATCTATTTCATTGTTTCATTGCTCACTCTTACAAATCCACATATATGTGTGAGAATTTACAACATTGATGTTTTTTTTTTAAATAAATATCTGTGATTGTGGGGAATATCTGTAGGAAAAAAATGTTGATGCCTGTTATGCCTTTAAAATGCAGTGAATACAGAAAAATGTTTAAATGAATGATATTTGGCACCAATGATGTGAACATTTTTGCTATGCAGCTTTCAGGTTACGTATAAATTTGTTCAAAGAGCAATTCATGTATGAATAGTGAGCTTAATGTCCTTCACCACTTCAAATGTCAGCTCCCTCACACCACTGAACCATAAGCAGTTTTTTTTTTTTCCCCCTGTGCTGCACCTCTGTGTTCTCATGGATTGGGCGTCATGCTCGCCTTGGCAACTTGAAAAGAACAGACAAAAAAACAGACCCTGGATAAGACCACAGATATACTTGGCTGGTGGGGGCAAACTAACAGATAGTGGTAAACTATCAGTGTAGCCCGAATCGGCCCTGCAGGCCCAGGTGAGGCCTATGAAGGGATGGCCCTGGTCCCTCTCTTGCAGGTGAATCCAAGTGTGGAGAGGTGGGATCCTGATAAGCAGATTAGTTTATAAAACATCTCCCAGCTGCTGGGTATGAACCTGCATGGGGAGAAAAGAAGCTCTCAGCACTTTAAGTCATTACCACTCAGGGTATGGTGAGGCGGTGGCCTCTCTGTCTTTAACTACTTTCAGGCCAATTTTTTTTGGTTGTTTAATGTCAAGCAAAAAAAAAAATCTTGGCAGATTTGAGCATGAAATTCTTACTTAAAGGTCCCATATTATGAAAACATGTTCTTCATGTTTTCAGTTTTTTGCACATCTAATTGGGTCTATGGTACTGCTAAAGACATTCTGAGAGAGAAGAAACATAATTTTGG
Organism: Tenualosa thibaudeaui; assembly: GCA_027481765.1. Lineage (NCBI taxonomy): Eukaryota > Metazoa > Chordata > Actinopteri > Clupeiformes > Clupeidae > Tenualosa > Tenualosa thibaudeaui. The sequence continues at coordinate 16,135,585 of JAIFZK010000003.1, forward strand.
GTTTTTGTAGTGTCAATGTAGTGCACTTACTGATGTCAGAAATTGGTGCAACTGTAACACGGCATAAGACTAAGGCTGACTAATCAAACTATAATGAGTATTTTTTAGCATAGTGGGAAGATTTTTCCACTCTAAATATACTCATTCTCTACATTAGCAAGGGTGTAGGGCAAGCACTGTATATGCTATAGCCAATTCAAGAACCGTTTAGCTATCATAGGAGTCTATTTGACAGAGTGAATTTTCAAGATTAGCCATAGATATGGGTCGGTTTGTTGCTGTCACATTTGTCGCTGTTTGGAGCAGTGTGTTTTGTGGCTGCGTGATATGGACATCATTTGTTTTGTTTGTTTAACAGTAATATCCACCACTATCACAAATTTAACTAGCAAAGATATTTTAATTTTCTTCAGAGACGGCTAAACTCAGTGGCAACGTGAGTGAGGTAGAGTGACCTCCTCATGAGAAACAGCCCGTTCTGAAACAGGAGGGGGAAAATGCAGGTGAAAATGCCTAATGTAAGAGGTATTTTCAGCAAGCTGCTTCAGAGACTCATAAACCTATGTTAACTTGTTGAAAAAAGCATAATATGGGACATTGATAATCATGATCAAGTCATCCGTCAGAAGATGCATTATGCATAGTGATGGGTGTGGTGGTGAATTCATGTTTTGATTCTCTTTGATGGCATTCATTTGTTTAATGTATGCACTACATTGTGTTTGAATGAATGTTGACCAATATGAATTTTTTTTTTTTGGACATATAAATATGAAAGCGCACTCTTCAGTTTAAGCAGTACTGTCACCAAAGTGCAAGTGTCTAGATCCATTTAATTGATAGCAACAGGTCATCATTGCGTGTCCACTGAGATGTGAAGGGCTGGACTGTTGTGCATGAGAGTACTACGTGTGAAAGCAGGACATCTCCGTGCTCCCCACCTCTACCGTTGAGACATTATCTCATCCATCAAGCCCATCAAAAAATAGAGATGAAAGTTTTGTGTGTCCCGAGAGAGGCCCTTGGTCTGTCCAGAATGCGATGGCGTAGGCGAGCGAGGCAATAGCGCTTTACTGGACGTGATCACTGAAGGACATGCTTAGCACAGTAAGTGAACACGCAAGTATGTGGAAAACAAGTGTCTGCAGCCTTCACACGGGGCTAGTCAGCCATGAAAAACAACCAAAAAACGCAGCTTGGCCCGCCATTGTGCTTAATGCACATATTTCTTCAATAAGTATGCTGATGAGGTGGTTTTAAAATTCCTGCTTTTAACAAGTCGCAGACATCTCCCCAGATGAGTGATGCCTGCCTGGTGACAGGGCGAAGAGGAGACAGATGCACGTAGCAGGAACCATGCAGCAATGACATTCATAATCGCTTTTGAATAGGCTAGTGAAGGACTTTGCCCTGGTCCTTGCCTTCTCTACACATGGGAATGAGTAGGAACTTTGGCCAGCTACAGCAGTATCCCCTGTTAGTCGCTGTGAAATCGGAAACAGACTCTAAGCACTATGCGATGGTCTCAGACTCAGACAGAAAATGCAGGGTTGCCATTCAAGTAAAAAAGACCATAGTCAAACATATTGGGGAAGTCATTGTAACTAAGCTGTTATAAATCCAAGGCTGACTCAATGGATGCCTCAATAGGAATATCACATTGATTTAAAATAAGTGATCTAAAGTGATCTAAAGATGAAATCACTACATTACCACAGCTAGTATCCAAATTACTCTCAAATGGTTTCCAGGCAAGGCTGATGTGTGGATGTCCATGTTGTCTGGTCAGGTTATGAAGAGTTGGTTCCTTTCATTATAAAGACATGATCGTTTTTGGTTTCTAAAACCAGTGAGCCAACAGATTTGCTCAGCAATCTCCAGCAACAACAACACAGTTGCCGCTGGTAAAAGCTCCCCAACTTGGAGACAGATGTATTTTGGAGACATTGTGTTGGGAAAGTTTTTTGGTCAATAAATAGCCTAGGAGCTCATGGGCATCACAGAATTTCTAGGCTACTAAACACAATGGGCCTCATTCACCAGTATCCTCCAAAGGATGTTCTTAAAATTGTTCTTAAGGTCTCATTTAAAAACCTGCATTGGTGAATACAAATCTTTTGCGTAAAACTGCATCAGTGGGTCTTTAGTATGAGGGGCCCTTCAAGACATTATTCATTCTGGCCCTCTCACATACATATGTTTTCACTCTCACATACATACATTCTCCTCTCATGTACATATATATCTTCACTCACATACATACATTTTTTACATTCACATACATACATTCTCTTTGCACATACATACATTCTCCTTTCACATACATACATTCTCCTCTCACAGACATACATTCTACTTGTACATACATACATTCTCCTCTCACATAGGCCTACATACATTCTCATCTCCTCTAGTAAGGCAAGGTAAATCAAGAGGCAATCAATAATGACTTTTTTAACAATTCACTTGAACAAGGCAGAAGTGGACTAAGTATTGTATGCACTTTATTGTTACTGTCTTGATAATTGTAATGCACTGCAATTTGTATAGCTACACAATATAGGTAAAGTTTCACAAATTAGAACATTGTTAAAGAGTTCATTAAATTCAGTTTTAAGAAATATCTGATGTCTGAAAAATATTTCTGCTCCTGGACTATGTACGGTTATAAGATTTACAGGCGGTACGTAGTACCATAAGAGAAGAGAGGTTTATGCTGGCTAAAAACCCACACACAATTTTTTTTCATAAGAATGGTTGGTGAATGAGGCCCTTTGTACCTTCATTGTACCATCAAATTGAATTTGAGGATTTTTTTTTTAACAAAAAAAATGTTTAAAACCTGAATAAGGTGACTTCAAGAATGGGTCTTAATAGTCATTTGATTGCATGGGTTAAGTTGCAGATGGGTGGATGTTTGGTAATGAATAAAATTTGGGCCTCCAGAGTTTGTGTATTTACAGGCTAGAAGTGCCTCTGGCACATTACATATGTGACTAATATAAACTAGAAGCGCGTTGCATGTATCACGATCCAAACATGCTGACAGGGTTGCTGATGAATTACACACAAGCACAACACATTTGACCAGATGAGCTTGGTAAATAGAAAACAAAAATCACTCAACACCCCAACGATATTTATTTTTGATCACAATGCATGGGGCACTTGTTTGAGAAAGGTTGTGTCAGAAGTTGTTTGGGCCCTGTGATCATGTGCTATGTGGCCCTTCATTAGAAAGGAATACAAACCCCAGCTCTCAAAACATGTGATTTCTCTGGGCCATAATGAGTTTAGTCTCAGATTGACTGAGCCCTACTCAGCTTTTCATTATTGCTGCTATCCATCGTGTGAGCTCTTCTGTGCAGTGGCGGAAAAAGAAGGAAAACAGGCGAAAAAAAGAGTGTCTGTGAAGAACATTATGTCTTGTGTTGAGGATGTACCATTTTTCATTTTAATTAGGTTCAAGTTATTGTTTAGTGGAAGGAGAACATATGCACCACAAAAGCACACAATCTCATTATAGAACAATGTGAAAATCTTTGGAAATGCCTTTCACTGATTGATGCTGATAATTTGCTACAGGTGGATTAGTAGGCATCCAGCTAAAAATATATGACAGCAAATTAGATATTAGATCTACTCCTTTACATAGAAATACTAATGACAGGACTATAAACAAATGCCTGATACCAAATGTCTTATAACTCTTTAAAGCAGAAGATTAGATCATTCTTGTTTCTATGACAACTCGGTGTTTGTGTGTGCATGTGTGAGTTTGTTTGTGTGCGTGTGTGCACGTGTATGCTTGTTTGTGTGCACACATGTTGGGGAATGACTGACTATTCGTTGTTGTATGGGTAAGATTGTGGTTCTGAATATGGAACAATGTCAGCAATGACAGCAGTAATTGCATTTTGTTTAATGGTGTTTATCATCCTTTCCAAACTGAACTGATGAGCCTTTTTAAGACTTGTGTACTCCTTCCTCAGGTCTCTCTCTCCCTCTCCCTCCCTCTCTCTCTCTCTCTCTCTCTCTCTGTCTACATGTTAAATATGACCCTCCTGTACAGGAATGCTATCTGCCTCCATCTTGTTTCGTTCTGAGGCACAAATCAAGGTGATTGATGACGGCTGTTGCAACACACTTCAGGCTCCCTACTTCCCACGTCTGTCTGTCTCTCTAATTTTGGCTCCTTTTTAACACTACCCTAGATAGCAGATAACTCTGGAAAGGATTCGGTCTGATAGGACCAGGATGGGTTTGTGAAATTTCTTAGATGAGATCATTTAAATGTGTGAGTACAGATATTTCAGCACTATGAAAAGGAGTTGACTGAGAATGATCTCAGATGAACTAGGACATAACAGCCTCTTTTTGGATGAGGCGGCCAAAATTGTAAAAATAGTTTTTCAAGAAACAACGTTGCCATCAATAACTGGTGTCATTTGTTAGAAACATGTTATGTCTGTAAGAGACAGAGGTGACTGTGGTCATCTAACCTTCATGAAAATAATTACACATGTACACAGTTAGCATTCCCCCGTCAGCTCATCATCACCATATCCCCCCAGCAGACCAAACAGTTGGGTTTCACTTTGACCATGTTTTGTGACATGCTGTCTGGTCTGTGTTGCCCCCCCCAACACACACACACACTCCCTCCATCCCCTCCCTCACCAGTCTTAGTTTAACATATAGCGTGTAAGAGCTGACAGATCGTCTCCGGTGAAAGGGGTAGGTCACGGAGTTAGAAGGACGTAAGGGGGCTGTGTGAGCGCGTCGCACGATCCACAAGGTGGTCGCCCTCGATCAGTCATGTTGACCTGGGATAGATTATACTGTCATAAGCTGCTTCCTTCTGGCCCAGATGGGCCTGAGACAGCATTTAATATGGTGCCGGGGGCATCTGTTTCCAATAGTGGTGCAGTAAGGCAGTGGAGGAAGAGGGAGCTGCTTTGGAAATTTTAACCCTGTGGAGTCATCTACATCCCCCATCACCCCCACCCCTTACCCCACCCCAAACACACACACACACACACACACACACACTCTCTCTCTCTCTCTCTCTCTCTTTCTCACACACACACACTCAAACAGTTTCTCACCCCCTGCAGTTTGACTTCGAGTTCACAAATGTAATCCTGTAAAGAGAGGCATTCAGAAACAACTCTGGTTAACCTCTTACTGGAAACATGAGGGAATCTGAGGATGGTGCTCATGGAGAACAAAGCCTGCCATCTGTGAAGCTCATCAGGCTCATCAGTGTGTGCTGGAGTATGGAATTTTCGCTTTTTCAATTTGCAGTGCTGACTGACATAGGCTATCTCCACAAAAAGGTTCAGCTCTAGCAGACCTTATTTGAATGTAGACACCCAGGTCTGTTTTTTTTTTTTGAAGATCTGATACTGTGTAACACCACCAACATCGTCCAAAAGCAATACTTGATCATGTCATGGTGAGAGGACTAGATGAATTAAGTTGAAATCTCTCAAATTTTGCAGCATCCACTCAGTACTTTCATATTTCATCATGGGATACATCACTACTGTGAGTTTAATGCTTGGAGACTGTCAGCCTTTCAGCTAAGTGGAAGGCCTTCTGTATTGTCAGGTTTCAAGCTGAGGTGCTACAGTAGAGACCACACGGCTAGAGAAAGCACAGACTCTGGGCCTTCCGACAAGAATGGGCCTAGAACATGTATCGGGAGAATGTATGTTTTTCCTCTGCAGACCATCAGCTGGGATAACAGGGACGCTGTGTGTTTGCGCTCAACATTTGTGTTTAATTTGATGGTGTGGGGGGAAGATGAACAGCTTGACGAATGAGGCAGAAATCTCTGTCATCGCTCAACAAAAGGCTCGTCTAGTCGTTACAATGGCCTCATTTTCCTAATAACTTCCAGTCGCTCATAAAAAAAAGAGAGGACTCGAAAAGATGGTAAAAATCCACAACAGCGGATCAGTCTTAAAATATTCTCAGATGGCTCTTTCCCACTTAGACTGAGAGAGCACAGAGTCCATGTGCCGATAGAGGTGTCTTCAAAAACACGTGAATCACTGAACTGTGGAGAGGATTAGTCTTGAAACATTATGTCATATGTTTGTTCTCATGCCATTTCAGAGGCACAGACTGAGTTGAGATATTGATTATAGGGTACCAACAAACCAAACATAAGCACTGTAAACTTGATGATGATGATAACTTCCTATTTTAATCAAAGCCACATGTCCGCAGCAGTTTCAGTAAACCAGGCCCAGCAAACCATTCTTGCCGACAAATGGGAGGCGAGACTGAAAGTCTCTGAAAGTCATCTGTGTTGATCGATGTGCATGTAGGTGATTTGACGTGGGATAAAATTAAATATTCATATATAAAATCTCAGCACTAAATTCAAATCTGTATTTCATGTAAAGGTACACTATGCATGAATTTTAGGTTAATTTCCCAGTTTCGTAATCACTGTTATGGTTAAATGACTCATTACGGGATGAATGAAGTCTCTCTAGGCTGCCCCTTCGTGGTCTTGGGTAAACTTACTGTGCTTGCAGGCCTTGCAAGCTGAAGGAGAAAGCTAAAAATAATGTATGAGCCTTATGGAATCATGTTTATTACGTTGTCTAAAACAGATCCATGTTTTGACAAATATTTAGGATGTTGTGTTGTTTAAAAAAAAAAAAAAATGAAATCTGAGACCGTAGGGGGAGCTCTGTAGTTAAAAAATGCAAAACTTGTATAGGAAGCCTTTAAACTTGAAAGAAACTAATGAGATTTGTTTTCTCTGCTTTTGCTTATTGAAATGAATGTTGATACATAATTTCACCAAACTGATTATAAGTGGAATGGTTTTTTCCATGGAATGGAAAAAACCTTTTCAAAAGCAGCTCTGCCTTTCAGCAGGTCACGCAAGACAGGGTAGAGGTTCCAAAGATGCAGGCATCTCTGTGGTTCTCTGGTCTTTGCCTCTATGCAGCTGTTTCTTCCAGTCCCTCGCTTCATTTGTCGTTGTCAGGATCCCTGTAGCTGCAATCTTCTTCTTTGTAAACCAAGCGTTTAGCCAAGTGGCTCTGAGGCTTGATCACTTACCATGTCCATGGGGCGCTAGCGTGAGGGCCCAAGGTTCTTCCCTTTCAACCGCTGGCTTGACTACAGCATCCCAACCCTGCCAGGCGCTTCCATTAGGCCAACATAAACAACACCTCGGCAGCTTTGAAGTAAATTATTGTTTATTTCAAGGCCAGTGACAAACGCCCATCACTTTGTTGTGTCACGTTGGCGCCATGGTGTGTTATACTGGTGCACTGAGTGAAATGTTTCATTTCCCCTCTCTAGACAAATTTCAGCATACACACGCTTGCAGGGTAAACTGCATCTAGCAGAAACGTAACGTTCTGATGGCAGTTGACATGTGTGCTGGCAGCCTTGAAAGCAAACCGGTAGAGCAGTTTAAAAAAGTGAAAAATAAATAGGAGGTTTTAGTGATGCCCAGCTTTTGTGACTATGGGGAGGAGAATGAAAAAGACAAGATATTTACAGCTTTTAGAGCAGCTTCCTGTTTTTTTGCAAAGGTAGATTTTTTTTCTGAAATGTAGCTTATCCGCAAAGCTGTAAATATGATGTACGATATGTTAGAATGCAAGTTAGGAATTATCACTAGGGATGCTTTGGTAAAAGACAGGACACTGATGTTTTAGACTCACTGTAATGAAGAGCTTGCTGTTAATGGAGCACTGAAAGCCATGAGGAGATCAGGATGTGCATCATAATGTCTGAGATGCAGCCAGTGTCATTTGTTTTTCCTCTGCTGTTGGCTCATAATACAGCTTGACCCCTCTAACAGCCTCTCAAACAAATACTAGAAAAAGGATTCCACAAGCCGCTGTTCTTCTGCAGTTGTCTGGTTTGTGGTGTTGTGAGCAATGCCAAGGTCAGAACTTCAATTCCAAGAGAATGCAACTACACTGGGGAATGTCAGCTTGAGGAGAAGTGGCTTTTAATGAAGTTGTCTGACCAGAATTTTCCAAAACTAAACGAGAATTACAGTATCTGAAGAAAGAATTTATTTCAGCTGAACTCTGAGGTATAATCTCACAGCCTGTTTTAGTACTTCATTGCAAGTCAATGTACATTTAAACATACGGCAAGCCATACAAAATGACACGAATGAAATAATTGTTTATGGTAATATTTATGTTTCGTAGTAAACACTTTTGTTCGAAGCAACTTTTGTTTTGTTTGGTCTTTTGTTATATTTGGATCAAATAACATACAATACACACAAGGGGGGAACAGTAGCTCATCATTTCCCTCAGTGCTCCCCAAGAAGCTCCACACAATGTTTGGTTATTGTTTGAGGGCCAGGCTGTCCTGACTTTGTTTGTTTCACATTCACAGAGCCAGGAATGTCTAAAAACACATTTTTTATACACTGTACTTAGAGGATGGAGGGCCTACAGACTGTAAGGAGCTGTGTGTTTAAACACGTTTACCAGTCACTGTCACTAATGTAGACACTGAGACACAGGTAGAGCTTACTCCAGGTGTCCAGTAGAACATTAGCACGGAGAACGTTCCCTAGACTAAATTGCAGGATGTGGATTTGTTACTGCAACAAGGACAGAGACACTGATGCATTTATATATATATATATATATATATATTTTTTTTTTAAGAAAAGAAACTGGAAAAAGGATACTCTGAGCAGCCCCAAGAATACCACCTTTGTGCAGGCCCCTTCTGGAAGGCAGTATTTTGGGGGGCTACAGACAAATTCCAGCCACTGAATTAAAGCTTTTCATAGATCCAGTTACTACTCCTGGTTACGGGCTCTGGAGGACTGCCATTTTTATAAGGAAATTGCAAAATGATAATGATACATGTTCCCAGCTGGGGGTGGTTGGGAATCGTGGTGAATCGAAAGTGGGGTGGTGGTGGGGTTATGTCAGCACTAAGCCCAGGCCGAGCCCTATGCACCAATAATATTTAAGCTTTAAATCGTCTGTTTCCTCCTGGATGACAGAATGTGGGCTCTACCTTGTGTGACAAGTGCTGTAGCATACATATGGGCTCTGATACAGCGTGGTTCAGAGATTGCGCTTGTTTCTTGGGCTCTTGCAAATATTTTTCACTTGAATGTTTGGATTCTTTATATGCTGTACCTGAATCGCAATCAGATGAAGCCAATATTAAACCATCTGTGTATGTGTATGCATGTGCACCTGTTACATTACAGGTCAGTGTTGAGGATACGTGCTCAACGGTCGGTCACGGAGAGGATCCCAGGAAATTCTAATAATTCAGATTCTTCAATTATTTCACCCACAAAATCGTTCACGTCAAAACAGTTCCTTATTTTCCATATAAATCAGAGGCATTTGGGGAAAAATTTGGTGGGGGTGGACCACGTTCCAAACATGGGCCATAGCGTGAGCATGACGCCCCTGGCTCTGAACACTCCGTTCTCGCTCTTTCTCTCTCTCTGCGTTTGTTGTGCGTCCACATACTTTTCTCCTCTCATCATTGACACGGAGAGAGACGAAAGCGAGGAGAGCACATCAAAACATCTCGACGGGGCCAGGCCTTTCCCTGCACGCCTGATTAGGAGTGGGACATCGACGCGACTATTGCACGGCATCTGTCTTAGTTTGGCCCGTGAAAAAAAGGCCATGGCGTGGGCGTCATGGATGTTTGAGGGTGACGACCAAAGTGACGCTTGGGAAAAGTTGCATGTCAGTGTGCGGCCCTGTGAAACTGCCACAGAAGGTGCTGGAAGAGTGCATTGCTCCTCAGATAGGACATGGTGTGAAGATGCTTATTGTAGTTATTTCTTCATGTAGCCACCATGACTCCTAAAGGTCAGGCTTCTTTCTGGATTTCTTAGCATTTGCCTCTGTCACATTGAGTTTGTTTGACTAGAGCATCTTTATGTATCTTGGCGCAGTGAGGTTCAAAGGTCTCTCTGTCTCTACCTCTCTGTCTGCACTCATTCCGTATTCTATAACACCATAAACTAATTCACATATCTGTACTTTTGTTGTAACACTTGATGGGTGAGTACATAACACATTCACAGCAGCTGTTATAAATTGCTCAAGAAACATTCATTACTTTTTCATAAGGTATAACTCATACACTCCTTTCAACAATGGAGGCCAGAATGGTGATAACGCATCAAAATAAAAGTCCAATGGTCTCAAAGCAGCATTGCTATTTTTGATAAGTTATCACCATTCTGTCCTCCAAATTTTTATGAAAGTTTGGGTATGAATGTTGTTGTGTGTTATTCCCTATGAAAAAGTCATGAATGCTTTTAGGGAAATTTAGTGCTATGAATGAGTTATGTACTCACCCATTAATTAAAGTGTTACCCTTTGGTTCCTCTTGCCATTTTATGTATAATTGCCTGCTGTAAAAAAATAACCAGTGCATAAGAGTATGTCTGGTAAGACTTTATTTGCAGGGGTCTACATAAGGGTGACACAAACCTGTTAAACATAACATGATACATATCATAAGCATTAATGTCACCTCATCATCTCTATGACTACTGTCATTAAGTGTCATTCAGTTTTTGTAATGTCTGCATCCCAAAGTGTGCATTTCAAAAACCGAATGACACTTAGTGAGACCAGTATTAAACATGAATGAAGTGTCATTAATGTGCATGATACATGTCATGTCATGTTTATAACAGGCTCATGTCACCCTTATGTTGACCCCTTCAAATAAAGTGTTCCGATATGTCTTACCAAGTGAGCAGCATTATGTCCCTGGGTACACCGTTACTAAATTGTTTCTTTCTCCATCACATACTAAACCAAAAAAAATAATCCTCAAACATTGCTCCATAACCAGCTAAGCGTGCTTGGCATACAGATCTTTGAAAGCATAAGCAAATCTCTCTCTGAGCCCCACGTTGTGTTGGCAAGTTCATAGGCCCACCACGTGTGCACACACACACACACAGATGCTGGGTGGGCAGGAGATTGATGTTGAGCAGAACGGAGTTAACATGGCTTTATGTGCTCTTGTGTCCTTAATAAAGAGCACCTCTGCCTGTAACAGAGATCTCTTTCCACACAGATGATCACCTCTCCACACACACATCTGTCCTGCTAATCACATGCAGTTCTGTTCATTTAACATCTGTCGTGGTATGTGTGTATGTGTGTGTGTGTGTGTGAGCGAGTGAGAGAGACAGTTTGGATTTGGATGGGGTGTCCAGAAGGGGATAAGAGAGACCTGTCATTTGATAATATCTTTCACTACATACAAGCCTCATTCAGTTCCTCCAGTAGACTGAGAACCTGTCCAAACCTTCCAAAGTGGATGCGGCATGTCAAAATCCAGCTTTTATTTATATGACCCTCGCACCACCAGATGCCTCGGCACAGGAAACCGTTTTCTTTATGAACGGCCCTGCCACACTTCTCAACGCCACTGAAATGATGCAGTGCAGTTCACTGTGCACTTTGATAGGCCTAGTTTGACTCAGGCTTGACATTTTGCATGTGCAGTTTTTTTTTCTGTTTTGTGCACTGTGGGAGGTGGGGGTGTGAGGTGTGTGTGGGTGTGGGTGGGGGTAGAGGAAAACAGACATTATCAATTGCAGGCCTTACACTGGGTCCCTGGCAGGCTGCACTGGGGAGAGGAATGTGCACCGTTCACAGCCACGGTCCCTGCGCTGTGACCCAGGCAATGTGTAATTGGTATTTGTGGTAGGAGAAGCGCCGCCAAGAGACTCACATCCCAGTACAAGACAAGGATTCTGCAGGCAATTAAGAATAATACTGCATTTAGAGTGGTGCCGTATTGGTGGGTTCGTGGTCATTTTACCTGGACCCAAGTGGAAAAACATCAACCACAAACACACACACACACACACACACACACACACACACACATAAACATCTCTCTCTCCTTCCCTCTCTCTCTCTCTCTGTCTCTCTCTTTCCTCACACTCACACAGAAACACACACACACGCACACAGACACAGACACGCACGCATACATACACATCTCTCACTCTCTCTGTCTCTCAAACATACATACATACACACACATAGACACACACATACATAGACACAAATATGCACACATAAGTATGCTTGCACACAAATGGGGACAACCCATCTAAATACAGACACACAAAAACACATATAATTGTATTCAGACACACACACTCTGATACACACATACACACGTACAGACAATATATAAAGTGTCATATTTAAACTAACAGTGCAGATTATTTGTTTGGCACACAGTGTTCTTTTTCCTAATGGTGGTTTGGACGTGGGTACCAGTGGTTGGATGAGTCTGCTGTGCTCATATGAGCAGGGCGAGGGGTATGTGTGCGGGTGCAAGGGGGAGTCTACACACTAGCACATTTACAGCTCCAGTCAGTGTGAAGAAAACACCCTTGGTATGTTCCCTTACACCACAGAACCACCCCCACCTCCCCATCCCCAGCCCCTCTTCTCATTTTCTTTTCTCTCGCTCTCTTCCTCTCTCTCCATCTCTCGTTTTCTCTGTCTGTCTGCCTGCCTGCCCTGCCTTGGCTAACCTTGCCAGCTCCATGCGTCTCCCTCCAACTCTGCTCATCAATCCTTCAGTGTATCTGTCATCCTGTCAGCCTTCATGGCAATCAATGACGCCCTCAGTCAGCCAATCAAGTCAGTATGTCCGTCTGTCTGTCTGTCTGTCTGCACATCAATCCCTCGGCGCGTCTGTCGGACGTGCACAAACACTCTGCATATCAGTGCTGAGATCTGCCCAACCTGCCATGGTGAAATATTCCGCCCCCACCCCCTTCCCCCTGCGCCAAGATTGCGGGGCCGTGCGCGCACACACACACAAACACATGCAGCAAAAGGGCAAGTCATGCAGCATGGGAAAAGGTCACGGGGTCAAGAGGGCCTTGGATCGTCGGGGCTAATTTACAGCTCTCGAAAGCGTCAAAACCTCATGGTTTTCATGCCTCAGTACGTTTCCTTGCCTCTGAGTGCTTTAACACAACATCGTATCTCCATGGTGCAGAAATAACATCATTGTAATTATGTTTCTGTTATGAGCCACTGTGGAAGTTGTTAATCATCTTTTGGGAGGGACTGGGTTCGCCACTCTCCCACGGCAGTATCCTGTGCCACCAACAGGGGGCGACATGAGCTGAAAGAGAGAGAGGAAGAGATGAGCTCTGGGTGCTGCGGACAGGGAACGAGACTCTATTTCTTGTTTCCCACTTTCGCACGCTCAGCATTCCTCTGAGTGGATTTTAAAATAATCTACCAACTATTTGAAGACGAATAATGATCAGGAGTGTGTCTTCACAAGCTTTCCATTCATGCTGCATTCAAGTGATACTGCCTTCCCCTTGTGCCTCAGTGACACATGGAACCAGTGCGAAATCAGATGGCTGTACATAATGGTTTGTTTTATGGTTGGATACTCTATCCATACTTCTGTCTTTCCCTTTATCCATCCTATCTTGCCGTCCTTCCCACAATCAGTCCTACATCATAGAGGGTAAAAGCAGAGCGAGATGCGAGACGCTCATTAAGTTCTGTTTTTGCAACGAGGAGGGGGGAAAAATCACCCTTTATGCACCCTCATACATGATACAGATGATCATTGAGAAGTTTATTGTGCCGTTATGTGACACTCCCACTTGTGCAGTCTGGAACTATTCATGTTTGCTCCCATTGTAACATATTTTGTTGCTTTATCTTGGTCAGTATGCAGTGATCTTTTCCTATGCTGTTGTACCACATCCCCCCATACATCTGGAAGCTATACTGTATGAAGGATGTTGTGTATACACACCGTGTAAAATATGACACAATAAAAATCACATTGTGTACTGTGTAAGTAGTTATGTACACAGAAAAGAACCTCAGAACAATGGAAAGCTGTGTACGTGAGTTATATCTAATTATATTATAGCTTGTCTGTTGTATTACAGTTTAACTGCAGCAAAGCACTCTGTTTTGGCAGAATATATCTTAGGTGACTGAAGAATAATCTGAGCACTGGCATGGATGTCTGAAGTTGAGCCTCTGTGTGTTTATGACTCACACATGATGCCAGACAAGCACCGAAAAGGCAGCATAAAAGGAGGTCTGGAGGTGGAGGAGAGGTGGGGTTCAGACTGAAGAGATGAGCAGAGATGTTCAAGTGATGGGTTCAGGGGGAGATGAGTTGTCAGGTGTGGTCCTGTGAAATTGGACACAACATGCCACACAGGAGAGGAATCAAAGCCCCAAGATTGAGCCTCTGGCTCATAAATGATGCAGATGTCTGCAGACGTGCTTTAGGAAGAATGCTTTTAAGGCATCGGGGATGGCGCACAAAGCCTTGTTTACGTAAACTGAGGTGAACAGGAGAGTGGGAGTGGTATGTCTGTATGTGTGTGTGTGTGTGTGTGTGTGCCTGTGTGCCTGTGTGTGTGTGTGTGTGTGTGTGTGTGTGTGTGTGTGTGTGTGTTTCTGTGGTTTGGCTAGAGAGGACCTTGGCCTTCAGAGCCAGAGGCAGTCTGTCGTTAAAGCTAATAGGGAGGATGTGGTGTCAAACACGCACACACAAGCATGCATAGATACACACACAAACACAGTCACACATACAAATACAAACACAAACCAATTATGTCTCTCTCTCATGCAATCTCTCTATTTCACATTTTTAAACACAGTCTCTCTTGTCATACACATTCTCTCTCTCTCTCTCTCTCTCTCTCTCTCTCTCTCTCTCATGTTTGTTTACGCATCACAATTGATATAGGGGCTTTAGCCCCAGTGACTCAACAGACAATATTAAAATGGCATTGGAAATTAATGTGAGTGGACCTCATCATCACAAGCAGCCATTAGTGCTCATGAGGTCGACATGAGTTCTTGATGTCAGGCAACCAACCACCACCTAGAGATTCTAGAGATGAGACATTCTCATCAAAATGCATTTTAACATAAACGAGTTCATCGTTAAATCTGCCTGGGGACATGGGAACCTGCTAAAAAGAAACGAGGAGAAGAATGGCTCACCATGCACGCTGACAGCCCCAGATTTACTCGTGCTTGTCTATGCTGGCTGTGCTGAGATAAGCCGAACAGCAGGCGGCTGGTTGGAGGAGGGATTTTGTGGTTTTGACAGATTCTACCCTTTGCTCCGCTTCAAGCCTGAACACACTTAAACACATATGCACGTGCAAAAACATACACACACACACACACACATGGGTGCACAGTCATTATTATACTTTTAAAGAATTTTTTGACATTAGTGTGAATGTTAAATGGAGTTGCACCGCATTCTCTTTCTCTCTCTCTCTCTCTCGCTCTCTCATCCTTTCTCTCGCACACACCCACACATGCAGTGCAAACAAACAAACATTCAGATGGAATATCTAACCCCTGCGGTGGTGGTTGAGGCCATGGTCATCATGAAACTGTGTGGCTGAAAATGGGGGGTGGTATTTTCCTTTCCTCACAACCCTGTAGTGTGTGTGTGTGTGTGTGTGTGTGTGTGTGTGTGTGTGTGTGTGAATACATGTACTATCGGTTCTGGCTGGGCTCCCACTGCCGTTCATGTGATTCATGACAGAAGTACCTCTAGCCAGCCCCACAACACTCCCCACCCCTGCAGACTTTCCTCCCACCGTCTTGCCCCCATCCACCTCCCTGCAAACGCACATATGCACACACACACACACACACACACACACACACACATACTCTTCAGCGCACACGCTCAAGCTCCTGGGCAACAGCCACTCCCCCCACCCCCTTTTGCCTGAACAGGCTGGGAAACACCTAATGAGTTTTTACGGCCAGAAATCTGCCAAGGATTTACGGTTATTGTGATAACCCACGAGTCCAGCAACAATTTGGGCAGGCAGATATATTGCTGTTTTAATAACGGGTGATTTACCGTTATTGCCACTAAAGGAATCCTTTCTCTGTAATTGTTACAAACTGCCCCCCTTGTGCAATTAGGCTCGAGCGTGATGGAAGACTTTCAAACATTGCACCAGACAAGTCTTTGTCTTTCTGCCTTCTTTTCCGACATCTCGGTATCCCCCTTTCAAATGCCCGATTTTTCCACCCCATTCTGAATTTTGCCCCCACCCCAACCGTTACACACACGCGCACACACACACACACACACACACACACACACACACACACACACACACACACACACACACACATACACACACCTCAATTATAATGACAAAAGTTTTTTTTCCTCCCCTCAATGAGCTTATTTGCCGCTACACTGCCAGATTTCAGTGTGAAACAATAACAAGTAAGGGGCATGTGACAACTGAAACCACTCAGAATTCACATTACTGTTTTTAAAACATAAAGCAGATTTCATCACGGCCATGAGCACCATTAAGTCTGAGATTCTTCTCGAGTCAAAGCTGCACCACGTCTGACAGCTCGGAAATGCGACGGAGCATGCATAAACAGGTTGATAAAGTTTTATTTTATTGTTCCAAAAATTAATGGTTTCACCACAGGTTGATCAAGTCGAGCCCTGGCCCTTTGAGAGTCCCTTGTGCTTCGCGGTTCTTATTTAGACATCTCTTACACTCCCATAAACGACTCTCCAGTGTCGTAAAGGCATTTTATGAGACTCATTGAAATGAATCTTCCTTAAACCTCCTGTAAAACATGCCATCACAAATAAGTTATGTGCAGAGTTGCGGTCAGACATGCGTATAAACCAAGTGGGCCAGAGCGAGTGTTACATTATTCTGTGCTGGCGTACTTAATCTTGTTTATTATAACTTGTCCGGAACAGGGCTGAGATGTTAAATAAATCGGTGGAGGAGCCTAATAAGACCAGAATTATCCTCACAATCCTCACAATCTGCTTGGTGCACTTAGTCTGTTATCAGTCTGGCTCCGTCTACCCAAGCCATTAAAAAAAAAAAAAAAAAAAAAAAAACCTTCAGTGCTTCACCTTTTCATTCTCCACACTGTGACTGTACCCAATGACCAGTCCTCTAGCCACACAACGCTGTCCCTAGCTATTGAATGGCCAAGATGGCCCACAATCATGTCTGCTTAATTGCAGCTTTTGTCATTAATATGGTAAAATAAGCTGTGTGATCTTGCATCAGCAATGACATGCCACATAAAAACAGGCAAGCAGGCATCTAATTAACCCTTCTGCTGCAATCATTGGTTGATTTCAGGGCATGATGTTATCTTAATCGGTTGGATTATAGCAGTTTGTAGGTCTAGTGTTAACAGATGATTATAAACGTGAAGCAGGTCACTCTTTTTGTCATTATTAAAACACTCCATGCTTGTTTTACCCATAATGATGTTAATGTTGCGGTCATGTGACTCCCCTATTAAAACTATGAAACTTTCTTTACTACTTGACTTGATTTATTTAGTCAAGTATGTCACCTCTGGAAAATGGATCTGCAGGAAAACAAACAAGGGTTTGCTGTGGCTGGCTCTGTTTCTGGCTCATTAAACAGACAGTACTGAGAGATAATAAAGCTCAGCTCATCAACACAAATAGAGCGTGCCCTGAAAACCAATCACTGACTTGGAAGTTTGTTTTCTGATACTGACCTAATCACAGAACTTCTTACATTCTTACAGAATTTGTGTGTGTGTGTGTGTGTGTGTGCGTGCGTGTGTGTGTGTGTATGCGTCTATATGCGTGTGTATGTGCATGCACGTGTATCTGTGTTTGTGCGGACATGTGACTAGGGAGTGTGTGCATATGTATATGTTTGTGCAGTTGTGCAATGGGGAGTGTGTCGGAAGAAAAAAATGTTTGTTATTCCTGTTCTGAAATGCTAAAGCTGCAGCTGGAACACACCAAGCTGAGGTGCACTGGAGACCACTTGACAGCGTGCTGAGAGGGAACTCAACATTATTAGCTGCTAATGGGAAGGGGGTCTGGGGGGGCTATGAGCCCAAGGATTGTTTATGGCACAGAGGGATAGAGAGGATCTTACCAACAAGGAACCACAGTGGCCCTGTGGCTGAGCTCCTTTCTCAGCCAAATCTGCAGAAGCAGAGGGAGACGAAATACTGCTTTTTAGCAGTAAGTTTTGTTATTTTTACATTATCACAACAAACAGATCAGCAGATATAAAAAATTAAACGAGGGACAGATGGGTAAGCCATTCGGAATCAAATGTTCCACTCTAAATCAGTGTGTGTGTGGCAATGAAAGCTGAAAGTAAAAAACTGCAAAATCACTTATATCTGAGCCTTATATCAGTTAGGTGTAGAGTTGGCAGACATCCTCACACATCTATCTGCTGATCTGTTTGTTGTGACAATGAAGCAAGTAGAAGAAATAGGGATGGGCTATGGAGAGGTGGGAGGATGGAGAGACGCAAAGAGGAGACTGGCAAAGAGAAAGAGAGGAGGAGAGGAGAGGAGAGGGGCCCAGTAGTGAGCACAGGGTATGCCGCTGTGGGGGGAGATGCGTTTGGAGAAGGAATGTCGGCCTCCAGGTGGATCTCCTCTTGTCCTTGGGTCAGGCCGTCTGAGGGCGTGCGGCTGCAGTCGGTTCAGGTTTATTGCCAATGAGCGTTTATTAAGATACAAAACTGGAATGCTGCACTCCTCTATTACAAAGAGGGAGAGGAGAATAGACAGAAGAGAGAGAGAGAGAGAAAAGAGAAAGGCAGAGAATGTTGGAGAAATGGAGGTTAGACCCATAACCACGGTACTAAAAGCACTTGAGTGCTAGTTATGGGTCATCCCACCCTATCCCCAAACTCTCTCAGTCTGGGAAAGGGTCAGATTTTTATCTCCATATGTTTTGGGCGGCAAGTTGTGTTTCTTGACAGAGAGTGTATTTGTGGAGAGACTGAGAGAGTGACTAGGCGTACTGAGGGTCCTGGATTTGGAGAGCTCCCCAAGTGGTCAGTGGAGTGAGTCCATGGATGGGGGGGGGGGGCATGACTCAGGAAGTGTGTCACAGAACACTGAAAGGGTTACTGTCTTTTGGAATGTGGAAGAACAGCATGTTTGGATGGACAAAATAAAATGTAGGTTTATGTTGGGTAAGAGAGGAAGAGAACTTGGATGTGTGAGGATGTCTGCCAGGTCTACACCTAACTGATATAAGGCTAAGATATAAGTGATTCTGCAGTCTTTTTTAACTTTCTGCATTCATTACCACAAACACACACTGTGATGGGTGGAACATTTGTGGAACATGAGTGGAACATTTGATCCCCAAGGGACAAGCTTCAGCAGTTCTCCATAAACACTAGGCAGCTTTTTGAGGCCTGCCGTTTTGGGGGTGAGGATGTGGGATGGGGGCTATTGGGAGGGGTTTGGGCGAACATGTGATGAGGGTGCATGCTGAGATGAAGGACCTGTTAATGGGAAAAGCGCAGACACATTGTTGAGAAAACAAGACATAGATGTGCCCTTCATCAACTCATTACCAGCAATAAATTAATTAATTAGGCCTGTAATGATGGAATCAAGCTGGTCATGTTGGCCTGATGTATACTATAGTGGAGTCTCTCTTAGTTGTACCCTGCTGACCCTCTCAGCTGAAAGCTCTATTCAGTTTTTTTTTTTATCTGGAAATACAATCTTTTATTTATACAGCATATTGGGCTGTACTGAGTTAACTGACAGGACCAAGCTGGCAGTTTTGCCCGGAGAGGCTTTGCTGTCATTGTGCTGCGCTGGTGTATTGCTTTGAATAAAAGCATCCTCTGTGATTAGAGTGCAATGTGCAGGTACATAAATCAGTGCACACTACACTGTTTCAAAAAAACAAAAAACACTTTGATTGGTAACCCCTGTCAGACTGAGAGCAAGAGCCATACTAGATGCGGTTTTATTCTCTAGCATCACTGACCAAGCATTTGACAACGGTTTTATTTCTTTCAAGAACCAGATGTCTTTTGAGAGACGGCACTCATGTCTAAACTGAAGAGATGGTGCCCTTTTACACACACAAACACCCTCACTAACTGGCCGTCCAACCATCCACCTGCTCAAATGAAAGGGGATACCCTTCAGAAGCCATAACCAGGCCTGAATTATAGACCCGGCTCCCCCAAGCCTGTCCACGGCCAGGTGGACAAGGGAGACCATAAACATGGTGGGTGAATTTACAAGGTTATACTCATGGAGCGGCAACATGGGTGAAATCATATCGAGAGCGAAAGATGAAATGGCATGACCTAAGGCGTGCTCCAGGCCTCTCACTCTGACTAGCTCATCATCTTGCCTCTGAAAGTAAACAGACATAATTGAGGGTCAAGGTTAGCTCGAATTACCTCGCTTGGCAGCACACATGGACCGAACTAACTGAGGTAAACTGAAAGAAACACATTACTGCACAACACAAACAAAGCAGAGCTAGTAAAAGGACATTGCAAATGTGCTCTATGCGTATTCAAAGTGTCAGTTTAGTTGCTTTAGTGTAGTGTGCGCCTTACTGCACCAGGAGCCTCTGACATCAGTGATGTGGTAATTTATACTTACCACCAGGCAAACACACAAAACACTTGCGAGAGTGATAATAGATGCTGATGTTTGAGTGGTTTTACCGCACTGTGTGAAATAAAATGTAATGGTAGTAGTGGTGAGATTGCATAATCATCGCTCATAGCCTGGACTAGGTTGGAAGTTAAATGAAGTGAAACGCGCACTCAGACTCTGGTCCTCAGGTTCTCCTAAAAAGGCCTCAGCCTCTTGCCTCCCCCCCTTTTCATGCTTGCATGACATCTCAAGACCAGGTGAAAAATGATGTATCAATGGCACCCATGAATGCACGGCTCTATTTATTGAAGGAGGGGGCACAATAGAGGGGTTGTTGAAACTCCTAAAAATGTGACCACGGAGCCCCCCTAAATGAATGGTCTCCTATTCACAATATGTTTGTCCTGGCTAAGGACCCCTCTGACTAATCCATCACAGTGGTACTGGATTTGTCACACTGCTGTCCTCTTCAAAATATGCTACACCATCCAGGCAATATTAAAACATCAGAAATATCATCCTTCAAGATAGAGTGGTGCATTATAAATGACATGCTATAGAGAAAGAAAGCTTTGACTGGTCTCAGCTTGGAAATCTGAAAGGTATTCAGTGAAATATTTGCTATAGTGATTAAAAAACTGAGAAGGTATGCACAGTAAATCCTAATTACACTAAAAAGGGCTTGACTGCAGCCAGGCCAAGACTAATGTTGCATACCTGTGCAACTGTGACTCTGCAAATTTGCTAAGGGCAACATAGAGCCCTAAATACTGGCAGCCATTTGTTTTTAATATAACACTTACCTTGTATATCACAGAATGAGCTAGAATTTTAGAATTGCAAAAGAATGACCAAATCATAAGTTTGTTCACCAAAGCTTCCGGTCAGGTTATGATCTTCTTATCCACTGAGGTTAAGATAGCTTTACATTAGCATGCTGCAAGATTAGCAAGGACAAATCTGAGTTGAAGGTTTCATCATAATGAAATAAAGGTTATCCCAGTTAAAACTATGCATCGATCCAATGTAGTAGTTAATTTACAGAGGATTTTTTTGAATATAAAAACTGGCTTGACCCTTTACATTGTCTTTTGGGGATAAATACATAATTTGATCAGCTCAAATGTGATTGTAATATAGGAGTTAGATTTGGCTATTTTTTAATGATTAAATTAATTAAACTATTTATTTTGAAGAATTATACTGAATGCATGCTACTGCACAAAAATCACTGAAATGCCATGGCTTCAAGGCTTTCAAGGGACATAAATCAGGAAATTGTATTTTCCAGCTGTAATGGAAGATGAATAACTTTGATTGCAATTGGCAGGGCACCTTTAACAGCATGTTGATTCATGCAGTTAAATCCAGACTAAGCTAACAGGAACTTCATCTTTGTTACATGGTTTTAAAAGCACTGAATGATTTCTTGTAAATTTATGAGTAAAATCAAAAGCTTCTCGTATTTACCTTGTCTCTTAGAATTTTCAGCTTAAACTTTAAAGGCAGAATATCACATTTTGGATTGTGAGGTCACTTGGGTTTCCTCTGTCAGATACGAGAAGCTGTGATGAACCAGGTGGATTATGAAGAGAATGGAGAAACATATTTAAAATATTTAGCTGCAGAAGCCTTGTTAGCGGGCCTTTGTATATTTGATTTGATAAGCTTTGTAACTCTGTGTTCAAAACGTATATTTAGAGTTTTGTTTACATGTGGTAGGATGGACATTAGTGTTATGAGTAGGCTATGAGCAAAGAAAACCATCTAAGATGTTGGATGCTATCGCAGTCCATTCCAGCATTTGTAATATGACACCTGGCTTGAGAGATCTCTCCTGGGTTACATATTATAGCTGACTACAGTAGGACATAGGCCTAGTACTCAAGCCTGTTCAGGTGTGTGTGCACCAGCTCCTTTTTGTCTCTCATCAGCCTTGTATCAGTAGCACTTGACTGCAACAACCAACGTGGGTCATTCATTCTGCCTTAGTTGGAACCTTTTTTATTTTTTTTCATGTGGCTTTTCTTCTGGCACAATAATGACACACCAGAGCCCAAGTGTGTTTATCCACAGTATGGTGATTGTTACTTTGCTCTCTGATATATAAATCATTGATGTTATTGGTTTTATGAATGTTGCTGAGGTTAGATATTTTTAGTCGTAAATTACATTATAGTAGCAGAAATACATTATAATGTTAGGATCTGATTCCTTTTTCATACCAACAGCAACAAACAAGAGTACGCGTATGCATATTAGCTAATAAAATCCATCCATTAAGCAGTATTAATGTCTGGAGACTGTTTTGTCTTTTACTGCTCTCACTGAGAAGAAAACTCTGTGGCAGAAACTAGCATTATGCTACCATTAAGCAGAGACCCTTGACTACTGAGGCAAGGCTTGGCTATAACATTTATATGAGTCCCTCACTTTTACAACTCTTAAATAACAACTCGGCATTTCATAAAAAAGGCATACGGTCATAGCTTGCAGTGCCCGTGTTTCATCTGAAACGGAAACTCTGCCTTCTGAGATGGAGAAGCTGGCCAAAGGTCACAGACAACATGTGTGGCCCTGCATACAGGCCCTCTATAAATGCCAGTCACAGAACTGCAATAGCTGCTCTTGTGTCTTAGCAACGCTTAGAATGTAAATAGGTACAGATGCAACTGTAGTCTCAGAGGGGGCTCTGAGAACTTGACACACTGGAATTAATTAATAGTCACAATACAACTGAATTAAGAAAACATCTATTTAACAATGCATGCATAGCATTTAGAATACATGCTATAAGACATCAGAAACAAACTCCAAATGCAGTGAACCCAATACATAGAGAACATGTACTCAATGGCAGAGGCTACTACCATGCAGATGCAATATATTAGTGCCCAAGTTATAGACATAATTCTGCCACAGTCCCTTAAAAAATGGGTTTGGGTTCCTGATAATGTTCACTTTTACATGCTAAGACTCTACAGAAATACTTTACCAAAGTTTTTTCCCAGTATGGTTCTCAAACCATCTCTTCTTCTTTGCTATGTCAACCTTAGCTTTACCTTAAGACATAAAATCCACATTTCTGGCATCAATTACTGTCATTCACTTAGTGCTAATGCTAATGTTTGTCATGCTAAGCATTTGTTAAATGGCCATGTCAGTACAAGTGATCATATCAGCAAGAAACATGCAAATTAAAATATAACATCATGTATGAGGGTATGAGCCCTCGCACACACAGCTGTATTAGGTGGGTTCTTGGGGATTTTGTAATTTGTTTTTTCACTTGTCCCCCTACATTGGTGTTTTATCGGTTGTCCTTCTGGAGGTTTGTTGGGGATGGTTTTCCTGGAATAACACAAAATGTCAGTCCTTCACAGGTCTCAAGGAGCCACATCAAACGAGCCCACATGCACCTATTTGTGTTTTAGCGCCACTTGTTGGCAGACAAAGAAATGGCAAAATTGGTCATCCTGAACCGTAGGGCCCAGCTAATGAAATTCTAGTGGCACATAGGTCTTATGGAGCTGCATCCAGCGAGCCCTTATACACTCATGTGTGCTGTAGCGCCACCTATTGACAGGCCCAAAATGGCGAAATTTAAAATTTTTCTTGTGAGCAAATTTCCATTAGCGATTCCAGGGTCACTGAAACACCGAGTCACTTGAAGCTTTATTGACATGTAGCCCCAGTAGTCCCATGGCACATAGTAGCTTTTGGACCCCCCTCCCCGATACACAGTTTGCTCAGACACAGTTTTTCTGGAAAAACTTGAGAACCATAGCACCTGAGTCAACTAAATTTGAGTTGTATCTATGTCCCTAGGAGCCGCATGAAACAAGCAAAATGTAATGGAAGAATGGTCTCATTGAGCTGCATCCAACCAGCCCCCCAAACATTTTGGCCATCTGTGATTTTCGGGACACCAAAATACTGGGTCACTTCAAGTGGGTCCTGAGGTGTCCAATGGGCTCTCAACTACACTTGTGTTGTGTAGTGCCACCTGAAAAACCACAAAATTTGTCAAATTCTCTTTTTGGGGGGAAGAAAATGTCAGTGTATGGTTTCAGGGACACTGAAACATAAGACTAATGGGTATGTAGCCCTACTAGGCTCATAGCATATAAGCTATTTTTGGTCTGCCGAGATATCTTCACCCCTTGTGCTTGATTACACAAACTATTATGTTAAAGAAGGACAATGTGTACATGTGTGAATAGTATGTATGTGTGTTGACGTGTATAAATCATAGGGGCAAATCTGTAAGATTGTAGTTCAAAAGATGTATCAAGAGTATGACTAGACTTTCAGTTTCTTCGGATGGACAGACATGGAAAATTAGATAATTTCATATAGCATCTAGTTGGGAGTATATTGCACAACTAAATGTACTGCATAGTGTGTGTGTGTGTGTGTGTGTGTGTGTGTGTGTGTTGGATGTAGTTACAGCTACATGCCCACAGAGTTTCATTTGGCCTGGTGATTCAGGTTGTCAGGAATTGTTGACCAAAATTAACAATTCGTTCCACTTCATTCCTGCCTAACAACACCCCTCAGCTGTGCTATATTCACAATATAGAACAGCCTCTCGGGGCTTATTGCTTAATTATAGTGAAGGTCATCCCCATTTTTGTGTTTTAGTCGGGGGAAGTCATGGAAAAGGGAATTTTACGTTTGACTTACAGAGGGAACCCTGCATGCAGCAATGTGTGGCGGTCATATTATGTACTGCTAGGCGGTACGTCTAGTTTAGATTTTGCAGTTATTAATGATTTGCAGTGTATTTTCACAATGTGTTGTGTTTGAATTTGCAGTGTTATAAATTCTTTGTCCAAGATTTTTTCTTAATCTGCTTGTGTGTTGTATACTTGTTGTATACATGTTGATCTCTGGAGAGCCTCTACTGAACGAATGTGAAACATGATTCATTAGTAGACTTGTGTGGATTGATAGGACTGTGTTGTTAAGCACAGGGGAGCTGATTTTAGGCTAACTGATTAGACAGCTGATTGTCTTAATGACAGTGGACTAAGCAGTGGGTTATGACAGGGTAAAATTACAGTACAAACATAACACCAGCCTTTCGTGGTAATTAGGATAAATCGTCCAACCCGCTTGGACTGTCCCAGGTTGGTCTTGGGAGCTTCTTTAGGATACGAGCTCCTGGAATGCTCCTGAAGTTATTTTTGGATGCATTTACATACAAGGTAAAATGAAGTGTAACAAAATGCAACCCTTTGGAATCTGGAAAGAGGCCACGTGACCCATCTAAATCAAGAATAAAATAAGAAAATAAACGATGTGTACAAAAATGCTACGCAGTCAGGAAACCTAAAACTTTGTCAAATGGGAACTAATAATCTCAAACTTTGTATATGTGTGGCTGGGTGGTTGGCCAGACCTACACAATTTAATTAAAACTGTGTTATTCTGTGGTGACTGCTCATATTCATATTGGATTTAAAGCTGGCTCTCAGCTCAGGCCATTAAGGTTGGAGGTCTTACTGACTCAACAAAGGGAACTGTAAAGGTTATGATTTACAAGCAGTTAATATTAGATATGGGTTATATAGGCTTCACACGGAAAGCTTGGCCAAACTCAAAGTTGCTGTGATGAAATATTTAACTTATAATGGCCACCACCTTCTTTGCAACGTAGATTGTTGGAGCATTTCCTATACTTCTGAGGGAATTACACAAATGCTTAATGCCTTTAGAACAGACACAAAACTGTAGGCGTAATTGAGGGGAGCTGAATATAACAAAGATTGACGACAGGATTAAGATTAACTATATTTCAATCGAGTACAAAACATGAATGATGGGAAGGAGAATCAAAATGTGAGGGAGACCGCTATGTGGAATGTTTATCTGCTTTTCAGTGGCTACAAAAACACCCACTATTCCCTCCCACTTTGGGATTTGTGAGGAGCGGCTGCAAAGTCTGTGAGTCAATTATGAGGTGTTGATTTCATATTTAAACATTTAAACCATCATATTTACATTGGTATGACTTTCAGAACATGTTCGATTTAATTAAAATTACAGTACATTGTTAAAATGTCATATTTAAATGTACAAAATACAGAAATAAGATTGCAGCTTCCGTATATCTAGAAGTGTTGACATAATTCACTGCATAACCACAAAGGGTTTCATTCCAGAACCATAGGAGTGTGAATGAAGTACTATTATGCAGACATAGTGCCAATCAACATTGCACAGTAATTCAGTGACATTTAGAATGCATAATGCATAATACATTCATATCAGTTGTAGTACAATCAGAGTAGTTATGATATTTTAGTTAGATATGGGATGGGGGCTGCAAACTGCCTTTGCATCTGTGTACAAATGTTTTGGCCTACTGTAGTTATGCTAGAATTTTCATTTACCAGCTTTGTAGTCGCTCGCCCTGTAGTCTCAGCCTCCACAGACTCCAGTTGAATTGAGCACACTTACAAGGTGCCAGCATCACACTGCTGAAAGACGAAACCTGAAAAAAATAAAATAAGACTTGACACTAATTAAATGCCATCCTCGGTTTGAATGTTCAAACATGGAATAGAAAATTTATATTCATCTATGATTTTGCAGCTAGTACTACTTTGAAATAAAAAAATAACCAGTTGAGTAATGTAAAAGATGCAGTGAATGCAACTTTTTATTGTGGTTCAAAACATACAGTGGCATACAGCAATATTAGTGATGTGATTAGTCTGCACATCTCTGTTAAGAGTTACAGATACAACTCCATCTCTCAAAACAATATCAGTGATCACTCTGCGGGATGCCTTCTGAATGCCCCTCAGGCAACAGACATTCTTTCTCACACAGCTGATGTTGTGTGATTGCATTTTCCATACTGGCGAGTGGATCTCAAAAAATTTTTGTCTCTAACCTCAGAGGTTAACTGGCCTTGGCTTCGGTAGCATGCCAGAGCCAAACTTCTGGGTTTGGCCGTAATAGTTTAAACACAGGTTACGGAGTGCAGCTAATAAGTTCCAAATGGGCGTCCTGCAACTCCTCATTTTTGTAATGTTTACACAGCTTGGCTGGTCTCGAGTAACAAGGCTGTGGCTCAGGAGGCCTGAGCATAGCCTTTCCCCAACTGTCACTGAAGGAAAGCCACTGGAGCAAGGAAGAGCCTCCCACTGCCTCTGTGTGTTGCTACCACATAGAGAGCCATTTTTAGCCTCACTGCTGTCAAAAGGCTTAGAGTGCCAGATAAATGTATTTAATTAACAAACATAACACACCATTTTATTCAGGCCTAGAAAAAATACCAATAAATGTTTATGGACTTTTACTCCACCTGATGTCGCCTACGTTTGTACGCATGATCCTGCACGCTCCATGATGACAGTACACAAAATTAATTTGGCTCAATTAGTTTTCTAAATTAGCTTTTGAATTTGCTATTGAAGGTGCATTACAGGTAAAGAAAATATTGAAATATGATATGTTACATCACAATTTTAATGTTGTGGTGAACTACCTGGAGGTGGTGTGAGGCAAGGAAGCCTTTTTTCTCCATCTATCAGTCTGCCAGTATCCTGCTTGTAGAAGCTGTGGGAGACATGCATCCGCTACTCACACAGGTCCTAAGCAGAGATAGCGTAAAGGGATTCAATGGGCAGTGAACAGGTGTGTGTGTGTGTGTGTGTATGCCTTAGAATGGTCGGGGGGGAGGGGCGGGCACTGTGCACTCAGGCAAAGAGAAAATTTAAGCACAGCATACAATGATTGTGGACCTAAAGACCTGACACACTGTTCATCCAGCTGGCCTTCAGTGCCTTTGGATTAGGATGCTCCAATGTATTTAACCCCATTGCACATACTGTCCAAACACTCCCTTCTGACGGAGCTACTCTGTCAGTATGCTGCAGGCCTTCATTTTCACCATTAGGGTACACTGTTTCTATTCCTATAGATGTCTCAATCAAACTTGTCACATAAGTGGGATATGTTTTGACAGTCGATTAGCCTGAATCTAAACTTCGGATTCTAGAGTGTTAAACAGGGAAAAGATGCGTGGGCTTACAGCTTTTAAAAACACTCCATCAAGACTGATGGAAAAACCCAGGCCCAGTTAGGAGAGGTTAGGTTTATTTAAAGCCAGTATTTGTGAGGTTTCAAAGTGTTTCACTGCAAACCTCAAAATAAATACTTTGTGTGACAAAGCAATAGTTTGTTACTCAACCATAACATTTTCATTGTCCCACCCAATTTTAAAGCCAATTTTATATGGAACTTAAGAGTGTTCACCTATTCTTCCTAAATAACTGTAGCCACCCCCCCAACACACACACACACACACACACACAATACAGAAGTTTCACTTAACAGCATATTAACACCCCATACCCTGCCATTGTGAAGGGGGTTTCCTTGATATGCGGAAGACTCTTTATAGCTTGCTCAACTGGCATGAAACCTGAAGTTTTATGTGTTTTGCATTGGTCTGTTTTAACTTATGCAGTAATAGATTTGTATGTGAAAGAGCTGCAAAATCCTGTGGCCTACTGCACACTGGAGGGGCAGAGTTCTGCAGAAGTACAGAATGACTTTGCCGAGATTTCTGTTACACACTGCTTGACATGTATCCAAACATAGTGTACGAAGGAACTGCAGCAAAGAAAACAGCGACGAAGAATAAATCACATCAGGCATCTCTAGACAAAGCAAGGTCAAGGCAGAGGAAACTGGCTGCCCTGTACAAAAATCCACATTTTGGTTTGGACCTTCAGGCCACATACAGTACAGTAACATCCGTCCATCCCCTGTGTTCCCACCACGAAGAGGTATTTTGTAAACCCGCACATGACCTCGTGGGCCTCTCTATATTCCTGACACGTCCACAGGAAAGAAGTCATCACGACTCTTCTCTGTATCACCTTACACATCAGCCGTCATCAAAAGGCTAATCGTCAATAAATCTACCGTACACAAACATCAAGCAGTGCCCCTTACATCGTGGCTCATCAGCTCTCTGGTACATTTCATGTTAATACTACCTCGCGTCTAGGATACAACGTGCTGCGAGGCAGTTAATTATACCATAGGTCTTAATCCTGTATAACATTCCATAAACTGTTCCTGCCTGCACGCCATTAAATAAAATTCTAGCCTTGTGGGCCTACACTAACTCACCCTCACCAGACATTACCATGATGGATAGTCATCTTGGGGTGTCCAGACCCTGCAAAACCTCTGTGTGTGCTCCACCATTGGCTAATCAAGCACACTTTGTGCAGATGCAGAGTCTGTCATTTTCGCCTTAACAGTTTCTCTCTCTCTCTCTCTCTCTCTTTCTTTCTCTCTCTCTCTCTCTTTAACTAATGTCAGTGGAGTGGGCCCCTTAAGAGAGGCGTGATTTCACCGACTGATTTTCTGTAATTTACGGGTCAGGCTGTGAGGCCTGTGTGCCGAAGCCCTAAAAAACTGCAGGCCTTTGCACTCTGGGTGTTTTCATCTGAGGTTGGCTTGGCCCACAGATGCTACCCAGGCAGGTCGTGTTGAGGACTGACCTCTGCCAACCTAAATATTCTCACTCTGAAACTGTACCCGTAGTCTGCCACCAAATATCTCAGCTCTCCAACTCACTACATAGAGGGTTGTTTTTTTCCTTTCTGTTTTCTCTCTTTTTCCCCCCCAATTTTGTTTTATTTTTGCTTATTATTTGTTTAACGGCCTCGTGATCTTCGAAGCGTAGGTTTCCTGTTCGCTTGGCTAGGGTCAGCTGTGTTGTCATGTTGCTCTTGCACAGAGCCTCCCAGAAAGTGGCACATTTTTAAAATGCGCAAGCAGGGCTTTATGTTTACATAAACACATTTTAAAATGTTATTGCAGCGCCTTGCCAGGTTCAAGAATGCCATGTGAAACCAAAAGAGCCAAGTTCATATTTTCTTATGAAGAGAAGAGGGTTCATTAAGAACCCCATATATTAAACTGTCACAGGCTGTCTGGTGAAGTAATGACGTGTCCAAGGCAGTTGGGCAGCTCTGTCTTACTGCTGTTATTGTTTCATCACTTCTAAGTCATCACATCATGAATTTAGACATGGAGTAGGCTTCATGATATAAATAGCTGAGTCCATCAAATATGACATGGATTAGGAAGTCCAGCTGAATCAGTTTGCATGCTTGTGTTTGAAGTACATGATTTGTGCAAACTGTAGCGCTGCAACGCATCTAGTTTGCTGCTTGATGATTATTGATGTATACAGTAAATGCTACCACTGTGTTTGGTAGAGCTTTATTGCATAAGATTGCACTCATAACAAGGGTCATGTTGATGCAGATGAGGGTGTGATGAACAGAACTCCCTCTCACATCACTGTCTCAATTATGGACAGAAGCTGGTTATTCAAGGCTGGTATAAATCCAATATCTGCCCCATATAGTCATACATCATAAA
This sequence comes from Tenualosa thibaudeaui, assembly GCA_027481765.1. Lineage (NCBI taxonomy): Eukaryota > Metazoa > Chordata > Actinopteri > Clupeiformes > Clupeidae > Tenualosa > Tenualosa thibaudeaui. The sequence continues at coordinate 16,166,493 of JAIFZK010000003.1, forward strand.
GTCATGAAAACATGCCCTGTAGACATTTGTATTGCTCTTATTTTAATATTCAATATTGCGTCAATCAACGCAATAAATGTCAATCAGCCCCAATTTTAGGTCAAGCCTCAGTTCGTTCAACTTTACCTTTGGTGTGTTTGGTGATTGGTCACGGAGGTTTGGCCTCTGGTAAGCAAACATCTCCCTCAGGGTGTGTTAAATTAGAGTTCTCTTCGGTTAAGTATTTTTATATACTGTAAATGATCAGCTCCCCCAATTCCCACGCTTGGCTGTTGATGTTTTGTCGTCTAGCTGATTGTGGCTGCTTTGATGAAAGTGACTTACTTTACATACAAAGTCAACCAGTTTTAGGTTTAACACTCATAGCCGGAAACTCCCTTACAGGTCGACAACAATGTACTCAGTGCTAGAATTACAGAAATTACAGGTAGCTTACTGTGTAGAACAAATATGTAAATGATTACATTTAGTCACAGACTTGTAGGCTTATTTGAAAATCAACCGAGAGTAGTGGTTTTACAACTCCACACAATACACTAGAAGGCCCTCTGGTGTCGAAGAAGCAGACCATATGTGCCAAGCCTATTAATAGCCATCATCACATGGCCTCATCCAATCAGTGCGCTGTTCTGTTTATCAACTCATCTCCGCCCGTGAGTCTATTGTTAAGGATCGCTAGCATTGCAGTGGAAAAGAAGACACTGAGATGCAGGCTTGGCATGTTGCCAGAGTGACGTCAGCAGGTTGGCAGGGCCGGCAGGCCTCGGGACCAGCAGCCACTCTCGCACGGAACCCACTGGCCAGGAGCATTCCCAGGCCGTGCCCAATGGCGGGTCCCTCCCTGCGCCCCGTGCAGCGGACGGACAGAGGAGTCAGCGCGTTATTCCTGCCAGCGTGACGCAGACGTGCCCTCTCCACACCCCGGATAAGAGCCGGCAGCCACAGAGGGCAGGGAGTCTAGTGGAATGGAGCCCGCTGGAGAGAGAGGAGCGGAGCTGCAGCTGAGCGCCTCCTCACTCTCAGCAGACTCGCCGACCATGGGAATGAGCCCACAGACCAAGCAGCTTGCCTGAAATAGAATAACACAACCACACTAGCCAGAGAGAGAGAGTGAGCGAGAGAGAGCAGCTCGGTAGCATGACTTAAGCGCCATCACGTAGGTTTCCTCAAGACAGACCACAGACAGCCTTCTGTGATACTGCACAGATCATATCTGTATGGTCCTACAAGAGAATGGGCATGTTATGAACATTTACAGTGCTTACACAGTAAAAGGCATGAAAGACATGAAAAAAATCAAGCCATGGACTCCCATATAAGTTACTGAAGCCAAAGCCAACTCATTCCCTGTGTTGTACTTGTGTGCAATATCGACACTCCCAGACCCTGACTTAGGTCAGAAGAGCATAAACATACAAGCATGCTCCTGGAAATGAGTCCAACCTCACTACTGGCCCGATGCTACTGCAAACACAACTCTGAAGCCATGAAGAACTGGCAGTCCTATAAACATGCAATGTTTTTTTTTTTTTTGCTTCTCCAGGTTAGGTAAACATGGTATATTAATTTGTAACTGTGGTGCAGTATTGCAGTGCAATACCATCATTGAATTAGTCCTAACCATTAATTAAAACACATACTTTACTTTAAGCTCTGAGCTCTTTTAAGATTTAGCTCAGTTATTAGTTTTAGTTCAATTGCCTGAAACGATCACACATCACAAACACGTTTTTGCAATGAAAATCGTAGCGGAAGTTTTCCACTGTTCTTATCGGGCTCATAGTTGAGTAGTAGAGAGAAGTGGTCACCATCTCACAGCTGTGGGCCATCTCTACTGGCATCTTGGAGTGGGGCCCAGCCCTTGGGAAGGGTCGAGCCGAGCCAGTGAAAAGCTGCGGGTCGCTATGATCGCATGCTCTTATCTCCGTGCCCAGGGAGTGACAGCCATTGGCCCAACACCACCCAGACTGTCATTTCCGACTGTACTCCGGGCCAGGATGTTAACTCACTCAGTCAACACGGAGGGAAACTCCCGCCTCATGCCGGGGCACCTGCTGCAGGAACTGGGGCTCTCCCTCACAGGAAGCTGTCATGGGCAGGGGTGGAGGGGGTTGTGGGGGTGGGATGTGTGCTGAAATGGCAGAGGAAACTCTTTCAGCCTCTGTTGGAAAGAGATGCTTGATTTTATGGTGCGGCACTCAACGTCATTCACCAGTGGGTGGTCTCACAGAAAGGCAACACATTTGTGAGTCACCACAATTTGTGAGACATTTGTGACGTCACCAAAAGCAAGACTCAAGACAGCGGTGCCTAAAGCACTTTTTTGCATGTATGATCACAATGATCTCTGACTCTTATTTAACATCAAAATGAGTTATTATATAAGTTATTAAATTAATGCAACAATCAGGGCTCTACACTAACCTTTTTTTAGGAGCACTCGTGCCCCTTAGTTAAAGATTTTAGACGCACAGAAAAAAAGATGGCGGCAAAAGTAGTAAAATGCCTACCAGACTCGATGTGCTTCACCACATCATGCTTAAGATGCGGGTTCCCTGTTATGAACAGAAAACATTGCAGATTGGACGGCCTACAAAATTTACAGAACATCTGCTTAGTCATAGCAACATATTCCAACCACCCAAACCCACCATCCTTCAACCAAACTAGTCAGGATTTGTACGCTTTATCTACAACCTTCTTCATCGTTCTAACCTTCTTCACTTTCCTCTTCATTTGGTCTTCTGGTTTTTCCATCATTGCTATTAAAAAACGCAGTTATACTTTTGCATCTTGCCTCTAATTTGACAGGTTTTTTTTGTAGCTTTCAAACGTTGTGGAGCTTTTCACATTGTTTTAATGTTTGATATATTTCAAAATGTTGTTTTGTTTCACTTTGATGTTTGATACATTTTGCAAATTCATGTTACATCTTCGTGCCAGTGCTCTCCTTATTTTTGGGCTGTGAAAAGTCAATTGCACACATGCTTCTGTTTTGTTGTCCTCATTCGCATGCCGAAATATTTAGTCACAAATGCGAGATAAATGGGCGCAATGTAGAGCCTTGGCAACAATGCTATATTTCTCATTCTCTTTCTATATTGTTAGATATGTGAGTCTACCCATACTGTGCATACATTAAGTGCCGTTTTAGAAAAGGAAAAAAAATCGTCTGTTTGCTTTAACTTTAACAATGTGACTTTCCCATGGGGAAATAATTACTCTGGCCAACCACATAGAAAGAGCACAAACCTCTTTGGACCCATGATTACTTGGGCAGCGTTGTCTGGGGCAACCCATCCATCAGGCCTAAGCAATTTGCAGCATCCTATAAATGGAGATTTGCAGCCTTTTACTCATGGTAACAGATTTGCCTGACCTTTCAGACAAAGGGAGAAGGGGTTGTAAAAGGACAGCCAGAGCAAAGGAAGAGTTACGGCCAGGAAGAGTTTGTTTCCAATAATAAACAAGGCCTGAACAGGGCCTAAAGACAGTGGGGCAGTGGAATTGGAAATGAAGCTGCCCCCTTCCTTTTGTCAGACCACCCCATCTCTCCATCGGAACCTTATTTCACTTGTGGGAGGTTCTTGAAGTTATTCTCTGTGATTGCATTTTTGTTGAAGTGAAACTGCTTCTGAATTTTATCCCTCTCAAATAGAATCAAGGACATGAAAACTAGTGTCTCTCTACATTTAAATACTCTATTTTCAAACTCAAAGCTTTCTTTCACCAAATCACCAAGGTAGCTAAGTGATGGTGATAGCTCATGGATGGAGTGAGCAAGAGAGATGCCTTTGATTATCGCTGACACATTCCAGAGAGGGAGACTGTAAAGCACAGACACAGCCTACTGGGACTGGTTGCCTTGAAGCGCCACATGACCGATCTTCTAAATTTCGTTGCTGTCATTGTTTATATTTATGTTTTTGCTCTTTTATTCATTTATTTGTTTATTTATTTAGTATTTTGAAAGTAGTGCATATTTGTTTCATCATAGCCTTAGTTGTTTCCAGTCATTTGTCTTATCACTTCATCTGTCTTTTAATTGAGGGGGAAAGGCACTGCTTAGCAGTGTCAGTGAGGATTTAACTGAGCCTGAGTGGGGTGGCTCTTCTCTCTCTGTTTCTCCTCTACGTTGAGCTGACTTTTTACACAGAACAGGGATAAAAAATGACTTCCAGCTGTCAAGTCATCTGGTCCACTGGAAAGACACGAAAACAACATTTGGTGTGACAAACTGGATGCTTATGGTTTCACTTAGCCTGTCAATCCTATATAAAGCTTGTTAAGAAAAACACAAACAATGCAAATCATTTTGAACACCTATTGTAAGCCTTCACAGAGCCCATTCTGTTTTCTTCATCACTATTGGGGAACAGCCAGTGAAATATTAGGAGGAGCCATATTCTTTTCTTTCCAATTGTTTGTTTTTTTGTGCATGAAAGTGACGTATGCTGTGTGTATGTCACTGGCCAAATGTGAACATACAGATTCTTTAGGTGATTAAAAAAATCACATTATTTATGGATTCACTTGACACTTGGCAACATTCACAAGGGCAAAATGTGGGAACAAACGGCTTTAATTACTGCAATTGAAAATGCCGATCCATCTTGGTAATGAGACTTGTCTTCCCCATAGTGGGAGAACATCCTTTTGGTTTGCTGACACTGTGCTGCACCGCAAGGAGACATCTCCCAAAACACGAGGGATCTGCTAAGCAGCTTGTGAGAGAAACGTGTGGTTTCATTGTTTATGTCTTTCTGTAATTTCTAATTTGTTCATGAGAGAATAGAGGATGCTTAAGAAATAGAGAGCCTTGCAAAGACACTGAGGCATGCTGAGATGTTTACAGTTACTTGAGTTCCTGAAAGCCATGTGAGTGTCAGGTTATACTGTATGTTTGTATGCATATGTGTGTGTGTGTGTGTGTGTGTGTGTGTGTGTGTGTGTGTGTGTGGTTCCAGTGAGGAGATTCTAGTGAGCACTGTTTTCTGTTCACAAGACACCAAGTTGGTAAGTGATCCAAAACATCTAACACTCTAGGATCCACTGAAGAGAACAGTCAGAGTAATGGTGCAGAGCAACCCAGTTTCCTACAGGTGCCTCTCGACTCTGCATAATATATGTGCCTATAAAGTACCATATTGGGTAATAATCCTTGTAAATGGCCCAGAGAATGAAAATCATCTCATTTAATATCTCCAATCGTAAAGGCAGTGAAGACAAAGTGTCTGGCAAACCACTTTACTCCGCTAACCTGAGGGTCTAGCACAATGTGCCTAATATGTCAATCAAGTCTGTAAAAATGGGGAAGGAGCCGAGAGTGAGGGAGTGGTGTCTCCAAGGAGAGGTAACAGCATAGTTCAGCCAAGGAGCGACCCCTCCTAACACACACACACATACACACACACACACACACACACACACACACACAAAGAACAGCACTTTGCAAATCTTGGCAGGCTTTGGCGTCGTAGCATTTGTAGACTGCAGGAGTAGGTCGACAGTTGAAGGCTGTTTTGTGATGGAAAACATTAACAGTCTGAGAACCTGTTGCAAATAACATCTGAGAAAAAAAAGGCCCTCAGTTGGTTGTAGGGTGGTCAGGGGGTGGTGGGGGGGGGGGGGGGTTGAGTACAGATTACAAAGAAACTGGCATTAGACTTTATGTGCATATAACTGTATTTGTTTAATTCAATCTGTGGCCCAACAACAAACAAATTGTGTTGGCCACCCTGGGGTTAAATGCTGCCTAAATGAAAAATCTGTGGTATTGTGACTTATATTCTGATTTAGGAGTTTTTTTCCTCTAAGAGAACAAAAGGGAGAAAAAAGACAGATGGTGCTGGACTGAGATGTACTGCCTTCACACTCCCTCCCCTTGTCAGGCTTTTGCTAACAGTGATAGATGGTGAGAGAGATCGTCTAGGATGTTTCCTCAATGAGAAAATCCCATGGTGTCAATCATCTCTGGCCTCCGACTTCCTAATTATACATCTTCGTGTTGTACTGCTTCCAGGTCACGTTTCTTTAGCATCAATTGAAAAGTAGGCTGTACCTAATGACTGTGACGGTAATGTGTGTGTGTGTGTATGTGTGTGTGTGTATTTCAGCTTGCGGTAAATGATCGAGTGGCATGCCAGTGTCTCATGCTTCTGTCAAATTTGCCGGATGGGTTTGTCACTCAAAAACACCCCATTGCTTCCATTATCCTAAGCATCCATATAGTTCATGTTTAAGCCTGTTCACCAATCACCAGCCGCAATGCAGGTTCCTCACTGGAAGGCCAACAGAAACATTCCAGCCATCTTCTTTGACTTCCTTATGATGTCTCTGTCTCACCTTACATTTGTGACTGCAGTGAAAACACATCTCAACATTGCCAAACACAGACAGGCGCATTGCATGGAGCATGACTGATCATATTGATATGCAAACACATACCATATGAACTGACTTGTAAGGTGATGGAGATGCAGTGCTCTACTCAACACCTGTTGGAACCTGTAAGTTGTGTACTGGACTGTGAGTGTGTGTTGCACAATTCCTTCTTATGGTGCAGCCTTATGACCTTGATGATGAGGACCACCAACACCATGATTTGTTCAGATGATGCTGTTGTATGTTGTCTACTTGTGTCTGATCATAACCTGAAACTAACCCCTAATGTCTGGACCTTTCCCCAGGAAATACATGGTCTTGTTGTTGGCTTAATTTGACTTTACTTGTGCTGGTTTTGGAGCCTATAACCAAATCTGCAACGAGCAGGGAGCAAAAGCCAAGGGGCAGGTTGACAGGAGCACAAGGGTTTGCTGGGTCTTCTCATAGTGTGATGTCATTACCTCCTCTCCAACTACTGCCAGGTCCTGGGAACCAATCTTGTGTTGCTTCCTGGTGACAAGAAGCAACGATCCATTTCCTGTCTCCTGGCACGGGCACTTGGCAGGGCCTGGCCACTCTCTGAGCCAACACAGAGAATGAGAGAAGAAGACGTCGGAGCACACAAAAGAACTTTTTAGTGACGCGACGGAGCCATAATTAGACGGTAGAAATGCCTTGACGACTGGCAAATGCCGTTAACATGGACAGCCCATGAAGCCTTTGAACAATTTTGCATATTGGAAATATTTGTGCAAAAAAGTAAAGATAAGACCCAGTTGGCCTGTAACCTCTTCCTTCTCCCTCAACCTCTCATATCCTCTGCACTGTACAAATGCAATAATATGGAGCACATTTGCAGCATTTGCAGCATTTTTTTTCCAGGAAAGGAGAAGTCATCTCCCCCAGTTTTTTATCAGGCCTTTGTGCTCTCAGGCTCTGACACGTCAGGAAATTTAGGACTTGGCAAGTCCCTGCCTGCTGAGTGAGTTATTGCAGGATTGTGCAGTGATAAATTCTCACTAATGGTTTGAGAAGTTACAAAGTGTGGTTTAGAAAGACGAGGGGCATGAGGAAAAACACAGAAGGGACCCGGTGATCTTTGTTTTGTTTTTGTTTTTGTTTTTTGGCTCAGCAGGATTTTGTCCACAAAATATGTGATGCACACTGTCAGTCATATTCACAAGATGGTGGAAAGGAGAAGGGGTTGTCACTGGAGATTGTTGATACTGATAGTCCTGCTCTTCAGTTGTGACCTTAATTCACTTTTTCTCTCTTAAACACACACACACACACACACACACCCCCACACACACACACATAAACACACACACACACACACACACACACACACACACACACACACACACACACACGTGCACACACAGACAGTTGTGTGTCACAGCATAAGGAATTTGAGGGATTCCACTCCATAGGCTAATCTGAAGGCCTCAACTCCACATGCCATTTGCAGTGTGCATGCCAGATGGGGGCTGATCTAGATGTAGAGAGATGGAAACAGATGATGGGAGGACTTCCCATGAAGCTCTTGGAAAGAGGCAGGGCCTGTGCTACAAACTGAGATTAGCTGCTTTCTATCAGTGTGGCCAGGGCTCGAGCCAGCCAACCTTCCTTTTAGATGGCAACAAATGTAGCAGAATCTGGAAAGGCCGTGACCAAGCCAGCATTGGTGATATCTGGCATCTCTCACTGAAGTCTTTCCATGTGTGCCCAGTGTGCCTTACAGATTTGTCTAACTCACATTTAGTAGAAAAGGAGGTAGAGAATGAAAGAACCACAAAGCAATATCCATCTCTCTTTTCAGTGCCTGACCTTATCTTTAACCTTTTCTCTTCTTCTTTCTCTCACTGTCTGTCTCTTACATACATACATACTCTTACACAGATGTGCACACACAGAACACACTCTCTCACAGATGCCCATACACTTATAAAGATATACATATTTTGGCCTACAACATAAGTTAGCAATGAATAAATTGAATGAGAGAGGGTTTGATGTGTTATGGGTGCAATGAAAGTAGTGGAGGCTAGTTTGGAGATGATAGTCAGGAGAGGAAAATTGCAGACAAATGAAATGAGGGGAAAAAATTCCATTAATTGAACAGAACTGGTCTGTCTTCATATCATTCTCCACAGAGTAAAAAAACATACCAGTGTTGTATGAGGCACAGAGGCAAGTGCAAACCTTTAGTTTTAGCCTACTTTCAACATCAAGTCTCATCAAATCTCGGTTCCAAAGGAAAAACAAAGTATTTATTGAGACCAGCCATTATAAGTGACTGTCATCTACTTACTGTAATTGGGAGAAGAAGTTTGATGAGGTAAAAATAGCACTGGTTGTGCACACATGGTGGATGTGGCATCCTTGGAAGGGTTGCATATGTTGATAAAAACATACCAACTATAAACTATGGTGGTTTACTCCTGATTTTATGAGTGTGCTTTGTTTCTGTTGTGCTGGGGCCCTCACAAGGGTCACAGACTTCATGTTCACCAACAATTCTCAGACCTCTCTGGATAAGATCTTTTCACCTTCAGTGACATGGACTAGACTGCACAATGCCTCTCTTTTAAAAGAACTAATTCACAAATGTACATTTAAAGAGGTTAACGACAAATTTACAGTGTGATGTTTGTTATATATATAGTTATATATAGTTAAACACCATATCATAAATGGAAATTGTGAGTTAAGTGTTTACCAACTGTAGAATGCCTTAATAATGCAGGACACTAAAAACCTCAATAAAGAGTAACTTGGTGTCGTGGATCTTTCTAGACAAATTTTTAAAAAGGAAATTGAATCAGAATCCATGGGTTCTTAATGTCTGTTATATGTACTACATGTCAAGCATATCCAAAATATCTTCATTAGACTTAATAAACTATGAAATGGTGATTTTTTTAAAATCATACTCTACAAACTTACCATATTGTGTCTTGATATTGCATTTCACACTTGAATTTAATCTGCTGATGTGCAAGACCATAGTAATGACAATACAATTACACAGTAAGGAAAACAACAAAATAATAACATGTTAACAATAGAGGAGGGGAAAACAATTATAATGGCCACTGTTGGAGTGATAGTACCATTTTGCAATGTGTACTGTAATAAAACTCTAAATAACCCATGTGGATCTCCCAGCCGAAACCATACTCTTCTAAGTGGTGTTTGGACTGTCACTAAATTAGAAGTGATTTATGCCACGTCACATTTGCGTAAACCCTTTTCAGCAACTCAGTGTCTGGCTCTGTCAATGTCACATTTCAGAGACACATTGTCGCCCAGTCAGACCTCAATCCCGCCCAACCATTTGAAAGAGGATTCAAAGTGGCTTCCTGTGGCTACCAACCAGCATGCTAAAGTTGCTAAGACAAGCGATTCTCTTGGCAGTCTACAAAATTACCACAGTGTGGAAATGATAACCGCAGGCAGGAGTGAAAGTAATTTCATATTCTTACCAGTACCATTCAACAGGTAGAAGTGTGTCTGCACATAAACATTTTCATCATACTTTAATTTATATGAGTAGCTGTAGAGCACTCAAGGCCTCTTTGAACCCCCATTGCCATCTACCAATGTAATTAGTTATGACTAATGTAACTAATGTGGTTTTTAAAAACAGAGTTTCTGGTGTCACTGCCGTATTGACTGCAGAACTTTCCTGTGACTACTAAATTAGATTACTCAGAAATGGCTAATTGCATATAGGTGCTTTAAACCAATAATTCCAGTAGGTTCTAGTTCTTACTCTGATATATGGAAAAATGAGTGTCCATGGATGCAGAGCTGCAGAATTAAATATGTATTAAATAAATATCATTACATTTGATTTCAATTCAAAGTATTTTGTTCTTTGGAACCATTAATCACAGCAACTAACACCACTGGAAAGTTTAGATTTCACAGTTTCACGTTATATGTGGATGTTAATTAATGTGCATGTCGAGAACTTCACAAGACAAATTGAAACTCCATGCTCTAGTCTGAACCCCAGCCTTAGGTGTGCAGAATATTTTGGCTTCAGCCAACTCTGACAGACCTAATGGCGTTCATATTGGACGAAAGCATAGACAAAAAGTTTGTGAGAGAAAAGGCATTTAGACATGGGAGTCATGTTCAGTACGCTCAGATGGCAGATCTGATTTTTCTTGGAGGTGCTTACTACACACCGCCTCTGAATCATTTAGGTTTGCGCAGTACCAGACCGCACTGGCCTACTTTCACCCCTGACTGCAGGTGATGTGATGGCAGTTCCAATTTATACTCAAAAAATGTTGTTCTTTTTGGCCACAGTTGTTTCGTGTGCTAGCCTGATTAAGACATTAAAAGTTTAGTGCATTGTGTTACAATGTATCTTCTTTTTGGTATATAGTTCTAAGCTCTGGCTCTTTTTGATTTGCTAGGAGAGAGTAAATAACATTGCTGAGCCTCCCTTCTAGACAATTACAGTCACATCACATGAGCAACTGGAAAACTACTGGGTTTGTGTTTTGGATTTTGATCAGTTCAGCTCATTAAAGCATGAAAATAAAAATGTTCTTCCTAAAGAAATCTTGTGTAGGATTTGACAAATGGCAAAGTAATTTTCACATTAGACTTGATATTCACTTATGTAACAAAGGACAACAATTATCCAGCTGCAACCCATCCAAAGTTTTTAGGAAAAGTCTGATGTTGGCAACCATTTGTAACCTCCTCGTCAGCATGCACATCTCTCTTTGTGTCATTTTGAGTCTGCAATTTCAAGTCAGATCTACAGCATTACCTTGTGTATTGCCTTTTTTATAAAACATGCAGCTGGTTTGAATTTTGTACTGATAGTGGAGCTTACGGTATATTCTCATTGGTTCAGCCAGCTGCCAACAACTTGCCATCTAGTCTTTGACACAAATGGTCTGGCTTGTGCTGCACAAGACTAAGCAAAGAATGTTTAGTCTCCTATCATGGCGGAATATTACTGTGAAGAAGACTGAGCATAGAAGAGTCCACATTGCATTGATTGTCTACTCACTGTTGGCTCACGCAAATAAACTATGCATCATTTTCAAAGAGGCTGCAAAAAACCTTACTGCACATTGTGCACATTGTGAACCATTTACATTCCCTTGAACTGCCGGTCAGTTGTATTATCATTTGTGAATTAAATCATTTCTCATTTTGATTGGTGTGCATAGAGCTCTCCATAAAGGTGTGCTTCCCAAGCTGCAGCAGCTGTCCATAGCATGTGAATGGAAGGAGAGCCAATGGATATAAATGATGGTGTGTGTGTGTGTGTTTGTGTTCTGTTGGTGCCATGATGGGGGTCTTAGCTTACAACAATACAAGACTTTGGGATCAGCGCTTACACAAGTGCTTAGGTCTTGGGAAATCACACATTAAAAGCCAGGAGAGTTGGGGAAACATGCCGGACCATGTCTGCAGGGGGTCGGCAGCCATTATGAGGTTGTGTTTGCCCATGTCGTTTTTAACATATCTGTTACCCAGCCATTCCCTCTAACTTGAATGCTTTCAGTAGTAACTGATGTGTCCCTGTTGAAACAGAGCCAGGACGAAACATTCAGTGTTTATACAAGATGGTTTCCCATACATCCACAGAAAAAAACACATTAAGGGTCAACAGTAGCTGCTTGCCTAAATGAATCAACAACTAAGCGGGATTCTAGTTGAAATAAAGAGGCCATTCCTGTCATTATAATATAAATGCGCACAAGAATGCCATCAGGTACTTTACTTCCATTTACTTGTTTGAGATACAAACATGGCCATTTACTTTTTCTGTTTTCAAAGTAATTTACCCAGCGCCCTGAGAGACACAAGGAAAATAGTGGTTACTAGGGCAGAAGTAAGGCAATGCTACCACAATAAGGTGTACATGGACTGGAGTGGGCTAAAAGGTGAGTGTTAAATCATCACAGTAGCAGAGTAGCATTGTAAACCATAGGGCTGGGCTTGCAAAAGCATTGTAAGCATCAATAGTTCACAAAGTCCCTCATTTTCTGATAGAACCTATACCTATCTTAACACTATACTAGACTGTTGGAGATACACACAGAAAAAACGAATTAACGTAAGACCAATTGTACAGAACGTGTGCAAATGCACCTTGTGTAACACACCTTGTTATACTTGTGTTTAGTAGCTCCCTTAAAATCAGTAACCACATATCAAGACACAGCAACCAAATACCCTTTTTTCCATAATATTATTATAGGTTTATGTCGGGAAATAATCTCAGGCTGATATTAGGCATCATGTTAATTTTACACATTTGTGGAGGTTGTGCCACCCTTTTTTCTCATCTCAAAAACTCTAAATTAGTTGATAGGATCCCTAACTACTAAGACATGTATTACTGACATTAGCGTCAGCTATATAAACATGTTTAAAAAACACTCAAAATGTTATTAAAAGTTTTAGAAAATCCTTTCACTTGTGAACTGCCATTACTTCTAGACATCACAAAGTCACACCGGTCTGCGTCTAAGCTGTTGCAGCACATAAACACCATACTGTTGCACTCTTTGTTCCTCACTTCTTTAATCGTCTTCCTTTTCACATAAATTTTGAGTACTCATCCACATTGTCCTCCTGATTTACAGAGTGCTTGGGTTAAAATGGCAAAGGAAGTGTTCATTACACCATGATGTTCTCAAAAGCATTGACGTAACGTAAAACGCAGTAGCAGTTTACAAGCTCTACAAATGAAGGGATTTTCAAACCGTTTTAATAAACACTAACACATTTTCAGTGTTTTTAAATCACATTAAACATAGCTGGCAACATCAGCTTTATAAGGCCAACATACCTTACCAATCGGGGATCCTTTTAACACCTCACGTTAGTGAAACACCTGTGAATCAGGTGGATATGCACTGTATAAAGTCACAACCATAGCATTACAACTTCTGTGTGGGGAGTCGCTTGTAATGTGGAGCTCAGGAGGAAGAATGTGTTGGAGGGGTAGAGAGATGAAAACGAGAAGCTGTCTCCCCTGTCTTCCAATTTTTCCTCCCCAGACGCTCCATCTAAACTCACTTTTCAGTATGAGAGCTAATGGCTAAAATATAGTGTTCTTTTGGGAGAGAGATTTAGGCCTTATTATTTCCTGCATCGCCAATGAGTAGCTTTTTCCCACAGAGCAACATCATCTCATGCAGGTAAATTGCCAGAAATCCTGTAATCCACTGGGGGGGATTGTGTGGTTCCTTGGGAACCAAAACTTGGCGGCCTGCACGCAGGGACCATTGGCCTGTCAGCACCCCGAGAAATTAACTGACATCAAACACCGTCCCTCACAGGCCTAGACATGTTGAGGCCACAGACACACACACACACACACACACACACACACACACACACACACACACACACACAAACTCCTGTGCACACACACAATCCATGTATGTGCACTGACATGCAACACTGAATGCATACAAACACAGATGCTGGAATACGTTTAGGCAGAGCCATTTCATGCACCAAAAGATAGAAATAACAAACACATTAAGGATACGAAAGGCAAAGATCTGCTAATCCTGGAAATCAGTATGAATTTTTATTACATTTATTGAGAATGTCTTAATGCACTTACTTTTCATAACCACTTTGTGCAAAGCATCTGGGATCCCTCAATCGGCGTACATTTCCTTCCTCATAGACAGATACTTTCTGTGAACTTTGAAAATATTGGGCATGCCAGAGCCCTCTGTTTGCTGATTGGCCAGCCAAGAAGTTTGTCAAAAGAAACCTAAGCTTTTGGAGAGATTCTTGATGCAGTGCTGTAGCAAAATGTGATATTGAGCGGAAGCACTAGGCGGCACCACCTTGGCTAGGAAGGAAGCTGAAACAGGTCAGAGGGTTGAATACGGCATCTGGGGGCTTCAGTTGCCCTATTATCGAGGATGAAGCATAAGACACTTCATAACAGCAGAGGAGAAAAAAGCAGAGAGCAAGGCTCAGGCACAGGAGTGTGTGATGGGAGCTCCTGGAGCGCAAGCGCTAGTGCTAGCCAGACGCTAATAGGCCCTGGCAAGCGAGTGCACCTTCGGCCGTGACTGATCCCACAGCTGCGTGCATTTGACACAAATCACCAGCCTGTTATGCTTTCGCCGTAACCCCGCCGTCAGCCCCGAGTGCTTAGGCCTGGACCCCGGCACGTGATCCCGCTCCCGTTCCTGTGAGTTGCAAAGGGGGGCGGGGGTCTGCAGGCCAGGCAGCCCTCAGCTGTGTGCTGATGTGAACCTCCAGGCAGGAAGTGATTCATTAGGTAAACAGTTTGGTGCTAATGAGAGGCATGTCTTGGGGTAGGCTGAAACAGAGCCTGCAAAAAATTGGCGCGTGAAAAAGGTGGGGAGCAAAAAAGAGCCTCTGCTTAGTCGCTGTTTTGCTTTTTCACTCGGGCCGCGGACAAGCCAGTCGACACCAATGAGGGAAGCTGTCTGTGTGTGGACAGACGTCTGTTTGATGTTTTAATTGGACCTGTGTTTTTCCTTCTTTTTGAATTTGCACTTTTCTCATTAAGTTGCATGGCATGACAGCTCCTGTCATCCTAGAGAACCAGCCATTGCAGTGAAGGATTGCAATGGGCTCTGTGTTACCTTATTAAAGACTAGGAGTCAGACTTTTGCCTGCTTAAGTCCACTTTGCTTTTATCCACTAACATTA
This sequence comes from Tenualosa thibaudeaui, assembly GCA_027481765.1. Taxonomy (NCBI): domain Eukaryota; kingdom Metazoa; phylum Chordata; class Actinopteri; order Clupeiformes; family Clupeidae; genus Tenualosa; species Tenualosa thibaudeaui. The sequence goes on from JAIFZK010000003.1 coordinate 16,181,571, forward strand.
AACTATTCACACAAAATATGACAGCAATTTACTGTATTTGTATCTTACTGTTCCTCACAACAGCAGTTACACTGATGTCATTGTTCTTATGGGTGGTTTGTAATGTGGCGTTATTGGTGGTTAGAGTGTTTACTTCAGAGCACAGCCAAAGCTGCAGGGAGGTTGACAACTGCTGGTTGCCGACTGGGCGTCCGTTATCTGGTGTTAGTACCCACCCATCTTAGTGATAGGTATTGGTACATGCGAATGAAATCCTGAATGTCTGCTGTAGGGATGGCCAGGTGACCGACCAGTGGCCTCTCAGTGGATAGCCAGCTGTTTCTCATCTGACCAGTACAGCTTCCTTCAATATAGGGGGCCAGGGGGGGGTGGAGGAGCAGAAACCCACCTCACACGTGTGACCAGGGCATCTGTCCAGCTCGGCCACCTGTCAGCTGTTTATTCACAACACATCCACTCCAGAAAATACAATGCATAATGCCCCTCAACGCCTACACGCACGTACACACACACGCGCACACACACACAGCTCCTGTCATCCTAGAGAACCAGCCATTGCAGTGAAGGATTGCAATGGGCTCTGTGTTACCTTATTAAAGACTAGGAGTCAGACTTTTGCCTGCTTAAGTCCACTTTGCTTTTATCCACTAACATTAAACTATTCACACAAAATATGACAGCAATTTACTGTATTTGTATCTTACTGTTCCTCACAACAGCAGTTACACTGATGTAATTGTTCTTATGGGTGGTTTGTAATGTGGCGTTATTGGTGGTTAGAGTGTTTACTTCAGAGCACAGCCAAAGCTGCAGGGAGGTTGACAACTGCTGGTTGCCGACTGGGCGTTCGTTATCTGGTGTTAGTACCCACCCATCTTAGTGATAGGTATTGGTACATGCGAATGAAATCCTGAATGTCTGCTGTAGGGATGGCCAGGTGACCGACCAGTGGCCTCTCAGTGGATAGCCAGCTGTTTCTCATCTGACCAGTACAGCTTCCTTCAATATAGGGGGCCAGGGGGGGGTGGAGGAGCAGAAACCCACCTCACACGTGTGACCAGGGCATCTGTCCAGCTCGGCCACCTGTCAGCTGTTTATTCACAACACATCCACTCCAGAAAATACAATGTATAATGCCCCTCAACGCCTACACGCACGTACACACACACGCGCACACACACACACACACACACACAAAGACACACAGGCTTCCTCTCTGGCCTCCTCTGCCTGCTGATACATGTTGCTGACAGCCATTATTGCATTAAGAACAAGCTGAGGAGCTTGCGGATTCTATATATAACTCCTGGGCATGAGCAAATATGTTTGTTTTCACACACACTGAAAAAACACGGTGACGTTTGACTGGCTCGCCAGTATCTTTGATGGTCCCCAGAGCCTAATCCAAGTCATACAGTCCACTTCTTTCATTATGAAGATGAAGAAACAAACCAGATGCTGATGTTTTAAAAAACGGACCTACATTTAGAACGAACCGGTTGGCCCTGGACATAAAATAGGTCAGTTAGTTTTAAAGATGTCAATAAATGCTGTACTGATTTTAGGAGAGCCATCATGTCTTTGCTGTGGACATGTTTGCCCAGCTTACTGAGCCAGGCAACTGCTAATTTATATGTGCGATTTGGACAAGTGACAAGTACATATAATGCATGTATTTTGCCATAAGCAGCTTTTCCTGTTGGTTATGGGTCAGTAGTCTTAGGGTCTTCTGTATAGGTTTAAAGTTGCTCTACTGGTCCAGTGGCTTGCACCTCCTCTACCTTTTCAGCCACTGGTGCCATGTATAAAGTTGCCCATGCAACACTCTCACAATGAGCAGATCAAGCAACAGCCTACGCAACACAGTCACAATAAGCAGATCAAGCACCTGTAAAGAGGTCAATAATAAGAGACAGAGATGAATTGGAGGTCATTTTTTTAAATCTTGTGAGATGTACAAATCTTACAATGTGGAGCATTTGGTATGAGGTGCAGAAGGTGTGGCTGAAGATGAGGTTGCAATGTAATGCAGTTAGGATACAGCTGTGACTTTGATGTAATCCACATGTAGTTGAGCGTTTAAGCCTTTTGACCCATGAACCACTCACACAGTTTTTCAGGTCAGATTTGCCTCCTGAAGAAAGCCAAGGAAAAGGAGAGATCACACTCTTAACTGGTCTAATCATGTGAGTCATCTGTCCTTGGAGGAAAAAAAAGATATATGTAGAGAGAGCTTTGGAGTGAAACTGTCACATACAAAAAGGTAGAGAGAGAATGAGAATGAACTTTCCCTGCTGACATCATGTTTTCAGTATCGAAGCACAGGCACACAGCCAAGCTCCATGTCAAGAGTCTTGAGTGATGCTAAGCACCTTGGATAAAGAGCTCTTCCCTTCTCTAAACTTGCCCTTGTTCCCTGCCCTCCTGCCACATAGCTGTGAAAGAATGAAGGGACACAGAGAGGCGGAAAAATGTTTTTAATTTTAAGAGGGAACGGGAAGCGCTCAGGCACATGGGAACAAAATGGTAAGCAAAGGACTATGGGTAGTTTAAGAAAAGATTCATAGGGATTATCACAAACAATGTTTGTGATTATAATACTGTTTGATTTGGGGTACAGAATAAGAGTTTGTTTCTGTAGTCACCCATAGTATGGATTCCAGGATTTATTTCTCTACTCTAGTTCTCTAGTTTTTGAAACTGTCTTTTTGAGAGTTGAGACATGTTTATGATGTTTTTGGGATAATGTAATTCAGTGTGCATGATTCAGAGACAGCTCATTCTAAACTGTGGCAGATTAAACAATGCACAGCATCTTCTGAAGGTTTCCTACACACACACACACGCACTTTCTTTCAGTGTTGAAGGTGTTTATTGTAGATAGATGCCTTGTAACTTGTAACATTACTCATGATCCCCAGTGAGTCCTGTGAAAACACAATCTCCAAATCCCCATTCAAACAGCCCCGGCTCTCCCTTTCAAAAGCGCACAAATGGACCGTGGCTTGCTTTCGTTGTGTGCTGACTCAGAGCAATGATTTAGATGCCTTGTCACACAGGAGGGTTGAGTCGGGTTTGGAAAGATCCTTGATTCTGACAACATGGGGACGCTCTGCTGCCACAAGTCTTCAGCCTGGCGCTGTGCAGCTGCACCCAGAATAGCGCTGACTTTTTTTTCTTTTTTCTTTTTTAATATGTGTGCTGGAGTGGTGTGGGGTGTGTTATTAAAGTCAATTACCTCCCAAAACGTTCCAGCGGGCTGTTTGGGTGGGCAGGGGTGGCCACCCGTGAGCACAGAACGGGGGGGGGGGGGGGCATTCAGAGAGAGACAGAAAGAGAGAGAAAAAGAGGAAAGAGAGTGTATTTACTCTGAGTGTTTTACCTGATGATGAACTGCCCAGTAGGGAATCTCCCTCCTCCTGTGTATGTACCCCCATCCTTTAAACTCCAGAGCAGTGGCGCAGTCCCAGGTCTATAGATGTGCAGCCCTCTACACTACTGCCTTGGCTGCTGCTTTGGCTCCCCTTTCCAGCCTGTGGGCTCCAGTGGCCAGACCTTGTCCTCAGCCTTTGGACTCGCTGTTGCCATCAATATCAGCTGCAGGTGCAAATACAGATCAAGCTGCAGGTGTGAATACTGATCTCCAGAGCTTTTTATTTGACTTTTAGCATGGTCTTCAAATTCAGCCTTGCGCTCATCTTTTGCCGTCAGTGATATCCCAGTTCTCTTTGCCCTGGCAATCAAACATCAGACGTCCTTGCTCCCGATCCTGTTTCCCACCTCCATTACTCAGTGTCCTGCCATGTGTTGCAGTCTCAGCTTAAAATCCAACTCTTAATCATGTGTTCCTGGTGCTACTCTAGCTCCAACCCACAGTTGGCAGTTTCCTGGAGTCGTTCTCTTAGTAATTCAGACCTCATCTGCATCACCCACTAAAGGCAGGAGTTTTGGATTCAGTTCTCTGCTGTTGCGTTGATGGAACCCAAACAGGTTGACCTGGGGGTGCAGAGTATAGTCGAAAACCTGGTTAGGGCAAAGATGACTGATTAGATGGATGGATGGATGGAAGGTTTAGGGTGGGGAGGGTGGGTAGGTTTGGGTTCATTGTTGCAGCAGAGAGGAATATGGGAGCGTGCTTGCTCAGCGTTGCTCCCCACAAGATGGTGCTTAGCCTGTGAGGTGAGGTAATGCCACCAAACAGCCATTCTGGGACCCAACACTCAACTCTGCTTCCTGGGAAGAGTTTTACAATTTTGAGGATGTGGGGTGGAGGAGGGAGGTGAGCTCTGTCATTCCACCCGCCCACCCCTAGCAGCCCACATCTTTCAACCACCATGCACCCCCCCATCTCTGTTCTAGGCCTGTGCAGCATTTGAGGGGTGATTGTAAGTGGCAGTTTAATAGGGCCATTTCCTCACAGGGCGAAATCCCACTCCAGAGGGCCATCGCACGTTTTCACGAGGCCTGCGCACGCCTCATCCCTCCCCATGTAGATTACACTTCAGAAATTTAGGTCACACCACAGCAGAATCTCATAGCTGCTGAGGGCCAAAACATGCCTTTTATGATTATTGTTCCACTCTCTCTTTCCCTGCCTCCACACCCCCCCCCCCAAACACACACACACACACTCACTCACTTAATGTACACTTTGTCTAAACATGAAACACCTACTATCTTGTTTTGTCTCAGTCCATTCACTGTGAGAATTGTTTTCATGAATGATGAAAACATTCTGATGAAAAATATATCCTTGAAGTATCGCACAGTGCTCTTTGTTTTCACACGGACTCTGTTTTGATCTCTCGCTGTTTTTTTCCCAGGAGTGCGAGGCTCTCTCGGTGGCCGCTGCAGTCGTGGTGTGAGCGAGGCTGAGCCTGGGATTGTGGTCATACCTGGGAGTATTTGCTCAACAAGCCCCCGATGACAGAGCAGACAGGGCGCGCAGGCCAGGTGGGGGGCGAACAATGGAGCCCTTGCAGCTGAGCAAGAGCCGAGGCTGTGGGACCCAAAGCCTGTGGGGCAGGAGTGAGGCAGCCAGGGAGAGAGGGATAGAGAGAGGGATGGATGGAGGGAGGGAGGGAGGTAGTGTAAGGCGATGCTGAGAGGAGAAGTCCATCCAAGCCAAGTAGGCAGCCAGGGAGAGATGATTCTCTGGGGGAATACCAGTCCAGGGCAGACAACCCCTCGATAGGACCCCTGTGTATTCAACATGCCTCATGGCAACACGACTCCATATTCACCTGTAGTTATGAAGACTATGACGGCTATATACACCATAGATACCATATACACCATAGATTCACTGATGTCCGCTGTACCCACTGTAACAAGAGCAGAAATATGCAGTATGCTAGTCTGGTGAAAAAAGACAGAGAGATACACCTGTTCAGGAAGCAGATGCATGCTTCTTTCTGGCTACCTGTGGCGGTGGAGGAAAGCTTTGCATTGAGCAGGCGTCCACTAATCCTCTGGTAGCAAAAGGAGGGGGGTGGACACTCAATCTGCCTCCTGTGGTACGCACTGAGTTTGCCCCCCCCTTTAATTAATTCAGGATTTGTGCGGAGTGCAGGGGTCAGATCCGACCAGAGTTGCAGGATTGATTTTCTCTTGTAAAAACCTGGGTCTTTGTGTGTGTCTCTGAGTTTATGTGTGTGTATGTGAGTGAGTGAGAGAAAGAGAGGGAGAGCGAGAGAGAGAGAGAGAGTAAGAGTGAGTGCTTGCACAAGTGTGTAAGACAGAATCCCTCACAAATTGCCACAGAAAGACAGAATCTGTCTAAGGCATGGGTTTGCATACCTCTCAGACAAAGGCTCAAGTCTTCAATCCAGCCTTCGAATGCTCAGGCATGCTTATCTCTCTCTCTCTCTCTTTCTTTCTCTCTCTCTCTCTTTCTCCCTCCCCAAAAAAAAGGTGCTCGCTACAAATTCATCCCAACTCCTTCCCATTTCCTCCAGTCCCGGCAGCATCCTTTCTCTGCCCCTGTCTGTAGGGGAGGGCCGTGCTGTGGTTCATAGGGTAGCTGACCGGGCTTGAAGTGGGCTCTGCTCTAGAGAGTTTTAGTGCCGGTGGCTGTGAGAGTGGTGAGTGCAGCCCCCTGACAAAAGCTTCCTGCTCCCACAGGCCAGAGGCACGATCTGGCCCTCGGCTCACCTCTCTTCCTCCGCCGCCGGCCCTAATGCTTTAATTAGTTCCTGTTTACGTGACCCCCCCACCTGCCTCCCCTGTCCAGTTCCCTTGAAACATCACAGGAACCAGATTTTGTGGGGGTCAGGGGTCAAAGTTATCACCAGCACTAAGCTAAACAAGCCAGCTGAAGCGGTCGGTTCTCCCTTTGGGAAATGGAGCTGTCTTGAGAGGGGCTGGAAGGGTGGCGAAGCTTGTAAGACACACAATGCTTGGCGCGTCCTCTCAGGCTGGAAAGCTTAGCGGGCCATTGGTCTCAAGAAAAGGTCTGTCCCCACGCAATGAGAAATACCAGGTGTCATTACAAGTTGTAATTGGAAACGGCGAGTTTTCACTGACCGTGTTTTATAGCCAGCAGTGAAGAGGGTGTATGAGGACAGCTCACACTCATGGTCTCAATAAAAAAAACGCTCTTTAGGTCCTGATGCAATCTGACCTACAGTAATAACAATGGAATTGTCTTTGGTGGGGAAAACATTCTGAACACAATCCACAATCAAGGCCTTAATTCAGTAGTTAATATTCAGTGTTCAGAAGACCCAAACTATTTGGTAAAGTAAGGAGTTAAATTTGAAGATGGCAACAAAAAGCTCTATCACAATGGAGGCCTGCAAATAATTTTCTGTTAGCTGTACCTGACCTCAGATATTTAAGTGTCTGGTTTTAAAGTCCCCCCTGAGAATGTCTGCACAGCTCATAGTAAATCTGACACGGCAAATCGACACCCCAAGCCTTGACCAAAAAGAAAGAGGAAACTCACTGACAGATCGAAACAAAAACACATTCAAATATTACAACAAGTAGACACACAAGCAAGCGCAGAGTGTTTCGTGAGAGGGGCCGCTCAAGTTAAGGATGGGGCAGTGAGGCAGCGGGGGTGGTGGTGGGGGTGATGGGAAGGGCTCCTGGAGTCAGGAGATTCGGGGCAGTAAATCATAGTCACACATTTTTTCGTGTTTTGGCAGTCAGAGTTTCATCTTGATGCAGGACAGGCCATAGGGTCTTTGGACTGCCAGCACTTACTCATCCTGTGTGTGTGTGTGTGTGTGTGTGTGTGTGTGTGTGTGTGTGTGTGTGTGTGTGTGTGTGTGTGTGTGTGTGTTTGTGTATCTTTGACAGAAAAAGAGCATTGTATTGGGAACAGAATGCCTGTCTGTGTTTTTTGAGATGGGTAGGACAAAATGAGTGGAAGAGGGCCTGAAAGTGTGTGTGATAGAGACAAACATGGAGGAAAAAAAGATGTGGGGTCTATGGGTGTCTCTCCTCACTATCCTGTGGTTGAAAGGGCTTGCTCAAAGGTCTTGTTTGCCTTGCCTTTATGAAATCCCAGGGGCTGTTTGTTTTTTATTCGGGGGACAAAATGTCAAAATAGATACTTTTTGTGTCTGTTGGGATGTCACAAAGCATGTTTATATATCAAAAAAATTGAAAAGACATAGACATTGTTGCTTAGTCTGATTGGAAAGCAGCTCAAAGATCCACTGGAGTGTGTATTTTTGTTGTGTGTTGCCATGACAATGTGCCTGTATACTTTCATTTTTGAGGTGAGATGTACATAATTGCACATTACCGTTACATACTAGTACAGCAGAGACAGCTGTCCCTGATTGTCTAAGGCTTGTGCCTCTTTGGTCATGTTACTGATGTTTCTGAGAGGTGGTGTTGGGGGGGGGGGGGGTGCCTGTGAGCACACAGGTCTTTTCACACTGCGCAAATTTCAGAGAAAAAACATGTCGGCACTTTTACTCGATGTATGAGGCTTTTAGCACTGTGCTAACACTCTTCAAAGGTGTGATGACAACCCTATACAGAAGATTGGTTGTAGTCAGACATGATTTATTTTTGCATTCAAATGGGTGGATTTAGGAATGTTTTAGGTGGACGTGCAGCTGACTAGCTGTAAGGATCAATCATGATGAAGAATGCAAAATTATGTTCATATTCTTATACTGTCGCAGTTTATTAATGACTGCATCACTCCTCAAATATGAAAAAAATATATATACATAAAAAAAGGTTTCTCTACAATGTTTCCATAGTTCAAATGTATACACATATAATCAAATGTGCTTGCCAACATTTTATAGTGTGCATTTCAACTTCTTTTTTTAAAGCCCTGACCTCATACTCTCCAACTCCCCTGGCAGGTTAACCATTTAGAGATGTAGAACAGGTGAGGATGATCTTACCAAATTATTACTGGCATGAAAACTGAACATCCCATCTTCATTTCTGTCATGCAGGCGGTCACCAGTTTCCGCACAAAAATATCCATAGCACCAGTTTGCACCTCCTTATAGTCTTTAACATTGCAGCACCTGCATGAGGGGTTTAATGCACAGTGTTCTGACCCTGGAGCGGAGGAATGCACTGCAGTAATTGGGAGATAAGATCAGTGATGAGGGTTTGGGTGCTGAGAGACACTTTGGTGGGGAGATGAAGCTTGAATTAGATTCATTCAACCAGTGAAGTGGGCCCTGTGCACTGGTAAAGGCTTTTGGGGGGGAGGGCAGGGGGAGTGTGTGTGAGAGGGTTGTAAGCACAGCCACACACACTCTCACACTCATGCACATTGCACACACATGCACGCACACGCACACACATACACACACACACACACACACACACACACACAGACACACACACATACATGCATAACTACACACTCATAACCAGACATGTGCTCACACATAGACTCCACATAACCACACATGTGTGTACACAGATATACACACACACAGACACACACAACCATACAAATCTACACACTAGTTTGGATACAGCTCCTACTGACCAAGTTCTCCACTATAATGACACCATGTGAAACACAGCTACAATTACAGTAACAGTGGATATCCATACCGAGACACACTGGAACCGGCTCTGTCACGGTACATGCAGATGCCCACCAAGTTCTTGGTCAGGTGTCAAGTTGGTGAGAGCATTGATGAAGGCCAGGCACCATGGGCTCCAGTGATTATTATTATTATTATTATTATTATTATTATTATTATTATTATTATTATTATTATTGTTGTTGTTGTTGTTATTGTTATATTAGTAGTACAGACTAATCTAACAATAAAATGTTGGGGGAGCAGGCAGTGATACCTAATGAAGTCACATATATTGTAGGCCCTATGGCCTCAGATCTGACATAATACTGTAGCCCGTAGAGTGTATAAACTGCATACTCATATTCTTGTGTAGATGTTGCAGTTGTTTTAATGTAAGGCCCATTCTAAATACAAAATAATTATAGAGTTATTCTGAACATTTTAAATTCTGTAATGCCTTAAATGACTTCAGACAGCCCATACAGTTACAATATTCTGAAGCTATTAGACATGAATAGAAGTTTAACTTATATCGAGCATAATAGGTGTGTACAATAAAAATCAATTCTCATTTGATGAATAGAACATAAAGGATTTCCTGTCACAGGGTTCTTTCAGGATTTCCTGTCACAGGGATTCTAAAAGGAAGCATCAACAGAGGGGTTTCAAAGTCTCTGATTACCTCTTGAACTCAGAACTGGGCCTGTACCCAGACAGAGAGAGAGTGAGTGTGAGTGTGTGTGCGTGCTGAGCGAGCAGACATGCAGTCAATCAATCCCCCCCCCCCCCCTGCTGTAACACCTCGACCTATTCCAACAGACTGAATGAGGTTTACCTCAATGACCTCCCACCCACAGGTGCTTGTATAGTGTCATCATAAATGCCAATAGCCTCACAGCTCTTTTTTTTTGAGTAGAAAAACACCTCTTCTCCACAGGTCTCTCTGGAGGGGAAGAGCTCCAGCTTGACTACTTGCCAATTTGTTTTAAATTTGTTTAGACGCAGTTCTTGCCTCCCGGGGCTGAGACGAACGCGATTAACGTCAGATAGTAATGCTCCTGTGGTGTGTTGTGATAACATGCGGCAGCTGAAACAAGCCCGCACAGATACAGCTGCGAGAGGGGGCCAGGATAAGTGGGTGGAGGAGAGGAGATGGGGTGGGTGGGTGGGCGGGGGTAGTGGGGTGCATAGGGAGGTGTGAAAACTTGACTTGGCCAAAGAAGTTGGGCTGCTTGATGATGCAGACATTTGGAACGCAGGAAACAGAAAGAATGTAGAAATAGGCAAAAGCACCATTAGCCATTAGTCAATCATTGCATTTTCATCACATCATTGAACATTCATGCGCTATGCAGCATAAAAAGTTCTATCTAGAACCTCCTGAGGCTTCTTTGGCTGTGCTCCATGAGTGTTCAATCTAAGCTTTGAAGACATGTTTTTTATAGCACTGCCCGAAAAGCTGTTTGCCATTCTAATTAGTAGTGGCTTTCAGGTGTGAATTTTATACTTTTTGGGAAATGAATGGTGCTTCCTTATTACAACCTTACAACCCTTTTTGTAAGTGCATAGTGTGCTGCAATGTAGTATGATACAGTATTGCATTGATTAGTGATATCTGCTTCTAAACTCATGTTGTAGACATATCATAATTTCTTAGATGATTATTCACACTCAGATAGAATCAAATCAACTTACATTTGCATAGTCTATTAACTGCTCTCTTGCCAAGTGTAATATTTTAGAGATATTTTGTTGTAAGAAGTAGAACATTTGAATGGTCACCATGGACCTTCTGCACCAGTCTTGGCAGCTTGGCAGTCCTGACAGTGTGGATTTAACGTCGGCTGCAGCACTAGAGGTGTCATGTTGGCTCATAATGCGTGTGGAGCTGTCAGCTCTAGCACAGGTGAACATCAGCTAGTGCTCCAGATTCTTTTGTGTGTGAGTGTGTGTGTGTGTGTGGGGGGGGGGGGGTAATTATACCTCTGTTGTTTGAAAAACAGTGTCTTCATTTTTCATGATCACGGCTTTGCATTCTTCCTTGACAGTGACCACCTTGGAGGGTCCAATTTGTATCTTGAGGCAAACCGAACTTCACAGTCTCTTTCTCTCTCGCTCTCTCTCTCTCTGTCTTTCTCTCTCTCTCTTTCATCTGTCTTTCTCTTTTCTCACTGCTCAAGAGAGAAGCCATCATACACCATCAACATTAGCTGAGGCATAAAAGTGAATGTGTCATTGTGCAGAAATAACTATGTGAACATAAAGAAACATACAACTTACTGGCTTTAGGGAAAGAGAAGGCAAATGTTCATCTTCAGTCTCTCAGTGAGCAAATAAGTATAACTAATTGTGGAACAAAGCATTGCAATAATTAGAGACAAAGAGCATGAGAAACACACACTGAAAGTAATTAGGCTTTAATTTATGTTTAGTTGTCAGCAGGTTTCATAACATGCCCTTTGTCTGTGTGTGTGTGTGTGTGTGTGTGTGTGTGTGTGTGTGTGTGTGTGTATGATTGAGCAGCCGTATGTGTTTGTATGTGTGTGTCCAGCCATGTGTTACATGTTTATTTGTGTGTGTGTGTGAAGATTTGTTGTCCCGTAATGCCAAAACGAAACCTTTAATCCTCTTGCAGAATGGAGTTACTGAATAAATATTTACTTATTCATTCACTGGTTCCGTATTATCAGTGTTTGATTTGAGGCCTACACACTGTGTGCTTTATCCTTACCCGGTGTCCAGATATGGCGTTGAGCTGAAGAGGCTCCCTGAGGCGTTGTGACTGGCCTTCACATTCCCCTGGTGTGTAACCTTATGCTGACCTGTCAGACCAAAATATGTAGCCCTTCTCCTCTTTACCTCACCCCCCTCATTCCCCCTGTCCCACCCACCATCCCCACCTCTCCACCACCCATTCAGTTTCTGACATCACTCCCATCATCCTCATGACAAATTGGGCATGTCTACCAGTTTGCCCCGCAGACCCAAAACACATCCTGGGCCGAGCCGAGTGACTGGGTGCTAAAACAAAAACACACTGATGCAAGCAACAAAAGAGGGGTGAAAGGACAAGGGGGAGGAAGACCGGACCCGAAACCTAACCAGACCCCCACCCCCACCACCCTCTGGCCTGAGGCGTGTATACTGGTGTCTGTTCCAGCAGGGCCTCAGCCTAGGTGGTGGCCCCTCTGTGGGGGGGTGGCTGGCTGGCTGGTTGGATGTTAGTGGTTGTGGGTCAGTGTAGAGGCCCTGGGTGTCCTGACTGATGTGTATGTACATGTAAACAAGGCCCGTGGCCGACCGCGTTGATGCCTGAGGATGCCCGAAGCTTCAGCTGTTTAATCGGAAACATGACATCTCTGCAAAAACCAGTGACTCAGGCAGCTCTTTCCATTTCCGTTCTTCATCAGAAATGAGGACTACCATCAGCCATGGGGTCTGTCATAGGAGGCCACAGAGCAGCACATCTGCTTTTGTTTTGAGCAAACTTTGTGGAAAATCCATGAAGACTGTTCCATTACCTTCACCTCAGACACCAATGTACCACATAACGTTTGAGCCCTGATGCAGTACAAGAAATGACCTAAATCACCCTCTGAGCTGGAAACACTCTAGCTTACAAAGAGGTAATGGGCAAGAAGAAGAACCGTTGCAGTACCTGAATTCCAAATGATTTTTGGATTGTGTCATATAACCCCTCTGGGTCTCCATTTTCCAGACCCTTAGTCTTTTAACAGAGACTAGAGGAATGGGCTGGGAGAGATGGACAGGATAGAAGTGTGTGTGTGTGTGTGTGTGTGTGTGTGTGTGTAGGATGATGGCTGTTCAAAGTTCTCACGGGAGGTCTACTGGGAGAGGTAATCCCATATAGGAGTCTTTTTGAGTGACCCCCAAAACACAAGCCTTTCCCTCAGGGCCCAAACACATTGAAGATGACACTTTTGCATTGCAGTCCTGTCAGCCTTACATCCACAGTCTTTTTTACTGTTTGTGTGTGTGGGTGGGTGGGGGTGCGTGCGTGCGTGTGTGTATGTAAAGTCTTTTAGGTGTGTTTGTTTGTGTGTGTGTGTGAGGATGTGTATTATGGAGGTAAAGCCTACTCTGTCTCGACAGAAATGTGACAAACAAAATCAGTCAGTCAAATAGAAGGGGAAACTGGAATAAAAACCCTATAATGTGCTTTTGGAGAGAGCATGGCTCCTTTAAATTGCACATCTGAGTTTCCCTGACATCTCACACTTTCCCGAGAGATCCAATCTGATCCAATATGATACTGTATGTTATTATTACTACATTCAGACAAGTGACAGGGCCAGTGTCGAGGGCTTTGTGATAGTATGTCCATCACAGTATTGAGACGTTCGTGTGGTCTTGTCGACAAGCTTACTTCTGTTATGGCTGTCATTCTCCAGTGGGATTGACGTTGAACTGGGCTGACACATCAGAACTGCACGGACGGCATAGACATCAAACCTCCTATGAGTATGACTTAATCCATGGGTTTGTGATCATATGTTATTGTTTGAAATGTCTCCCTCAGATGTTTGAAAGGGAAGTAAGTTGAAAAAAAGTTAAACAATGTACCACTTAAAAGGAGCTTAGCGCTACGAGGGAGTTTTGGGTTGGTTTGTGTTGGCCGAGTAGTTCCTTATGATGAGCGTTGACAGGAAAATGGGAGAGGAAAAACAGAGAAAAAATAAGCAGAACAATTAGAGCAGCCAACGGCTTCTGTTTAAGTGTCCTGGACTATTCAGGCAGAGCCAGGCTAGTGTGCATTTGGCTTCAATTGTATGCATAGCCATCTGAACTCACATTTACTTGTGTGTGCAGTGGGAATTCAATGGTATTATCACTGAAAACTGTGAAGGTGTCTGACGGAGTAGACAAAAAGATATATCTCCTGAACTTCTACTCTTAAGCAAGTAAAAAAATATTTTTAAATCATGTTTAAACACAGCATACGCTGATCAAAGTGCCGCGCATAGCGTTTTAGAATAAATACACACATACATAAACACAAACACATTTATCAAAGCAAGGGACAAAAGCTGAATTACAGACATAATAAATTAACATTTACTTATATTGCGAACAACAGAGTTGGGAAAGGTTTTTTTTTCCATCTGTTTCTTTTTCTCTGGCCTCCCATGAAGCACCTTCGGAGTGCTATTGGAGCAGAGGGGCACAAAACGAGTGCTGTTGGAGAAAAAAAAAAAGAACAAAAAATGCCATTGGCCAAAACTCTGCCTTAGAGATCTTTTCCAGATGCATGTCGTGCAGCAAGGCCCCAAGGATATAGAAGCTGACACTTATGGGACAGGTGGGAGGGACTTGGGAAAACTGGCTCCTCTGGTCTGTAGAAACTTCATGATCAATCCGTCATCTTTGCACTGCTAGGTCAGCCCCATGTTCTTCTTTGGATGGCCCCGCAAACAGGATGCGTCAGATATAAAGTGGAAATCACCCGCGTGGAAAAAGAGCAGAAAAAGGAGTCATTTGATTGCCAGTAATGTGCAATTAATCATGTGGCCTGAGAGGTTTGGAATCGGCTGTAACTCTACACCACAATCGGTTATTGATTACAAATATTGTTTTATCTCCTCTCTACTTCCCATCTGTTTCGCATTGTTTCCCTCTAAACTTTGGCTTGGTTGTCACACAGTCGTCAGACATGGGATTCAGTGCCCTTTCATACCAGAGTGGCTTTGAGGGGAGATGTTTTCAGAGACGATCCACATCCCTGATTACTTCAGTTACCCTCTTTCCACTTTAGCCTCTTTACCCTTTTTTTCACTGATTGTTTTTTGGTTATAGGTCCAGTAGGCACCATTCACCTCGAAATAATACACAGTACCCAGTCATGTCCCCCCCCCAGATGTTAGACAACTTAGTCTGAGTCTGAATACCAATGCTAACCTAAGCCCTGAAACCTTCAGACTTCACTGGCATGACTCAACTTCATTGACTGGCTGACTCATGGCGGTTTAGTCTTTAAAGGTTCAGGGCTTGGGGTTAAGAAATACATTGGGATTCTGCTTCATAATTCAGCTGCGTCAGGTTAGCTACCCCGACGCGGAGCAGGCCTTAACACCTCGATAACTGCAATATCACCAGCTCAAATTAACCAATATATGCACGCTGTGTCATTCATTACCCCTTATATATTGACCAATGGATAATACATTACATACATGCATAGTCAATACACACACTTATTATATGGCTACTTGCCAAAATGACGAGAGGGAACTTCACACAAACGTCTTTTTGATTTAATTTGACTTGAAACATTCTTTAGAACGCCTTTCACTTTCAGCGAAGTTCCATTATCCCACACATTTCCAGTTAGCTTGGATGAGTTTTCACAGAGATTTATAACAAAACTTGTTTCAAGCAGCATAAAAAATGCATGGCTAATACTTGCATTTAATTGCTGAGCTGTGAGTGCAAGGCCAATCTCGTGTTACCTTAAAACCTTGTCTTGTTAAAATGCTAAATGCTAAAATGTCATACCTAGTAGATGTTATCTAATATGTGACAAAGCCTTACCGAGGAGGGTAAGTTGTAATGCAGTGTTACAAGTAAGCCAGCCATTCAGTAAAACAATAATGAAATACATCAATATGTCTCTATTAGTATTGATATAGTTACTTTAAATCATGCTTTGCATGCTTTTTCTGTGCCTTTTTCAAAAGCTTTTCTATGTCATATTGTCTTTGCTTATGCTTCTGGCTCCCTACCACATATATTTTGCATACGCATATGCTATATTTGTCCATATAGAAAATTAGGTCAATAGTTTACACTCAGTCTAGTTTTTACATATGGAACATGCTTTATATTGAGACCTTTATACTGAATTAATTTTGTTTATATAGTTTTTTTAGCAATGTTACAACTAACCTGCCTCCGGGTCAGGTTGTAACATTTTGCCTAATGCTACTTGTACAAAAATGGTAGGTCATAGGAACAAACTTCAAGTGCACATATGTAGCAGAGACATGTGTGTTGCTTCTGTAAGCTCTTTTAGACATGTGTATAGCTTCTATAAAAGGTTTAGACGTGTGGAATTGTGTAACCATGAACAAAAAATGTTCTGTTGTGCCCCGCGCTCCCCTATTTAGCTCAACATGAAATCTTACTTACGTACTCCTCTTCATTCCCTATGGGGCATAATGCTTCAGTGAGCTCTCTCCGTAGCATGTGGTCCCTGGCAGCATGTTGAGCAGCCTTACAACCAGAAATCGACAGTCATTCTTTCTTTCTTTCTTTTTTTCTTAGTGCCTTTATTCACTGCTTCATGAAGATGACTAGAATGTTTTCAGTGGTGCACACTGGTGCTCCCTGTTCAGAGTCCACAGCTGTCCATGGCAGTGGGGGCAGTGCAGTGGCCAAGGAAGCGTTGGAGCTGTGGAGCTGGTTTGAAGCCGAGCAGAGGACAGGGCTGTTCTGCCGAGTGATGTTTTATAAAATCAGGGACAATTGGGGTGACTGGAGAGTGATGAGACAATTTCTTCCACATGTCACCCTTCTATGGCTTCAGCTTTGAACATGACAGATTTAGTGAATCCCTACAGGCCCATTAATAGTTCACAAACTTACAAATATTCACACACACACACACACGCACACACAAACTCACATGCACCCACAGAGGGAGAGAAAGCACAGCCTTCTTTACAAACGGTCCCAAAGGGATGCATATTCCAACACATGTGTGCATCTCCTCCAAATATCCTCCAAAGAGGTGGAATCTGCAAAGCTTTCCAGAAAAGATAACTGCCTACTGACTACACAACTCCATGAATCATACATGTTGACAGGGTCCAACTTCAGCCAGCTCTGGCTCTTGTTCTGGCTCTGGCCGTCTCCCTCCAGTGTCTTGACTGCCATGCACCAGGCGCATGCTCTACCCTCGTCCCTCCTGTGGGCCCGAGTTTGACGCAGGCCGGAGCCGTGTCTGGCCCCAGGCCACTTCCTCTGTGACGCGCTTAGCAGGGGTTGGCATGGCAAATCCCAGCACCCTGGTAAGGCCCCGAAGTCCAAGTTGTCTGGGTCTTGTCTCTCCATTTTTTTTTCTGTCTTCTTTTCAATGAATTACTTGTGGATTACGGAATTGCTCAGTAAATCATTATTGTTTTATGAAAGAACCAATTCATACTGATTCATACACACGCACTCTCAGTAAATAGCTTTGGTTAGAAGCAGATAATGAATGAGTAGTTTAACTGTTAAGAGAGGGAGGTGTTGGTCATACCAGTCGTAGTAAGTTCCAGAGAGCATGATACATGTACTTACATGTGCATGCATACATGTGCATATACACTGCACAAAAACACATGTTCACAGTGCTTTATGCTAAAGTCGAGATATAGATCAGCATATATGACTGCTGTACATGTAAACGAGGAAGGCAGAGCCCTGTCGACACTCGGCCTCTGTTCTTGTTGTGGAGCCTGTGTAATTTAGTTTGTCCAGCTGGCAAGACGCCAGACGTCCTTAGCCAGACCTCATCATAGTTGTGGTCTTGCCTGCGTGCCACGTATAGCACTTCACAGCTGTCAACACGGCAAAAGACAAAGTGTCAAAGAAAAATAACTAATGTATAGGTTTCTTCTTGCTCTGGACAGGTCATATGCAGCACAGAGCTAGTTGGTGAGTGGACAAAAGTGCAAAGTGTCCCAGAGAGGGAGAGGGAGAAAGAGAGAGGGAGGGAGGGAGAAAGAAGGCACCTCACAATAAGGTCAAACTAAAGCACAGTTGTAGGTTGCATGATGTCACCAGTCTCCCCATCAGAGGGAACAGAGCTCCATGGTCGACCAGAGCACTGAGAGAGGGCCGAGTCAAAAGGAAGAATTTGATTACGTTCCAACTTCCCAGACGCCTGTAGAGAAAACTCCTGTTAACAGGATTAGGCCACCCTGAATAGACTTCTACTTGAAGAGAAAGCAACCTCGGAGGCCTGTTGGAGAGATACTTGAGGCCTTGCTTACATGAAAATCCCATCCTTACCGCCTGTAGTGACTGAAACCGAGTGACAAAACTGAACTGGAGGAAACAGCTGTTATGTAGCCATTTGTCAAAAGCCTCAGTGGCATGATTTAAGTGACATCCAGGCTTGTGGTTGCCAGCTATTTTATTTAACACTATCTATTTCATGCAACCTTATATCCAAACAGTGGATGTACTGCTCCCATAATTGTGCCATTAATTAGCACCTAATTCATCTTGTCACTGATCGCTCAGCCTTCAGGATCTAACTGGGTGTCTACATAGAATTGTTATTGTTGCAGCAGGCTAACCATAAAATTGACAAATGCTGAGCAATAACAAATTTAATAGCATGAATAGCAATCATGTGACAAACTTGCGTAAAGCCGAGAGCCTTTGAAACTAATAAGAATCTTGAAAATGGCCAGAGAGAGTGTGTGTGTGTGTGTGCGTGTGTGTATGCGTATGTATGTGTACTTTTTATCTATAAGCATCTCTATGACTCATCATTCTCTAGACCCTGTGAGCCACTGTAGCCACACACACACACACACACACACACACACACACACACACCAGCCCTATACCCCTGGGTAGGCTGGCATGACCCCTCTTCCTCCCCACCTCACACACACCACACACCACCATTACAGCCAGTCAGATGTCATGTGACCCTGACAACATTCCTGAGCATGATTAGGATTATGGAGTCATCTCCCCCGGACGGACCTGTCGCCAGTAGCTCTCCTGCCTACTTAACGCCTGACCATCCCCTCCGAAGAACAACAAGCCAGTGTCTGCTGCATCTAAAGCTGGTGGGATTAGGGATAGGCCCCCGCCAGAGCATGACAAGGCTTTTGTGACTGGAGGCCACTGGCTTGAAGTCAGCTTGTTGTCTTTATTTTCCTCTCTGCTAAACTGTAAGTCTGCTGCATCTCGTCTGGATTTTTACGCGGCTTCTCTGTCACCCATCCGCTCTGTGTTGACAAGATCATGTTACCTATATGTAAATAATGAAATGGAGAAGCAATGACAGTTGTAGCTACACTGAGCTTTAGTTTGTCTGCTGTTTGTTCAGTCTGTCATCAGAGTTGTCACCTCGCTTGAATGGTTTAAGGGACATAAAAGCATAGTCCATTTTTTTAGACATTTCTGAGGCTTTGCTCAATTTAAGAAATCTCTTATGCCCACATGCATGATGTGTGTACCCCGGTCATCCAGGAATGGGTGGCCTCTCTTGGGGGGTGGCTGGAGGTGGGTTACAGCGGGCAAGATGCCAGCCAGGGGCGTCAGTCTCGGAGCAGTGCCTGTGGCCTCTCGCTGCATGGTGACTGGCACCTCATGACGTTGAACATGTCCTGCCATGGATGTGTTGCTCTGCGAGCGACCAGGCCACCCATCCCAGTGGAGTGGCCATTCCTCTCTGATCCCCCCTGGCACCTCCCGCTGATAGCATCTTAATCTTTCCCCTGAACCCAGGTCTCCCAGCCTCCCCTGCCAGACCGCGTTGAAAGAGCTCTGGTAGCCTATTTTGGGCTACCACTGGTGGTGGTGGTGGTGGTGGTGGTGGTGGGGAGGTTGGGGGATGGGATATAGGGGTAAGGTTCTCCCCTAACACCAGCTTTGCTCACCTCACTGCCTGCTGATCTGCGGATGAGGATGGAGGCAGAACTGAACTTGCTGCTCTGTGGCAAGACTCACATGAGAAATGTATCAATTGTATTAAATTATTATTTTTATTAAATTGTTATTTTTTTAATTGTTAAATGAAAATGTCAGTGCAAGCTTCCTATTTCCACTACATTCTTAGTCAGTAGGATGCTTATAGAACCCAAAAGGTGCTTATAGTGACCCATAGAAGTACAAAACTTCACAGTTTGCACTAACCAGTGATAATAAATATTATAGAGCGCTGGGCTGGCGTATAGAGTATTGTTAAATCATATCTTCTGAGCTTGTAAACAGGATCTGGGTTTTTCAGCACTTGAGTGGAGTTGTCCCAGAAAATGTTCCCACACATGAGCGTAAAGGCATGATGGCGTTGAGTGTGTTGACTGTACGTGACTGCAGAATTTTCACAGCCTTTCTCTCAGGCTCCACTACTGTGATTTACATGTCTGTTGATGCATTTGCTGAGACCTCAGAGCACTAGTGCAACTCCTTTGTTTTGCTTTTGATGTGTGTTTTCCATGGTTCAAATCTACTGGTCTTTTTTGACCAGTATGTACACAGCTAAGGGAATGAAGAATAGAATCTCTTGCCTTGCCCTTAAGAATTTTGGACAAGAAAAATACATTCCAGAACATATGTACAGTTAAATTCCTGAGACTGAGCATGAGCACAGTATTTGATATGGTATGTGCCACAGCACTTCTAGGGGTGAGCTTTCATCAAAACAACTCAGAAGCTTTTTCTTACTATTTGCCAATTCTTACCAGATGCCATCTAGAACTTTCTGAGCACAATTGCCTTTGGTGAGCCTGGTGTTTAGATGCCAGGTAATCTAATCTCCTCTCTGCCTTGGGAATAGTGAGACTAGTGTAGGCCAGGCCGGTGTTGGCCAGTTTTGTGCAAATCTAAACTTTTTTATGTCTGGCTGGGAAAAGCAAGACTGTTCAAAAATGTAAAAAGGTAAAAGCTAAAGTAAAGTAAAATAGACATTAACATTGTGTGCTCTTGTTGGTCTATGAATGTTGTTGGTCAGAACACCACCTATGAGCAAGACAGACATTTTATTGAGGTGTACAAGCGAAACCACAGTTTGCCACCAGAGGCTCCTTGAAATGGACCCTCACGCCAGCAGTTCCCAAATTCTCAAGACTTTTTTTTTTCAGAACATGGAAGGGGAGTGTGTGTGCAGAGAGAGTGAGAGAGAGAGAGAGGCATGGAGACAGAGAGAGAGAGAGTGGAGAGAGAGAGAGTATGCATAAATCTCTTGGATGCAGTAGATGCAGAGTAGGTTTACTTAGTTTAAAGCTCCTGAAAGCCAAAAGGATAAAACAACAATAATCTTGACATTACAGATATAACAGTTTAATATAGAGTGCATAGAGGCCACACTGAATATGGTTTGAGTCTTGGAATGAAATCTGGGTGTAGAAACCTTTATTTTGCCTTTAAACACAGCTAATCATTTTGGGGACTGGAATCATTCATTTTATGTAGACATCATATTTTAACCAAATGTTGACATTTTTGGACAATGAAAACTCAGCACCGCTTGTAAAAATTATATGTAATTTCATAATTGTACTGGAACCAGTTCCTAAGTTAATTCATCATGGAATGCCGATGTAAAGTGTGTGTCATTCACATGACCATATTCAATTAAAGTTAAATTGACAGACATCAATTTTGGATGTTTACCTACCTACCTACCTGCTTAACAGGTAGTGTAAGTGATTCTAATTGATTTAATGATTTAAAAAGACTTTGAAACATGTATGACATCAATGACATCATTGAATAGCTCCTCTCCACAATCCTCTATTCGCTGACATTATACACATATATCCAGTATATTAAACAATTACATACTCTTGCATAGCCTTATCTCCATGAACTGGAAAGCCTAACCCCTAACAATAATAAAATATGGTGTCTTTTGTTTGGATCAAATATAAATAGCGTTGGCTAGCGTAAGAAAGAACCATACATCATTACTTAGAAACAGAGACATAAAGACATTAGTAGATAGATTGACCCACAGGACACTATATCTCAGACAGAATAATACACAATGAATATATGTACATAGAGACCATAGATCCACATCTCTACACACAGTCAGCAAGAACGAGTCCCTCATATGTTGACATAGAAGAGCAGCACCTGTTGGCTGCCAGATCAATTTAAGCTCTGTGGGTAATTAATGGTTGTTCCCCACTTCAGAGAGCTCAGTCTGTGTTTGGGAAAATAACAGGACCTGTCTTTATCATGTCACATTTCTCTGCCCCACCACACACATGCACCATGCTCATCCAGTGGTTTATTTATTTAATTGATGAACGGCCTTTACAAGTCAGCTATTTTTAATGCTATGACCTACATAGAAAGACTGATACATTTGCACCTCTCTGTTTAATGGATGAGCAGTACCCTGACTGCTGTGTACACATATTTCTTAGTAGCGTGCGGTTTTAAAGTGGTAGACTGGACCATCTTCCTGTTATAGAACATTTACATACTTCAGGCGTGTGTGTGTGTGTGTGTGTGTGTGATGTGTGTGGCAGTGTAACACAAGGCAACAGCTGAAGGCTGTACGCAGAAGACATAAAACATGTACTATCGAAGACATAACAGAGCCAGAGGGAGAAACATGTTATGAATAAATCATGCAATTTAGCACGTTAAACTAATCAGTGAAAACATTGCTAATGATTGCCATCAGTCTTGGAGTCGTTAGTTGGCCTGTGTGGTTAAACTGAAAAGAAACTGACCTGCATTTTTCCCCTACTGTTCAGAACACGCGATTAATTTGGTTACTAGATTGTACCTTATGATTACCATGTGATGGACACCAGACAGTGTTTGTCTGTGGCACAGTCAAACCTCAGAAAACCTGGGTTCACTCTCCTGATCAATTTTGCTGATCTTGCAAAGATATCTGGGGTCAAGGCCCCACACTTACTTAATTATCAACACTTCCTGGTAAGAGGACCTGAGAGCCATCTCTCATCTGAAGTCACACTTGGCAAGGGACTATCCACTATTAACTGTCCATTCAGCCAAGATTTTGGAAACAGATTCCAGCATTTATCAGTATTCAGGCAGGTGTGAGTTCTATATAGGAACTAATAGAATAGGATTCACAGGCACAATACTAAATATGTATACCATTTGCCGGGCATGTTTTTCATACCTCTTTTCTTTTTCTTTTTTTTGGGGGTTTTGTGTGATTGTTTTTTGAAATAAATGGAATTCGTTTGTCTTGTTTTGATCCTTCACCACAGTCATCTGTTTCAATCACATGCCAACTTAAAATAGACTTTCTTGAATTCCTTTTTTTCTCGCTGGCTCTCGAAAGGTTTGGAAAGCAATGTGAAAAGACAGGGGTCGTGGCACCGCACCAATCCAATTAGGGCCTGCAATTGTACCAGATGAGCCTGGCCACTCTCTCGTCACATCCAAGCGCTGTGGTTGGACAGCTCAAAGTTTGTCCGCAGGCAAGATGAGTCGCTGAGTCCTCTCAATAAAGCTGGCCCCAGCAAAATCCCTGAGACAAAACCCAGCGTGGTGCCGAGCGCTCACTCTAAGCACACAGACACCCCCGTCAACACGCCCCTCGTCTCTGAGCTTCCGACCCTCTGCCTGAGAATAAAGACTCCATTAACTTGAGGCTAATAGGATCTAAGAGCATATGTTGCCGCAGTGAAAGGGGTTCAAGTATGCCGCGGAGGTTGTCAGGCCGGCGAGAGAGAATGAGAATGCGAGAGCAGTGGCCGAGAGCTTGAAGCGGGGCTTGAAATCTGGCCCTCATCAAGGCAGTGTGATTCCAGAAAGCAAAGGAAAGTGTGTTGGGAGTCTGATGCTGGTGATGACTGAGGTGTTGCTGACAACAGAAAATATGTTTTAAATATTCTGCTTCGTGCTTGGATACAGACAAGCAAAGTTCACAGATGTTTTCCAGCCTTTTTGGTATGATGGTCATGTGAGCAAAAAAAGAAAAGTGCGTTGGCACATTGTCATTGAAAGTGCGATGCGATGAAGCGATTTGAGGGTTTGTCTGTGTTTGGGAAACATATGGCTCATATGGAAGCACACAACCATTTATGAACATATAAATGAAAAAGACTATTGATCATAATGTAATAAATCCCATAGAAATGAATTTTACCCCTGTAACTTAAATTCGGACAGTAATGGCCTTGTAGTGGTATGTGTGCGTGTCTGTGAGTGTGCCTCTCAGAGAGAGAAGCTGCCAGACTAGCCCAAGCTTAAAATATAAAAACCATGTGAGGTTATTATCTAACAAGTAAGGCACGATTGAGGTTTGTTTTCATTCACTTTGCCGCCTAACCCCAGTTAGGATGCCACAATGAAGCTGGAGGAGCGAGACAGTCTGGGTGGGGTGGAGTGGGGTGACTGATGCAGCTGATTAAGTCAAGAGGAGGGGGTTCAGAGCGAGTGATGGGAGGGGTGAAGCTTTGTCACGGACCACCCCACCCCCACTCACCTCACAGTCTCATTCTCATGGCGCCCCTCTTTCTGCAGAGCGGGGCTTTCAAGATGCTCCGCTGTGACATCGACTCCCCATTGTCTACCAGCCAGGCCTGCTGTCCGCCTCTTTTGTTATGACAGTTGGGTGGCTTTATGCTCGCTAACTAAGATAAGTCAGCTGCTCATTTGGGGGCCTCACCCCTTCGACCCCTCAGAGGAGCACCCCATCACCCACCCCCCAGCCTCTGAGACTGTAGACCTGGCAGTCTGACCAAACCTAAGCGCCACATCATCAATATCCCCAGGTTTCCACATGGACTGTCGTCAGGTCCTTCATTCTTCCTGATGATGTTTACCCTTCCCTTTTATCACCCGGGTTATTTAATCTTTCCAGGAATGTAGTGGAATGATACAAATCTGTAAAAGAGTTTTAAACTCACAGAATCCTCAAAATATCTGAAAGCCTGAAAAATTATACTTTATAATACTACAAGGTAATTAAATCCTTTTGTTGTGTTGTTTTGTACAGGAATTGAAACAACTAGACTGAGAACGGAAAAGAAGGACAAGAGGGAAAAAGATGATCAGTCAGAGAAAAACATTAACAGTTATTGTTGAGGTACCTGAAATGCCTGTAATGATACATTGAAATATTTTCATTATGTAACTGTGAGAAAAGTGTCTCCTTCTAAAAAGTAAAATCCTGTGTGTGTGAATCAAACCAGAGCAATCCTATTTAGCATAACAACTGTACTGTACCACAGTCAACTTCATGACATTTAGTGAGCTAGATGGTGAGCTACTGCTATTTACAGTTAGGCACTTCCATGTCATGTTCCATGTTCCATGTTCCATGTTCCATGACATGGAAGGCAGACTACTCAGTAGCCATTAATGACACTCTGACTTTTAGTGAATATCTAGTGAATACAATACTGGAAAAGTCCAAACTGTTTTTGTGTGCCTCGAGCTGCTGAGTGCCAGTGTTGGCTGGGGGAGGGCTGACCTCCAGGCTATAGCTGGGCCATGTAGAGGTCAGTGATACTGGTCAGAGACAAGGGAGGCTGGTGAGCAGGGTTACTCAGTAACCCTCTCCGCTCAGGGGCTGACTGAGGGGCAGAATTAGCAGGTAGAAAGTACTGGGAAAGTCGAAACCACTGTTAAAATGGGATCTAATTACATCCACTCTCAGTTTTTGGCCTCTGTCTTTCTCTCACTGTCTCTCTCCTCCCTAAGTCTCTTTCGCTGTCTTTCTCCCCATGTGAAGCATCTCACGCTGTGTTTATACTAACATTTGTGGTTTGAAAACACAGCTGTGGCGAGACATAAAATCCAACTATGCATATGGAAATGATAACTGGCATTTCTTCATAACATTTGATATTTAACAGTTCTTTCATCAGACTTAAAAATATTTCAAAACCTTGTTTATTCTCGCATGAGTTTGCATTTCGATTCCTTTGGTCAAATGTACCATAGCATAAAGTGACACTACTCTAAATCTTTTAGGTTTCCTATTAACTTCCTGTCTCTGCATCACTCATGTATGTTGTGTATGTCAATGTGATTCTCGTGTTTTCCCACCTTTTCTTGTCAGTGGATAATCTCCCATGCTAGCGGCAAGACTGCGACATGCCAGGGCAACTCTGTGCTTCCAGTCAGGTCAATATTTGTGCTGTATTGATAGAGTGTCAGTCTGTGTTTGTGGTAGAGAGAGGGGTGAGCTTAACTACAGAAAACAAACTGAACCTAATTTGATCCTTGATAAGAGCCTCAGGACACACTCTCACTGAGTTCATCACTGTCATGTCTGTGTGGATTCTCAGACGTCCTTTTGACATGGACAATCATACAAAATACCACAGCTATGCAGACAGGTGTTGAATGGGTGAATGGGTGATGGCCTGCCAACCAAAGTGGAAAGATGGAATCACTAAATTGGTTGAATTGTGGTAAGTTATTGGAGAGAAATTTGCACACTTCTATCAAATTACATAAACTTTTTGACAGCTTTTTTGGTATTGGCATTGTGCATGTCCCTGTGTAATATCAAAAAGACAGTGAAAAATAGGAAGACTTGGAAGCTGGAGTCGGAAAGTTGTTGGAAACCTTGCTGCTCTCTTGTGATTTGTTGCGAATTACAAAGATGGAATGTGGCATGTTGGACATCTGGACCGTTTTTTGATAGCTGTGAAAGCACCCGCGTAACTTTGCCATCCTCCTCAAACAAAAGACCGTTTTTCTTTGTTGAAGTAATATTGTCTCAACATTGTCATTTTTCTGGTGAACGATTTGATTGAATTGGATTTGTCCCACGCATTGTTTCGAGAAAACTCCATCAGGATTTATTGCCCGTGGCTGAAAGGCCTCCAATGCGAGGAAAGAGAAGAAGAGTTAAAAGTCAGGATTGAAAAGGGAAGTCATCCTCCCCTTTCTCTTTGCACACCCCATCTGTGGCAGGTGCAGGAGCCTGTGGCAATGAGAGAATAGCAGCCACAATGCAGCCATAACTCAGGGCAATGAGAATAAGCAGACGACGAGGGAGAGAAGCGTGGGGGCAGGAAGAGTAAAATGGAGATACTGTATATTTAGGGAGACAATCAGGATCTGGGGGGTCAAAAAGAGAGAGAGACAGAGAGTTGGGTGGGAGGGAGGTGTGGGAGTGGAGGGGTGAACGGTGATGTTTATAGCACCTGATGGCGAGAGTAAATGTTAAGGCTGGTGTCAGACTGCCATTAACGTGCCTGGGAGATGGCGTCGCCTGGACAACGACTCTGGAAGCTTCGGGCTGTATAAAATCTGTCCGGCTCTGGAATGCCATTGAGGTGAGATATATGTGCTGATCCCAGTTGCCATGGGGAGCAGGGATTCTGAGGAAACCATGACTAAGGTTTTTTTTTTTTTTTCCCCAACCTCTTAATGGGCCTCTGTCTTCTTCTAGTCTGAATGATGTTACTCAATGTGACTTTGGAAGGTCTCTGCCATCCTTTTTCTCTCAAATGAGAATCATTTCCCATGGGTGCATGATCTGAGGGAATCATGCACAATGTTGTGTAAATATGTACAATACTTTGTCCTGGTGCTAAATCTGCAGCACATTTTAACAATCCAGCCGAGTCAGTGTGTCTCCTCTGATGTTAATTCTGGGCCGTGCCCTCCTCTGAACCCCAGCACGCTTACAGATGTGCAGCAGATAATTACATCATTTCCTCTTTTGTCATCCCCTGGATCTGGTGAGATGGCCCTTGCCACAATATGCACATGCTCTGAGCTCTTCTCCTCACCCAGCTATTTTGGGGGCATTCTGTTTGAAGTCTATTTTACAAGGTTTATTCGTTAAACACAGGCCATCAAGTTGGCGCGTGATGTGCTGTGACAAATTATATAGAGAGATGACTCCAGTCTGCTGATTTGTGTTAAATTCACTGCTGCGCTGAGGGCCGAGGTGTACGAGATGCGGCAATGTGATTAAGAGGAAATTCCTCCCGGGTGAAACTTAGAGGGGCACAAGGGGTTGGAGCAGGAGGGGACTGCCCAGCACAGCGATCCAAATGGTCTAATGCCACATTAAAAAGCAAATGGGCTTGATGGCAGACATGATGAGCTGGTAAAGGCACAGCAGCAGGCCCACTCCCTAGCTGTTATAGGTAATCCATTCTGGCAGCGGGAGGCTAGAACACCCGCTGTCTATGGCCTAACCCCAGATGTCTAGCGAGCTCACAATAGAATAATGGTTTCTTTCACAAGTGCTGCATGCCTCTGCTAATTTCACTTAAACATGCAGCAGGGAGTCGGTAGCACTTACAACATGTTTGCACTTTCACACTTGTGAATACGCACATACACACACACACACACACTCTCAAAGACACATACATGCAGACATATACAAACATGGAACTGAACTCAAACAACCTGCTGCCATACACTCTTTGCTCATGCACACACACATACACACACACACACACACACACACACACACACACACACTAAGTCACACTAAGTCACATGCATGCGGACATATACAAACATGGAACTGAACTCAGACAACCTGCTGCCACACACTCTTTACTCATGCACACACACACACACACACACACACACACACACACACACTTACTCATAGGCTGGTGTTGTATAAACATTCCTTTGTTGTTTCACTTTTTCAGCAATTTAAGCAAGCCTGTTATGATGATTGATATTCCCATGGCAATGTTTTCCTTTTTTTTACCTAAAAGTGTTGACATACGTTCTTGCAGGTTTACGTCTCCTATAGCTTTGATTGCCAGTACTTAAAGCAAACATATTTAAAGTAGACAAAGTGTTTGAGGTTGCTTTTGCTTGTGTGTATGCAGAGATTTTCATACATACCCAAACTAAGGAGGCTCTCCAGGCTGTTAAAATCCTATGCCTCTAAGAAGGATCCTCTCTGTGGTTTGTGTGCTCTGCGGAGAGTCCGAGGGCCTTTCCCCACGACAGGTGGCCATCAGCCCCAAGCCTCTATCAAAGAGAGAGGGATGACACAGTAACCAAACATGCTAAAACCCCACCACGCAGCTGTCAACAGAGCATATGATGGAAATTATCTGTGTCATGATGAAAAGAGAAAGAGAGAGAGATAAACTTGCGAACGTTTGCAGGGGCGAAAGACACAATTATAGGACACCTTTATTATGGCTTAACTGTAATTCTTCACTGCTGATATTTATTCTGTTATGACCTGTGTCTGACATGAGATTGTTCTAGCATCTGTCTAACAGACTGTTGAGTGGACTTTGCTTGAGGTGGTCAGATTTGAAACTCCCTCCCTCCCTCTTGGAATTGGCCTGCAACAGATTTCGTCTCTGCTCTTTTCTTTGATCTTCCAACAGCCACACAATTACCACAAAGGACATGATCAGAGGACTAAAAGAGCACCTAGTTAAATGGTGTAGCAAGAAGAGCACCTGTCCACTCAGACCCACACACCTTTCATTGCTGCTCACTACCTCCCTCTGTTGGCCACTGACCACCCCCTAGCGCTCGACGCTTGCTTTTCAGGACTGTGACCGGACTCTGAGGAGAACCCCTCTAGCCTACTGGGCTGGCAATAACCATGTCGTATACTTGAACACAACTCCTACTGCTAAACACCCTCCTCCGCAAAACTCGCAAAATTGCCACTTTTGAAAGGGACCGGGGGGTGCACCTGCAAAGCACGTCAGAAGGTGCTTAATTTTACAAGATGAGCCTCGGTTACACACAATATTCACACAGCATAGGCACATTAAAGTAGATAATTTAGTAAGACAAATTCGGTTTTGTGTCTACGAGTTCATTTTGTCGGCGAACCATATGCTATTAGGCCTATCCTAGAAAATGACACATTCAGTTCGTAACCGGTACGGCTATGAAAAAGGGCTGTGTTTATTATTATTATTATTATTATTATTATTATTATTATTATTATTATTATTATTATTATTATAATACAGCAATGTTTTTGTCATAGGCTAATCATAGACCTGTTTATGCTTTCTAGTGGCAAGCCCCAAATTGATTCTGTCTACCATGTGGCTCTGTTTGAGTTGAATAAACGCTCTGTTGTGCGGCGACCAATCTTTAAATAGCACTTTTGACCGCAGAGTACTTGAAATTTGGAGGAGCCGGGGCAGGAAAAAAATAGTGCCAATGTGTGTAGCAAACGCGGTTAACGTGGACCGTTGCCTATCGCATCCTCTCAGGAGATCTCTAAAACAGCCCTTGGCAGAGAGGACAGAAAATATATAACTCTCGTATGGAGCACTAAAACCCGCCTTTATCTGTGGAGTCGCATTAAAAAAAACTCCCCCCACATTTCGCGCCGCCCCTCCTAAATCCTCCAGGAGTTCCTAAATTCAACATTCAGTCTCACGCCGTACTCAGAGTGGTGGCATCTACTGAGGTTATCAGCCAGGGCAGAGTAAAGTTTGCGAGTGCAGTGAATTGACCAAACCGGAATGACGGAGCGCGAAACGAAGCAGTAATCTAAAGACACCAGCACTGACAGAAACCAGTGGGATTAAAATCACTTTGCCTGGGTCAGTTGTCAAGCCTTCGACAGTTTGTCTGGACAAAACAAGCCAACAGTGAATACAGAAATAAACGTAACGAGAAGGAGTCTGTTTTACTCTCGTTGCGTCTCGCTGTCAAAAATTAGCGACGCATTCGAAGAAACTCTGCCCGTGCCTGAAACTGGAACAGGGCACTGGCGGGACGACTACTCTCTCACACTCTAGTGGATGCTAAACCATGGATTAATGCGGTTGAAGGGGTCAGTTGATCCATAGGCTGCCGTCACTTACATTAGACATCAACTTAATTCTGTCTGTAAGCAAATACAGTAAACTTACCCTGTGTGGATTGTATGCTGATTTGGCAGCAGTATTCTTCCAAAACTCAAGATGACTGCAGGATATTTGTTAAGGTCATTGCTGCTGCTCATTCTAGCGCTCTTCTCAGCAAACGCAAGCAACTGGCTGTAAGTGAGCAACATTTGCGCTCTCATTCATTCATCCATTCATTCATTCATTCATTCATTCATTCAAGTGATGTGATTGTGATGTATTATTTTGTACTTTACTTTCCAGTTACTCCTCGTTCCTGACACAGACACGGTTCGACTGTCACTTGTGTTAAAATTTAACTACCTTTTCTGCCCACCCTATTGTTTCCCACACTTTTTTTGCGCAGGAGGCATCCCTTTTTGTGACTTTGACTGACCACCTTGACCGTGTGTTGCTTTTTGTTTGGTTCTGTTAAACTATGAGACATGGTTGTAGGCAGTGTTTTATTGCTGTCCTAATGCCATTTGCAGTATGCAATTTGGTATTTCGGTAGAAACGCAGTGCTTTTGTAAGCTATTGCCAATATAAATAGGCCTACCATTTAATACAGTCACTGAAAAAATGTTAGCATTAACTTAATATCCAGCAAATCAATGTTCACTTGGTGACACACCTGGTTCCGGCACGGGACATAAACAGCTGTTCTCCCCGTGGGCCTGTCGCCTCACTCTATCAGTGGGCGTTTTATGCAAAAAAATGGCGGTGTGATCCTTACATGGGGCAGAAGTCATCTTTACGGGTATTAAAAAAGTACGGAGGTGTGAGGCGCATATGTGTCAAGTTCAAAACTATTTTTTCAGTAAATCAATCGAAGGCTGTAGTGTGTTATGGCACACAGGCGTGGTGTAAGAGTTCCCAACATGTGGAGACATGCAGCACTTAAGCAAAACCTCTCTCTGCTTGTCTACTAAATATGATTATTCTGACAAGAGTAATCCCAACGGGAGCTGGAGAGCTTTCACCCACCCCCCGGACAGGTATTTGCAGGTAGTCCAAGTCAAGGACAGTTTCCAGTCGTTCAGGTTCACGTGAAAACTGTAGGCTTCTTGTTATTGCTGTTGAAACGCTGCATGTGAGAAGCTGCAGTTGCCATGTCTTGGTCGTCTGTGGGACCCTAACCAGGAGTCACTATATCCGAGAGTGGTTGTTTGAATTTCACTGAAGTTCGGGTTAATTCTCCCAAAAGAATTACGACGGAAGCTTCCGTGCTTGAAGTGATTGAAGTGTCCTGGTGTTCATTCCTGTGGAGTTTTTGTTAAAACCGACAAAGATGAATTTCTATGACTAGTTAAACTGTCTATCTATTGGAGGGTGCATTTTTGTTGAATTATTTAATGTGCTTTGAAAGTCTCGCATAATGATGTTTATAATTAATGTATGTATTTTTATGACATTTTTTATATCGTCATTTGTTTTTAGTAACGATTGTCTAAGCTGTGTTGAGAGACCCTCCCTCTGGTGAATGTAAGGACAATGACTTTGCTTGGGCACCGTTGTCAGATGAGGGTCATGTACAGTCATTGGCTTGACGTTATTCGACGTCTTTACCAAGTGAAAAGCAATTTGAGAATGTTTTCTGATGTGTGTATTTCAAATTCTTTGTATTTAGCTTACTGGCATTGATGTGGCTTTGTAGCCTGGTGTTAGCGAAAGTAGTTTACGCATCAGGTCAATAGCCAAAGCTTGTCCGGCTCAGCCATTGTGATCTTAGTGTGGGCCTTTTTTAGTTTCTCGAGGTTGTAATTAATACTCGGATAAAAAAAAATATTTTAAAATTATCTTGTGGTGAATATAGGAATTCATTGACTTCACCGGTAAACTAAGGATATTGATTGTCATAGAGCCGCAGTTGGGATCATACGTTCATATCAGCAGTCATTGCATAGATCTAATGAGGTAACCCGGATTCAGCTCATCATCTACAAACCTTATTAGCCTACGTTATAAATGCTGTTTGCAAAATATGTGAACTTAAACACGTTAATTCAGATTCTAGAAGAGATTTGACAAATCGACTTAAAACACAAATCAAACCCAGTCTCTCCAAAGTAATAAAAACCTGCACAAAAAAGCAATTTTTGTGCGGTTTAAAGTAGTTACAGAATCATATAATTTCGTATCCCTATAGAAAACGTGGGATTTTTCGTGTGTCTGCCTGTCAGCACCTCCCGGTAATTTCCTTCCCGGTGGCCGGACAGCGATGCACCTGCAGGTGGGGGTGGGGGGAAAGACCTCTAACGCATAAGGAAGGATCAAAAGGGTTGCATACACGATCGCATCTCGCAAACCAGTGAAGTTTTATGATTTGGTTATTGATTTTTACTTTTAATCTGTTTTACTTTAGTGAAGACGTTAATTAATATACATTTAGAAAAGCTTTCAGATATCGATCATTTGTATCTGTAATTTTAGCATTCGTAATGGACTACGCCAAAAGTTGTGTTGTGTTTGTATTGTTTGTTCTGTAACTAAATAAAACACATAATTCTTTCAAATTATCTGTCTGAGAACACCAAACTTCCAACTATCAGTCAGTTATTGGAATACTGAATCGGATATAATGACTCTCCAGTCTGGCAGCCAAGAGCCTTTTGACAGGCTATCACTGACAAATGACCAATCGGTTTACACTTAGGCTTGGCCGAAGAGTTGCATAGAACTGTCACAATGCGTATTACCTGGCCCAGTTTTAATGTTGTCAAAATGCATCTGAAGCAACTTGTACCGTTCATATTAGTATTCGGCATAGTGTCTTTATATTAATATTAAATATCTCTGTATTAATATTAAATAGACGACTGGAGAACGAATCGAGTTTTAAAAATTATGCAGTCAACGGAGAATCACGGTTCTTTGCTCTTGCTACGGAAGATTTATGCTGTGCGTCTCATATGCTTTTGAAACGGATGTCAATAAAAATCTGTAGCCCATTGCGGAGATCGTTTACCAACACGCAAAGAGGAGAATTTTCAGAGAAACTTAAAAAACCTTCAACCTTTTTTTTATTTTACTCCGTTCGCATACTTTGTATTCAGCTGCTGCGCTTAGGCTATCCATTCACACCAGAAATGCATGCGTAAAACACACTTAAAGCGCGAAAATATCATTAATATAGCCAAAATTATTATTACTGATTTAATCGGTCAAGAATATGTGTTGAATGTACTTATTTGTTCACTTGTTATTTATGTTTTATTTCTCCTTCATTTGAAATATATCCCGTCATTTACACTTATCAGCTTATTCGCTGTGGTAATGTGTCCTGTCACTTGTCTCGCTCTTGTTTCTGAGACAAATTCACAGCAACACCTGGACTTGTCGCATTAAACGTCAACCTTGCAACTGCGCGCAACATTTCCCAATCAATGTTTGGTGTCACCATAACCCACTGTCACACAATGATGGGATGGAAAGCAGAGAGACGTCACTGTCTGTGAGATTCGGCAGAAATAGTGCGCAGCTGATGGGTGTCGGGAGCTGGAGCTGCCGTTGCCCGGTCCTGGCGCCTCGGCCAGCGCACACAAATAACAACGGTGACAAGCGGCCGATGAAGCCGTAAAAACGCTGTTGTCACATTCCTGCCGTCTCTCAGCTGCCTATTCTCAGGAGCCCATAGAGCGCTGCTAATGCCTTTTCCGACTAATTTGGTCCTATACACAGAATACAAGGCTAAATTAGGCACCTGAAAAAGGGAACACTATAGTTGAACGGATGCAAAACGAGGAGAAAGAACCTAATTGATGTGTGCATGTGTGCATTGCAGTGTGGAACACTTCATAGCTCCCTTGCACATTCAAATGCACGCACTTGGTCTCTGGTTGTGTCATAGTCTGCTGCGCCCTCTCTCTCTCTCTCTCTCTCACACACACACACACACACACACACACACACACACACGCCCACTGACAGGATCCCTCTGGGCTAGCAGAGCGCAGGGATTAAAGCGCACAAAGCAGGGGGCTAATTTTACAGCCTTTATGAGCACTTTCCTCTCTCCGCGTTATTTTTATGCCTGCCTGGTGCCTGCCCTGCGCCTGGCTTCGCTCGAGTTAATTTCTCCCCTAAAAATAAAGAAAATGGGCTATGGGGACGAATAACTCCTCTGTCCCTCATTCTCCCACCACCATTGTCAGTAACTGTGTTAATTGCTCCCCCCTCGACCCTTTCGCTCCACATGCTAGCTCTGGTCTAATGGCGATTTCTGCGTTTCATCAAGCGGGCCTCACGGAGCCTCGTGTCTGGGGTGTTCCACAGGTGCATTAGCAATCACTCAGACTAGACGCTGACATGTTTTGTCAGCTACACACCAAGGGACTTTTTAAAAGTAGACAAATTAGCCCATGCCACAGTGTTTTTTTTTTTTTTACTTCGATGGTGCTTGGGATTTGGCCTGTCAGTGGTTTAATTGTTTAACATACAATAGATGTCTGGATATCGGCAGTCTGATTAACATATAAACTATTCTCTTCCAACTACAGTGCATTGCACTTTTCGTATTTTCCAGAAGGTTATGCCCGATTACATTCGCAAACCTTAGAGTTTACAAACCTGTGAGTGGGGTGAAGAGAAATAGTGCGCTAAAGTTAAACCCTGGTTTAATTTAGGAAAGTGTGATTACACTGCCCTCTAGAGCTTGGGAGAGACCGCAGGTTCAGTTTAGATAGATCTGCTTGGAATGATTTGTATAAAATGAATATGGAAAATATATGGAAAGGATATTCAGCCATGATGCTTTTGACTGGGTGATTCAATCTGACATTCACACCGACTTTTGGAAGCTGTGTGGGTGTGGGTGTGTGTGTGTGTGTGTGTGTGTGTGTGTGTGTGTGTGTGTGTGGAGGGGGGTGTTGGAAGGTAACTGCAAAATTTGAGAGGGGATGTGTGTGTGTGTGTGTGTGTATGTGAGAGAGAGAGAAGGGTCAATTTCTCTTCAGCAGAAGCATAAACATGATGTTAAATATCAAAATAACTTTTTATGAATAAATTTGCTAGATTTTTAAAAATCATTTAATTTGAAAATCTCTCGAGTTTTCCAACCTTCCCAGCCAAAGACTTGTAAGTCTGAGTGGCCAAACAGTAAACAGAAAATAATCACTACCAGCATTTATAACTGATTTCTGCTGCATACGCACATGTTTATCTGCCATAAACAACTACCAAAGGCAATATTTACCTTCACCTGTTAACCTCTGATGGACTCCCAAGACAGAAAATGTACACACAGCTAGTCTGGATTCTCGGTTCCATGTTTGTCCACTTCATTGGTTTACAGTGTAAATTTTTTGGTTTCACTGATTAGTTTTGACTTGTTTTGTTTGAACCATTACTGATGCCGGGAAAGCATATGTCTATGAGCAAGACCTCAACTTGGCCTTCTTTTTCCTCTCATTCTCATATTCTCTCTGTCAGCTCACTGTTTCTCGGGCTTTTCTCTTTCTGTCTCTCCCTCTGTCCATTTGTCTTGTTCATTCATTCTTTTTTCATTTCTCTTTCTCTTTCTTTCTCTCCCTTTCTCTCTCTCTCTCTCGCCTACTGTCCTCCCTGGAGCCCCCACTCACGGTGTGGTTGCGTGCCTGCTTGGCCTGGGCTAAGCCACATGGAGCCGGGCGCACTGTGCGGGCTGGACGCGCAGTAATGCAACACAAACACAGCAGTACCGGGAGCAGTCAACACGCTCCAGGTGGAATGCTCCAGTAAAAATCTCCACCAAAGCTCTGTGTCGGGGGGAATGGGGGGGTGTCAAGATTCAATTGGCATTGTTTTTGAGACAGAGAGAGAGAGAGAGAGATAAAAGAAAGAAAGAAAGAAAACAGGGGAGAGGCGGGTAGACAGAGAGGATAGAAGGACAGGAAAACAGGATCGCCCACAGTCCTGTCAAGGTCTTGGGAAGATTTTTCCCACGTGAGATGTTTTGAAACAGAACACAGTCACTCCTCGGACTAGTTTGTAGGGGACTTTGGGTTCAGTGAATTGGTATGCTAAGAAGTAAATCAGCTGCTATTTTAAGATGATAATATTCAAGCATTCAAGCTGTATGTGCTTGGGAAAATTTTGCAGCAGGACAGTTTAATTGTAGCGAGCACTCCAATATAGCCTTACTTCTGCTTTGTCTCTTCTTCGATGTCAAACTGAATCACCAACTATTGTAGCTCCATAAGAGGGAGAGGGAGATGATTTCTACATGTAGAAGGTGTTTAAGAGGTCACAAAGGTGAATTTTTAGGCCCTGTTTCTTCCTACCATACCAAACTCCATCACTGGACTCCTGAGCTGTTGTGCAAACAGGACACATCCAGTCACTTACACAGTGTAGTTTAGGTTGATGTGGATTAAACAGAGGCGTTCATTTGCTTGTTCTCATCGCTTTCAATAGGAAATAATAATAGTTATGAGATGAAACTGAATAAATCCTCTCCATAAATCATTGTAATAGCACTACCTTTACTTAGTTACTGCTTTTGAATGATAAAACAAGAAGTATCCAACAGTGCCAAAAAGTCTGGAAATGAGCATCTACACCTTTTCACCAGCACAGAACAATGAATGCATTAATGGGCAGTGTCTTGTGGTCTTATTTCTCTGTCATGTGAGCCTTGTGAAGTTTCCCTCTAGGAAAACATCAGTGTAATGATGTCATCCCCTGACTGAAGTGGGGAGGATGGAGACGAGTGTGGAGAGGACAAGGTTATCTAGACCCAGAAGTGGAGAGCAGACCGCTTCAGGGTCATGCCATTTGTTTGTGTGTGCGGGTGTGCGTGTACGTGTGTGTGTGTGTGTGTGTGTTCGCGTGCGTGCGTGTGTGCGTGCGTGAAGGAGGGAGGGAGGGAGGGAGAGAGAGAGGGAGAGGGAGGGGAGAGGGACATGGTCCTGTTCATCTGAGGGACTTGTGTTATGTTTTCACCTCTTTGAACTGAAACAAATAAATTCATTGTTATACAGCAAAAGTGCAGGTCAGGTCAGGTCAAAATTGCTACAATACACACATAAAACGAATTTGTCCATTTTTCTTCACTCTGCAAAAACAAAAGTCTCTGACCTGTTGTCTCATGATACCACTGCCTTTGGCTAGCATAGACTATCTGACTCATCACTTTTGTACTGAGAATTTCATTTGCATGGAAACAGAACTGCCACAGTAAGTAGGCTTAGCGTAGCGACAGCTTAAAAATAAGTCAACCTAAAAGCATGTGCAACGTATTTGCTTTCGCCTGTGTTATGATTTCGTAGACTTACATTGGCCAGTCTGCAACTTGCTTTATGATTTTTCAGGACGCAGAGTGTTTACTCACTCCTTGTTTAGTTTACCTGCAGTCCAAATAGGAGCTCTCCATTTATCTCTGAGTGGGCATCTGTGTTTACTAACTTCCTCCACAACAAATATCCTAGAAAAGAAAGATCAATACTAATTTCATCTGATGCTCTGCTTCAACTTTGAAAGCAAGGGAGGAAGAAAAACACCACCTCTGTCCAAAACCCCAACCAAGGAATCTGTGCCAGATTAGTAAACAACTCTCATACTGCACCTAGAGGATTCATGCCGTTATTAAAATTATGCTGAAGACGCTGCACAAACATTAGCTGCCTGAATGATGCCCTTCTTAAGGCAGAGGACCACACCCACACACACATGCACACACACACACACACACAGACACACACAGACAGTTAGAGGAGATGTCCAGAGATGTCCGACTGCAATAGGGTGAGAAAATCCCAGGCTCATGGTGGCGAGATGAATGTGTTGAGCTCATGAAAAGACCAATTTTAGAGAGGTGTGCTGAGGAGCAGAGGGGCACAGGCCTGGGGTGGGGCACTAGTGTGTGTGTGTGTGTGTGGAGGGTGATATGGGTGGACATAGGGAGGTAATCGTGTTTGTGTGTGTGTGTCTGTGTTTGTGTGTGTGTGTGTATGTGGAGGGGGGAGCGGTGGAGCGGGGGGGGCCTTTGTGCCCTCTCTGCCCTGGAGGTGAGAGAGTAGATAACTCTGTCCTGCGGTCCTCTCAACATTGCTTTTGACGAGCAGAACCTACCCAAAGCCCCATGGGAAGATGACAGCAGATTCTCCCTTTGTCCGTCCTTTGTGTGTTTAATCCAGTCCGGGCCTATCTCCACCACTCACAAGAGCCTGATAAATGTGCACTCAAGGGAATGGCTTATTTCATGCCATGCCTTTTGATTAGGGCTTGGCATCATTTTGCCTGCCTAGCTCAGTGTGTTTTATGATGTTGGCACCACCCAGAGCAAGTGAACGACAGCCATAGAGTGAAGAACTGTTGTTTATGTGGGTTGTTAAGAAGGGTTGCCTTAGCACTGTGTTGATGTTAATGTGTTTGACTGTTTATAGGCTATGTGTTTTCCACTGCTCAAAGCATCAATCAGTTTATGTGTGTCAATATATGTTATGATTAGTGTATTACTGCATTGACATATATTAATGCGTATGTGATTGTAAGCCAGGAATGTGTGTGTGTATGAGAAGGACTGACCTGTGTGAGTGTGTGTGTGTGTGTGTGCACATGCATTTGTGTGTGTATGTGTATGAGAAGGACTGACCTGTGTGAGTGTGTGTGTGTGTGTGTGTGTGTGTGTGTGTGTGTGTGTGTGTGTGCTCTTGCTTTTGTGTGTGTTTGTGTTTGATAAGGTCTGACCTGTGTGAGTGTGTGTGTGTGTGTGTGTGTGTGTGTGTGTGTGTGTGTGTGTGTGTGTGTGCGCATGCATGTGTGTGTGTGTGTGTGTGTGTGTGTGTGTGTGTGTGTGTGTGCGCATGCATGTGTGTGTGTACGTGTATGAGGACTGACCTGTGTGTGTGTGTGCATACGTGTGTGTAAGTTTATGACAAGGACTAACCTGTCTGTATATGTGTGTGTGTGTGTGTGTGTGTGTGTGTGTGTGTGTGTGTGTGTGTGTGTGTATATATAAATGGGACTGACTAGTGTCCTCTGCCACAGGTACCTGGCCAAGCTGTCGTCGGTGGGAAGCATCTCGGATGAGAAGACATGTGAGAAGCTGCGGGGCCTCATCCAGAGGCAGATGCAGATCTGCAAGCGCAACCTGGAGGTGATGGACGCCGTGCGGCGCGGTGCGCAGCTCGCCATCGACGAGTGCCAATACCAGTTTCGCAACCGCCGCTGGAACTGCTCAACACTGGAGACAGTACCCGTGTTCGGCAAGGTTGTCACTCAAGGTGAGCACTGGCCTGGGGTCCCCAGCACCCAGCCTCTAACAAACCCCTAGAGTCAAACTTCATTCTTGCATCACATCTGTCTCTGCTGCACCATAGAAAACTTGGAAGAAAATGGTAATTATGTTGTTGTCATGGTAACCCTTATTCTCAATATGTGGGTGCTTACTTAAAAAAAAAAGAAAGAAAAAAAAATTGACCCGTAAACAAACAAATGGTGCCACAAATAAACAAACTTGCTTAAGTGGCTCTTTGTTGTTGTTGTTCCGATGTTTTGCAACAGGCACGAGAGAGGCTGCATTCGTATACGCCATCTCGGCGGCAAGTGTAGCGTTTGCAGTGACGCGGGCTTGCAGCAGCGGGGAGCTGGAGAAATGTGGCTGTGACCGTAATGTTCATGGCTTCAGTCCCGAGGGTGAGTTATGTTCTCTCTCTCTCTCTCTCTCTCTCTCTCTCTCCTCTCTCTCTTCTCTCTCTCTCCCTCACATCTGGAATGTGAATCTCACTGGCTTACATTTCCACAATGCTGTTGTTGTAAAATTTGGTATATCACTTCTGATATAATGATGGTGTATGTATGTATGTGTGTGTGGGCCTGCAGTTTCAAATATTATCAAAGGACTCATCACTGGTCTAGTTGCAAGTACAGAACTTCTCTTACTGTGGTCTTCTGTTGGTGTCTGTAGGGTTTCAGTGGTCCGGCTGCTCTGATAACATTGCCTATGGTGTGGCCTTTTCCCAGTCTTTTGTGGATGTGAGGGAGAGGGGAAAGGGCCAATCATCCACCCGGGCTCTCATGAACCTCCACAACAATGAAGCCGGTAGAAAGGTAAGAGACGCACTCCCATTCTTCATTCTGTCAACACTCTAAGGCCTCCTATGAATGCTGTTAGCCTAGCCTCATTCTATTCATTTCCATCTGCTGTGCAGCCGCCTTATAGTCTTTAACCTTTTGAAAACACCTGGGTGCAATAAACACTTTAAAAACAGTGTGAAACTGCCCAAACAATTCCCTCTGCTGTTGGTAAACATGTTAGAGGTCCTTGAAAAATAGCCTTTTTCCGAAAACATTCTTGTAGCATGCTTTCCATTTGATTGATTCATTTTATGACACCTTACTGTGCCAAAGCTGTTAGCCCCCTGTGTCTCCTGGCACTACTGTACACCACAAATGGATAATTTCAAACAGAGAGCAACAGCAAGGCCAAGGGGATGGAGGAATTGTAGTGAAGCTGTGCAACAGTGTGAGTGTTTGGCTAGGTTCCAAAGGCAGTCGGTTACGTGAGCAGCGGGGTGCCCTTAGTGCAGTAACTTAGACCATGCTGCCTGTCTCTCTCTGCGCCTGTCTCACTCTGTCTGTCTGTCTCTGTCTATCTGTTTGCCTGTCTGTCTCTCTATCTGTCTCTGTCTCTCTTTCTGTCTCTCTCTCTCTGCCTGTCTGTTTTGTCTCTGTCTGCCTGTCTGTCTTCTTAGGCCATACTGAACAACATGCGAGTGGAATGTAAGTGTCACGGGGTGTCAGGCTCGTGCGAGCTCAAAACCTGCTGGAAGGCCATGCCGCCCTTCCGCAAGGTGGGCAACGTCATCAAGGAGAAGTTTGATGGCGCCACAGAGGTGGAGCAGCGGAAAATTGGCACCACCAAGGTCCTGGTGCCGCGCAACTCACAGTTCAAGCCGCACACGGATGAAGATCTGGTCTACCTGGACCCGAGCCCAGACTTCTGCGACTATGACCCACGCACGCCAGGCATGCTGGGAACGGCCGGCCGCCACTGCAACAAGACGTCCAAGGCCATCGACGGCTGCGAGCTGATGTGCTGTGGACGGGGCTTCCACACGGAGGAGGTGGAGGTGGTGGACCGTTGCAGCTGTAAATTCCACTGGTGCTGCTACGTCAAGTGCAAACAGTGCCGCAAAATGGTGGAAATGCACACCTGCCGGTGATTCCACACCTAACCCCCCCCTCCCACAACCCTGGCAGATCCTTTTTCACCAGAGGGACACTCTCTAATCCCCTTTTCCAACCCCACCCTACCCTACCTTAAACCCAACCCCCACCCCCACCCTTAAACCCAACCCCCCTCGACCCCCGACGTCCCATCTGACTCGTCCAGAGAGACGCTGACAGATAAGAGGGAAAGGAAAAGCCCTAAAGGGATGCAGGATGCTCTTCCAAACATTTTAACATGTGCTAGAGAAACTTGCCGTTCAATACAGGGGACACATTACAAGCAAGATTTTTGAAATTGCTAAAGTCCCAATGAGAGTTCTATTTTTGTCTATCTCTCTCCTTTCACACTTAAAAAATGTGGTCGCTCTCTTATTTTTGTATTTTTTTTTAACTTATTTAAGTGTATTAGAGAGTAAAACCTGATGTGACAATATTGCCAGGGCCATGGCTTTGGGTCTGAGCTGCCATTGGATGGATGTTCACAAACCTTATGAGGGATGGGGTTGGGGGGTAGGGTTGTTCAGAGGGCACATAGCCAATGTGTGAGTGTGTATGTGTGCGTATGCATGTGTGTGTGTGTGTGTATGACTGTCAATTGGAGGGGTTGGGAGTAACATTATGGGTGGGAGGGTTGGTGGGTGTTTATTGTTGATGCTGCTTTAGGAACTCATCTGGAGGGCTGGAAACTAAGGGAATACCTTTGTGGACTCAATAAGGGACAGCACACACACAAAATGAAAGCCAACAACAAAAGAAGAAGAAGAAGAAGAAGAAGAAAGCGATACTTTGCAAATGAGACACAGTCCAGGTGTACATTTATCTTCCTCTCATAACAGTAGTATGTGTAGATGCATGTGACCAGTAGCTCACATGCATCCACATTGTGGCTAGAGATTTGGGAATCAATATAGATAAACCACAGGGGAGGCTTGCCATTCGTTCTGTGAGAGTTATCCAGAGTTAACCCCAACTGTGAGTGTGACCAGATGAGCAAAGGTGTTTATTTTTGTTGCAAAGTGTCAAAGTGGAAAACCAAGTGACTATAAGAGGTCTCACAGATGCCCTTAGTCTGTCGGCAGAGGACACCCAGCATTTCACTTCCACATTGAGAGATTGCCAAGGAAATTGTATTGAGCGAGCAACACCTGGCATTTCAAGGGTGAGGCGAGCAGAAGCTCCTCACTGGTCTTTATGATTAGGGGAGGTTGGACCATGGGCCATAACTTTAGCACTTTCCCTCTCCAGATGCACATACCACAGATGAAAACAATTCCCAAGCATTCCCTATTCTCAGTGTGGGGTGGATTGACTGACAGAATTATTCATGGCAAAATATGTACAACTACCATAATTCCAAGCTTTTCTATAGTAACAATGTTATACAGTATGCTTTTTAAAGAAACATAGATCTCTTTAAGACTTATACACTGAAGAAGACTATATTGCATATGAATGTATGTAAAATTGAAATATATGCTGTGTCAAAGAAAAGAGTTTTCGTGATATTTCTTCCTAAGGATAATGTTATCAATTAAACATCAGAAGATCTGTAGTATACAGTCTGTTGGCAAGACAGGAACGTGTGTTTGTGTATGAACACACTTAAGCTCTTAATTGTCCATTCAATATGGTAAATATCTGTCAGCTCCGATGTCTTCAGTCTTAGCTGTTACATCTATTACTGCTAAGAGTATTTCAGGCACAACAAAAGGTTACCTCCCT
The DNA here is from genome assembly GCA_027481765.1 of Tenualosa thibaudeaui. Taxonomy (NCBI): domain Eukaryota; kingdom Metazoa; phylum Chordata; class Actinopteri; order Clupeiformes; family Clupeidae; genus Tenualosa; species Tenualosa thibaudeaui. The sequence goes on from JAIFZK010000003.1 coordinate 16,224,961, forward strand.
TTTACTGTCTGAAAAAAACTGTCAGATAAAAGTCTGTTTGGGATGAATAAAACAAAACAAAAGACTATTAATGAAAAACAGCTGCCACTAAACAAAAGGTCTCATATTTATGATAATCCTCAGGGGGACCCTTGCTTGTAGCTGTCATGACCTCAAACTTACTTTGATCTCACCTCTGTTTCCTGAAGTTAATGTCTTAATGGGTTGGAGTTCAGCTGGTCACAACTATTTTTCCAATGGAGTTCATCTGTTAATTTTGCTGAGTAGGACATTGGTTAATACTTCAAGGGATACAGCATCACACATCGCTGGGATTCAAAGGGTACAGCATCACACATTCAGATGCAGGGCAGGAACATTCAGCCAATGCTTCCCTTTATACACACACACATGCACACACACACACACACACACACACACACACACACACGCATGCACGCACACAGATTTCCTGAGCGCAGCTGCCTGGTGACAGTCTAGACTGCGCCTGGAGAGCCATGCCATCAGGCCAAGAACAATAAATATTTATAGAAAGTATGTGTGGAATAACTGCAGGAATGAGAGATGTTGGCCACACGTACATGTGGTTTGGTGCTGCAGCTTGCCCTCTCACTGCCGCTCACTCTCTCATCCCCTGATACTCTTTTTTTCTTCTTCTTCTTTTCTTTTTCCCTCTCACACAGTAAATAAGACTGTGTGTGTGTGTGTGTGTGTGTGAGAGAGAGAGAGAGAGAGAGAGAGAGAAACAGAGAGAAAGTATTCCCCACATCAGTTAGCACTTACTTTTATGTTTAAATGCATTTAAATGCGACCTCATAAAATTACAGGAAATACATCACCAGTGACCTAAAAGCACACTGAAAAGGTACTGCAGATATGAGTTTCTTAAAAGCTCAACCTCCTTGCTGACAAGTAAAGCTGAGATTTTTGTTAACAGGGTATAATTTTCCTCATTTTTCAAGACTTGAGCTCCTTGTAAGACTCATAATATAGCCCCAGAGGGACTATCTGTCGGTGCTGAAAATATAAACTATAGTTTGCATTTACACTGATAAGACGTCTTTTGTGGAGGGGAGGGGAGGGGAGGGGGTCTCTCTAATGCAGTGGGCATCTCTCTCTGGCTTTAGGATACTGTATCTATTGCAGGATAATGGCAGGCAGTTGGTCTCCCTGGCTTGCACCTCGTCTGCCTCAATGAATAAGTTAAGGCTGTACAGGTATGTTACACCTTGGGGCTCCTTTCCAGCTGGAGGAGCCAGTTTTCAGCATAATTTATGTGCTCCATACCCTCACATGTCCTCTAGTAAAGAAGCTCCTGTTACATGGTATTCAATTCTGTCAAAATCATATCTTTGAAAACACATCCATGGTGGTGGATGCATGCATTGGATTATAACCAAATGAGGACCATATGGTCTCCATTGTTTTGTTTCTTTTCTTTTCTTCCTCCTTTTTGAGTCTTCCCAATGTTTGGTTTTATGCAAGTCTGTCTCCAATAAGCCCTTTAGATGCGTGAGATTACAGTGGGGGGATGGGTGATCTGAAACCAAGGCAGAAGCCCGTTATTGCACACTGCGAAATTAAAACGGGGGGCATTTTTGACCGTCCGGGCAGGAGAAACCATGGTGAAATCCTCATAATACCAGCACTTCCTGTGTTTGTGGTAGCAGAGACACTGCGGCCTACAAGACCATGCCTGCGCTCCTTGGGTAGCATTGTGAGTGATAAATCAAACTGTTATTCAGAGCAAAAGCCACATAAATGTGAAATTATTTATTGCTTGTCTGGAAATAAATAAGAACACTGGTTTATTAATGAGCACATCAGTAGTCAAATAAATAAAGGGATGAGACAGAACTTGCAGACGGGGGAAAAACCTTCCCAGTAAGAATATTCTCAGTAAAAAATGGCGTGTGTGTCAATGGTCCCAAAAAATTGCCCTGAGGGAAAAATCTCCCCATAAGAAATGCAATACTGTCAAGAGAATGGCCTTTTCACCGCCTCTTTGATGGAAATACCTCAAAGTAATTTAATATTTAGAGAGACCTTTCCTGGGACATAATATAATTATCAACCTACGATTCAATAAAGGGGCTCAAAGATCAGATGGATTTCACCTTTCAGCTACTTTTAATATGACTTCAGTGGGTGCGGAGAAACATTTGTTTGATTAAGTCTGGACAAGGTGGGGGGTGGTTATCTGGGGGATTCTCATAAGTGTCCCAGTGTTGGCTAAACTAGGCAAAAGCAAATGACTCATTGATTTTAACAGGAGCAAAACACTCCAAACACTTCAAACTTAGCCAACCTAATAAATGCCTCCCCTATCTGTCATTCAAGCTGACAGAGGTGTTTATGTGCAGAGGAACAGAGTCAATCTTTGTGCAATTTCAAGGACTGATGAAACGCTCGGGTGAGTCTGTAGTCACATGTTTAGCTGCCTGAATGGCCACTTGGGGTTTCTATTAAGATATTGAAGATAGGCGCAGGAAGGGCGGATGAGCAAGACAAGCCGCTGGTGTTTGGGGCGGCCAGGGCTTATGCACCTGGGCATGGAGCGACTTGGAGGAAGGGCGCTGGGGAAGGGTTAACCCCTGTGCAGGTCTGGCGGATAATTCCGAGACTGAAACCCAAAAGCAAAGAGGATAAGCAGTCCCAAAGTGCTCCATGCGCTCCCCTCCCAAGCCAGCTTCAAAACTCACAGATCTCCACCAACATACTTCTTATATTAAAAGAAAACAAGTTACACAAATGAGACAGATGTTTCTTGTTTGTGATGACAGTTTCAATACTTTTTTTCTTCCTCCATCCCCTGCCCTCCCTTCTTTTTTCCTCTCCCTCTTTGGAGCGCCAAGTTGTGCAATACACACAAGCTCCAAAGAGCTCAGGCTGAATAATGAATAACAATGCATGGCAACAGCCTGTTTGCTACTGCAGACGCTGCCACAGTAGGTTCCTGGAGATCCCGCCTATGCCAGGCAAGCACGACTGAGCGCGGTTCCCACAAACAGCTGGTGTGATCAATGTTTGTGAAATAGAGGGGCTTAGGACCAAGAAGAGACATCCATAGGTGTCCATCCATCGCTGGCCCATTGCTTAATAGAATATTGAGTCAGTGCCTGAATTCCAACCCCCCAACCCTAAACCCTTAAATGAAGCCACAAATCAGCCTATCATAAAGCTTAATTATGCCAGTTAATCTTTCAGGTTTCAGGGCTGAAGGGTGATATATTGGGATTCATGAAGTATCAGGGACTACTGGGATGTCAGTGACATACAAAGATGAATTAAAGGGGTGTCAAAAGTTCAAAAGACACAGAGTAGTTGATCCATCAATGAAGTGCGGACCTACAAACTCAATCTGTGTGTGCATGACCAACTATCGGCCTAATGCTGCTTAAGGTTCATGTTATTCATGAATTCAGACAGCACACGACATGACTAATTAAAGTTGAAAACAGTCCATGAATGTCTTGACTGACTTTAGCTCGCTTAAACATGTTTGAATGACTGGATTCAATGTACCTTGGGTAAAACACTGTAGTCATGGAGCCCTCAGTGGAACTGCCATTCTGTACTGTAAAATGCCATTGTTGTGATGTCAGAGAGGCTTGGTGTATGATTAGAATTTCCAGGCAGGGTGAGCCCCCTGATATTGCTAAGGCAGTGCCTCCCAGTATTGTCTCCACAGAGAAACGCATTGACTCACCAGCCATGTCAAAGAAAATGCCCTCATATGAGATGCATGTCTGCTTTCAGCCATTAACACTACCATAGATCCTGCATAGTTCAACAGGAACAACATGTCCCTCTCTCTCTCTCTGTAGTTTGTCCATAACATTTCGGCCTTCCTAGACCAGTCATTTTCTGGGTGGTGAGGAGACTTCGAAGAGATCAGTCTGAGAAACTCCTCTCCACAGGACAAAGCTAGGGAAAGCCAGTAAGCATCATGGACACACAGGTGCTGCTGCTGCCATTCCAGAGCTTTTTGTTTTCTTTTGGTTGAGATGATATTAGCTATGGGACAGAGGCAGGCTAACTCCCACCTGTGCCTTGCACTGATGCATGTGTTTGTTTGGACACAACTAACTCCCCTGTCTGGCTGATAGTACCTGCTGCAAAAGCAGAACCATATGACAAGGGGGGCTAAGGGCTGCGAAGGCCCACCTGCCAAATACTTTAAAGCAGACCTGGCTGCACCTGCACTCCAGACAGCAAGCTACATGTTTCCATTAGCGGCAACAGAGTTAGCATATCATAACAGACACCACGCTGACACTAAACCCACCTATTTGTTAGTGGTTGAGGGGTTAGCATATCACAACATGGGACGCATTGGGGTGCAGCTGCCAGCCAGCAGTAAGGCTGTTCTATGCTGCTGTTGTGAAGAAGGTCTCCTCTGTGGGATCCTCTCCTCTTCTCTCCTCTCGTCTCATCTCAGGGGCTCCAGGCCTCGGGGTCTGGCACGAAGCCACTGATGGATAGTGAGAGTGGCATATGCATCAAGGGCAGGCCTGTCCGTGTCTGTCGAGGTTTTACGACTGCACAGCCTGGGAGAATGACTTATGATGTGAAGCCCTCCCTCACCCTTACCGTGCATGAGAGTGCGTTGGTAAATCACGGCACTCAGACAGCTCTGAGACACGCTGGCATGCTGGGCTCTGTTCAAAAAGGCTGCTCCCTCCTCCCTATATGGCCCCAAAGATGTACATTAGGATGAGCTAGGACTTAGGGTCTGAAAAATCTTTAGCCTAATATTTGTTTTCCCCTGAGTGATGCCTTCTGATCTGTAATCTGTCACATAAACCATCTAGAACCATGGTATAGTCAGAATCATTCTACACGTTAATTGTGTGTCTGTTAGTGATTTTTGGGTGCTTACAAATATGATTTCACATTTGGCCATGCTAATGAAAACTTCATGTCTTTCCAAATTCTTATCATTCAATCCAAAACCAAGCACAAAAGCCCTCCAATGTATTAGTTTTATACTAAAAGAGCAACAAAAATGCAACAGATATTGAGTGCCTGATAGCCATAGAGTACAGAAGTCTTCATATTAATCAGAAGTCTTATTCAAGATTAGTATTTGAATTAAGGAAAACAGCAACTCCAAGTATGCTTCAGGTTCATGAGTAGGCACTGTATGTGCAGTGGCGATGTGCATTATTCCTGTGCTGTGGCCAAGGCACACACATGAGAGATGGGGTATAAGCACAACCCATGTTGTTATGGTGCAGATGTCTATAAGGATGGCGTCACACAGAGGAGCTGTAGCAGAGGATAAGGGACTTTTGATAAATGAGGCCATAATATTTCAACACACACACACACACACACACACACACACACACACACACACACACACACACACACACAGATTCAGTCCACAGGTTGGCCTTTCAACACATCATTGAGCATGTTTAGCTTTGACTGGCATATTGGTATCTTAAGTAATCTCCCTCTCATCCTTGCTCAACCACTCCCTTTGCCCCCCCTCCCCAAGCGATGAATCACTTACATTCATCTGGGTGGATTGTGGGTCTATTAACACCATAAGATTTTCCTTTGTTGATTTTAATGTTTCACCAGTGCACTACAGCTTCACATGCAGCCTTCAGTTGGCTTTGGGAACTCCCCTAGAGCTGGCTCAAGTGGTCAGGGGTCCACACACACACACACACACACACACACCACATACAGATGGTCTTTGGAATGCCATCCTGAGGGAGGCTTGTCTTTTCCTCCGTGATAAGTGGAGGTCGAGTGAGGAGGCGGACACGAGATGTGGTGTTTGCTTTGGAAAAGACTCGCCCTCCAATTAGGCTCAGAGACGAGAGGAGTAGACACAGTAGACCTTCTTTACCATCCATCAATTCTAACCCCTGACAATTGAGCATTATTTCAAATGACGTCTTAGACACATGGAATATGAACACGTAGGTACGCAGAAATGCAAATTCTGAGTTCTTTGGTTTCAGTAAAGACTGATGAATGGATGCTGCGTATGAGCTCGGCAGACTACACCTTTGAAACGACCATGTTAATGCAAGGTCACACCGACTTCAACCTCACCTTGAACTGACCTTGGAACAGCTTTCAGGCCAACAAAAGAGTGACACCATCTCCTGAATTCTGTGTGGACAGGTATGGTACCCTTCGTATGTGCAGTCAGTGATGTTATCAGGGTAGTGAGTAGATGTTGGCAGGGTGAGGTAAGCAGACCCTGTCAGGCTGAGGGTCTGTATCGCAGTGTCCCAGGCTGTTCCAAGGCAACCCTCACAGGTGGGCACCCTCAACACTCCAACGCAGGAATGTCAGCCATCCCATACGTGTGATGATGAATTGCCCGAGTTGCCTATTTAGAGTAAGTGCTCGCTGACAGAGAGCACTTTAGAAACGCATGGAATGCTTTTTTTTCCCCCGCCTTTTTCTTTTTTAAAATGATGAAACCGAGAAACCTTCCACAGGGCCAATTTGCACTTGGGGCACTTTCACATGTTCTGAGCTGTTTATAACACCCAAAGTACTGACAGTATTGCAACAGCGATATTCTTGTTGTCTTTGTTAAAACAACATTACTACAGACTGAACAGAATAGGCCTACTAGGTACACCTATGGTTGTCGAGCAACACATGAAACCCTTTCTGAATATTTCTTGGAAAAAAAACGAAACAAAAGATGCATCACCATTTTGCAAACCATTCATCAATAGCCTTTTTGAGGATTTAGAAAGTGAACACTGAGTATTCACTTTTATTACATACAATTACAAAATAAGTTGCCTGAACTTCCATGGAGGGTATTCAAAATTTGTCAACAAAGCCCAATTGTACTTACTGGCAACCACTAGGGTATGGTGACCAAACCTCTGAGATGAAAATCAAGGACGTTTCCCTTGGGAAATGGGGACATTACTATATCTATAGGCAATCTATCATTAAAATAAGTAATATTTGAGCTTCCAAAATCGGGGACACGGTGGGTTTTCTTGTATTTTACTGGGGACAGACCACCAAAAATGGGTACTGTCCCTGGAAATCGGGGTCGTCTGGTCACCCTACACTAGGATTATTTTTAGAACAGTGTGGTCTAATTTGTTACCTCAGGTAGCATTTCTCCGATACCTCCCAGATGATCAAATTTCATCACTTGTGACCATACAGCTCCCCCTACTGGTCTTAAACAGTATTAGCAACTGTATCAAACTGCAACTGTTTAAACTGCATTTTGTCATTACACAAGGCAAAAATAAAAATGTTGCGATGCTGAAACTATATATATATAACGATATACCATCAGATCAGAGTCTATTCCAGTGAGTCCATGGTGAACCCTAGCATGGCTTCAATTCAAACAGAAACCATCAAAAAAAAAACATCCCAACTGCAACCTTCAATGACACATATTTACTGAGAGCCTCCTAACTCCTAACTAACACAACTGTTTAACAGGCGAAGGGAGGAGCTTCTCTAAAGCCTCACCACTCACAAGACGTTGGTCAACTTGGGGAAACTCCCCCTGACACGGGGCTTAACAACGGAAAATAAAATCACACAGGCTTAACAACGTAAAATAAAATCAAGGCTAGCCAGGCTAGATTCTGATAGCTCAAAAAAAAAAAAAAAAAACTCAGGTAATTTGTTCAAACTCATGTCTGTACACTGATCTAAAATAACTTTACGTACAGCATAAATGAAAAATGTTCACAGCACATTTTCAATGCTTTGATTAGTTTAGATATTTGGGCTATTTAGCCGCCTAATAATTGTGACTAGACTAAATCAAATTTTAACCCAGATAAATACATTTAATCCTAGGACTTCAAGGAGACACAGCCTACAACTATAGCACCACTGCTGCTACCTCTACACGTACTATTGTTTCATTATCTCCACTAAGGAGGTTATGTTTTTGCCAGCGTCTGTCTATCTGTTTGTCTGTTTTAATAAAAAAAAAAAAAAAAAAGTACTGCACTGATTTGGATGAAATTTTCAGAAAATGTGGCTACTATAACAAGCAGATGATTACATTTTAGTGGTGATCCGGAACACCATCTGGAATTTGTACTTCGTCACTGACCCTATATTGCCTTGATGGAGGTCTGTGCTCTCTGGGTGCTTTTTTTTGTTTAGTCATGTTTTCAACAACAGTTTCTTGCAGCTAAAACTCATATACAATATCTCAACAGAAAATACCTGGAAAATTTGGTAAAGGCAATTAAGGTATAAGTTTAATGCATATACAAGACAGACTTCATACATAGCATTTGGTTTTCCACCAAAATAAAACAAAACGAAACACCAGTTTGCATGACATCAAATGCAATGAGTCCCACAAACTCTGATCCACTTGAGGAGCAACATTTGGCTCTAGAGGGAGGACTTAGTATTCTGCCCTGGAAAGAGGACTTCTTGTTTAGTATTCTTCATTCTTGTAATTATTTGAAATGACTAAGGGGTGGATCAGAGTTTGGTAGGAGTCCGGCTCCTAACAAATTGAAAAGAAAAAAAAAAAAGAAAGAAATTCATAAGATTATAAACAGCACAGAGACAGAAAAAAGAAAAACAAAAAAGTGAATGAAGACAAGAAAAAAATAATAATAATAAAAAAGTGGAACCTATGACTTGTCAGCTTACATCATTATTTGTTAATGTTAACCTACAGCACAGGAACATCACCCACAGCTCGCCGGATTAACACCTCCATGGTCCCTGGCAACGCAACAGATCACACCTCCTGTACTAACACTGTTAGAGAAAGTTCTTCCTGCTTGAGAAGACAAATTTAACTGACAACTCACTTAACACCAATTTGCAAGTAAAGCATTTCATTTGTTTAGTCACTCAGATGACTACTCAAGACATCTTTCCTCCTTCAAACAGAGGTGTTGGCAAATTTAAAATAAAAAATACAGGAACAAAGCTTTGCAAGCACTTCAGGTGAGGCTCTATTTGAAGCCCAAGATGTGTGAGGATTGAAAGGGGGGTTGAGGGGGGAGTCACTGACACTACAGTTCAAACTGTAAATCAGACCTATTTACCAGCTGCATTTGAAAGCTGCAGATGGGTGTGTATTGGGGGGGGGGGGGGTCTGTGTAACACCCTGATGAAATAACTTCAGGCTTCAGAACCCTTTGCTAGACTGGGAGAACCCCAACTTGTGCTGGGCCCTCCATCAGAAGCGGCCACCGGCCATGAGACTCAAGGCAAGGACTCAAAAAGGTTCACCATGAAGCACAGAGCTAAGATTGCACTGCAGTCACAACTTTTAAAAAGCCCTCGTGATCATTAACCATTTTTGGGATTGAAAATAAAAATGATTAAAAAAAGAAAAAAAAAAATCAGAAAGTGTCTACTTTGTCCACTATGGCATACACAGGGCCATTGTTTGAAACTTCATTGCAAAGCAAAACACAACCATAAACACTTGTAACTTGGAATAAATTGCTTCAGGGTAGCAAAGCTGATGGGCAGCCTTAGCAGAAAAGGGGAAGGGGAGGGGTTTTGGGGGGAGGGGGGTGCAGGGGGGACACAAAGTGTTAGGATGTTTGTGTATATGCATGGGTGTATGGGTCCTATTGTAAGTGTATGTGTGAGTGCCTGTGTGTGTGTGTGTGTGTATGTTTGTATACATGTGTGTGAATTTGGGTACGTGTGTGTCTGTGTGATAGAGAGTGGGTTTTCATAGCAAAACACATTTGCGTTTCTTCTTGGGCTCAGGGGGCTCCAGGGCTGCCAAAATCGCCTCGTCAAAAACATTCTTTAGGCCTTTCTGTGAACACAAAGCAAGGGGAGAGACATGGAGGCTCAATGAGGAAGGAAATCATAATTACAGACTCACAGACACACGGACTCACAGACATACAAACAGAACAGAGAGTTCTGGTGGAACCATGACGGCGCACCCTTTGACTTGGGATGGTGGGTGGATGAGAGAAACTGGGTGGTAACCAAAGAGTACTTGATGAAAACAGACACACACAAAACAGACAATTTCAAATCGGGCGGATCGTCCATTGGCAACAACAAAAAATAGGAATCACTACAAATGGATTTGAAAGAGAAAGGGAGAGTGTGTGAAAGGGCCCAGATTTTAATTGGAGAGTTTAAGTCTGATTTGTTTTGAGACTGTGGTGCAGAAACCAAGCAGCAAAAGGTCCTTTAGGAATACACCAAAAAACGACAAAACAAGAAAGTGGATGTCCAAGAAAACATGGGCTCAGACACAAAAAATTACATCCCACTAAACCACAAACAAAAAGAAACACTCGGACAGGAATCTGAGGGCTGTATTACCACAAGGTTTCAGTGTGTAGAACAACTCAACTGTAGTCTCTCTGTGTCTGTAACCAGGGATTTCAGGTCACAAACACAATTTCACAAAGCGATTCTCTCATGAAACACCACGCAATGCAAAAAAGAGATTGACACCAGCTGATGTTTATTTATGTTGACCTTTATTAATGTCACAAATCATTTCACAAGATTTTTTTTTCTTTTGTTTTTCATTTTTAAATTTTAGTTAGTTTTAATAGTTTATTTTCCCAGATGCTCTCTGGATGGGAAACGACCCTGATAGCAAAGTCTAGCCATACATAATTCTGATATTGTAGTCTATGATACATGGCCGTAGTACAAAATAATACATTGACGTAAAGGAACGGGTTTAAAATCTGGCTTTAAGAGCGGAAACGCGGCAGCGCATCACCGTGCCGTCTCGTTAATACTGGAGCACTTTCCCTTTTAATCTGCAGAGCCCTCTTCAAATCATAATCAACCCAAGAAACAACACAAGGCAAACAGGTTGTTAACGGAAAAACACATACACACACACTCACTCTAACATCCTCACCGGTGCCTCCTGACAGTTCATACATATACACACACTCTTAACCTTAGCCACCACAGAGAGGTTGTCCCCCATGGGCGTCTGGCTCTCAGCATTGGCGTTCAGAGGAGGTGGCAGAGGGGCGGTGTGCCCTGAAATACGTCCAGACGGGAAGAGAGGAGCAAAGAAAAAAAAAGAAAAGAAAAAGAAAAGGCAGAACACGACAAAGCAAGGCCAAAACCAAAGCAAGAGGAAAAAAAAAAAGTTTTGGTAATGAAAGTGGTTCACATTTCAGGACAGTTTTGTTATGGGATGAGAGGTTGGAAGGGGTGTTAGGGAAACTCAGGAGCTGAAATCATTTCTGAACAGGAGGTAAACCAAAGGAAGCAGCAGACATTTGGGAGGAGGGAGGGAAGGGAGTGGGACAGGGTGGGCCGGGGGGGGGTTTAGAAAGCGGGCTTAGAATATACAGCACTTCCTTTTTCTCTGCGTTTCTGGAGGCTCAAGGGCAGCTAGGATAGCTTCATCAAATACATTCTTCAGACCTCTCTACAAAGACACAGGGGAGAGGAGAAAGAAGAAAGCACCAAGGTTAGCACTCAGCCTACGGAACAGGTTAGAAGCACACAAAGAAAGAGAGAGAGAGAGAGAGAGAGAGAGGTGGGGTGAACTACACAGTGAAGTTTCAGCGCGTGTATCAGTGTTTTCCACAAGTCTTACATATACACTGGGTGGGGGCTGAATTGCATTCTAAGAGCATAATGCCTCTGGGAATGCATTTAAGTGAGCTTTAATACATCATGGTGTCCCACCAAAGCAAAAGTCAGCCTAATGTGTGGAAAACATTTACCACTCAGATTGAGAGAGATGAGTCTCACTAAACAAATCTGATTAATAGTGTACACCTCATTAGACAGAGGTAGAGGGAGCGAGAGAGAGAAAGATTCTACAAAGCATTTTAAATACATTCAGTTAAGGTAGAAATCACTAGAGGCAGATATCAAGCTTGTGCTGAGATGTGCAAGATTATCCTCAAGCTTGTGCAAGATTATCCTCAAGCTTCTGACAGAAGGGGCACATTAAGGCATCTAGTCGGTGACTGAAGCTGTGGCTGTTTGCATGAAGGAAAGAAGTGAGTGAGAGAGAGAGAGAGATAGAGAGAAAGAGCAAGCCAACAAGATGCTCCAACAGTCAGATTTGCCCCCACCCCATACCCCCCAGGCCCAAGAAATGCTCTTAATCCTCTTCAAAAGGGGATGTGTCAGTTAAGCATGCCCACGACCCTACGTTTAGCTACCAGAGCTGGAGCTTGCCGTTGTGCATCTGGCTTGACATATTTTACAACGTACGCCTTCAACACCTTCATCTTGAACCAAAATACCACACGCTTACATGTTCAGTTGGAGTAGGAACTTATTCAAGGAATAAAATCTCAATTACGACAAATTCGAAGATGAGCACAGAGTTTGACAACTTACAGTACTAGATTAATGCAGTTTGATGCTAAGCGTCACCCATTCAAATAAGATCTCTAGGATTTTCCATATTATACAAAATCCACACCACGCTACAAGCATGAGCATAAAAACCAGAAAATCATGTTTTTTTTCCTCCTCATTTTTCATGCGAAGTAGCTGGTCTGGTGTTCTCTTCCCTTCTAGAATGTGATACAGAACAGGTTCATGTCCCCACAGAAATATGAACGCCCACAGAAGTGTGCCAAGCTAAGCAGCGCATTTCCAAGCCACTCGTCTAACAAAAAAATTGACACACTGAGGACACAGAAACAGACCAGCCATCTAGTCAGGCAGTCTTCAGACAGTGACATCAGGTAGATGTCTAACTGTGCTACCTAATCAAAACAGTGCGGTTGGCTATGCTATGCTAGTGAGAAGCACTGTATCAATAATGAGCACCAGCACTACACTGTTTTTTTGGTCTGGTTCTGTGTTGGTGATTGCAATCTTTAGGTTTATTCCTGGATAACTCCTGAATCCTGGAAATCTACTGGGGGATGGGTAGACAACACTGAATTTACACAGCTACTAAGCAAATACCTACACCCTCATCAACCATGAAACAGACCTGGTTCTTCTGCAACAAGCTGCATTATCTAACCGTGCCAAAGAAATCCTGCTGGGATCAGACAGCAGTCTTTCTGCGTCAAAACCCAGCCAAGTGGAAAAGCCGGCAGAAAGATCACTCACCATGCTCTGAAAAATCTGTCTGATCAGTGGAAAACGCACCTCCAGGTAATCACCCCAACCACCTGTGTCTCTGAGCCTTACACCAACATACTTTCTTGTCTCCACTTTCTTGTTTGTTTGTTTGGTTGTAATTGTTGTTGTAGTCACTTTCCATGTCTCTTTCAAGAGTGAAAAGAGAAAAGTGAAAAAAGAGACTTACCTGTGCTTTGTCTTGTTTTTTTGTATCAATTAGATGAAAGTTTGACGCAAACATATACTACGCATGACTGCAATACAGAGAGTGCAGAACATTCTAGCAGAACACGCTGTCCCCCCATGGGTTTAAGCCTCTTCGCCTAGCACGTCAGATTCCCAACACAACAGAGGCTACACTACCACCTACTTGCTACTAGTGGTGACTCGGACTAGTACCAAACCAGTGTGTCAAACACACAGATGGCAGAGGCAACACCTCTGCTATATAATCTGTCTGTTGCTTTGTGTGTGTGTGTGTGTGTGTGTGTGTCTGTGTCTGGGACAAACGCACCTGTGTGAGGGCGGAGCACTCCACGTATTTGACGGCTTTGAGGTCTCGGGCCAGCTTCTCAGCCGTCTCCGGGGTGATGGGCTTCTGCTTGTTTTTGGCCAGCTTCTCGATAGTGGAGGGGTCGTCCCGCAGATCGATTTGCGTTCCCACCAGCAGGAAAGGGGTCTTTGGACAGTGGTGGGTGATCTCTGGGACCCACTAGAGACAGAGAGGGCAAAACACAACTGATGAGCTGAGATGTCCTGTGGCTTTAATTATTGGGCAAGGCAAGGCAGATTTATTTCTATAGTGCATTTCATACAAAAGCAGTGCAATGTACTTCACAGAAATGCCAGAAATAACACACAATTCAAACAAGCAAAAATGAATAGTCTGATATTTAGTCATAGAAAAAAAGAAGGCAAGGAGTTAAAATAAATAAATAAGCATATAAATAAATAAATAAATAACCAAACAAACCAAATAACCAATAAATCAAACAAACAGATGTTTAAAATGTTACTACAACATCCACAACTATTTTTGCCAAGTCTCTAATCATCTCATCATACATAATATACCTTAGCATAGGAGAACCACAGGTTTATCTTTTTACTCTATGGCCTACTTAAGATAATATGCCTCAGGTTGGGACTAATTTTATAACTACCCGCCTACAGATTTCCCTGTCCTTGAATGTTCCACCCAAAGAAAACTGAATTAAAAAAAAAAAAAAAGTACTGCCAGCAAGAATGCAAGCATGATGGGAAAGAACAGGTAATGGAGGTAAACTACAGCTCTGACCACCAAGGTGAGAGATTACTATCTGGGAGTATCCAGACTACAAGGCCTTTCTGACAATGATTTTATCACTTTAACATGAACTGCTTGGTGTTGTCATCGAGTACTGTGGACACACAAACCTTTTCTTTGACGTTTTCAAACGAGGAGGGGGAGACAACGGAAAAGCAGACTAAGAACACATCCGTCTGAGGATAGCTCAGGGGTCGTAACCGATCATAATCCTCCTGACCTGTGGAGAGAAGAGAGGAGTTGGGTGTCAGGGCATGGATAATACTAGCATACGACTGCGTCAAATCCCCATGAACCTCTTCCAGTCTTCATTAGCACTAATGACCCACTTAGAGCTATGGTCAATTCAAATCTATCTGTGATTCAGATACAAGTCTAAACATGATAACAAACAAGTGGAGAATAAATAAACAGTCTAGCACTGTTAAATTTACAAAAGAAACAAATAAATCCATATGTGCAGTTTTAACTAACTATGCATTTACAAATCCTAGAGGGCTTTATTCCTTTAAGAGGAGATGACCAAATGTGTAAAATAAAACAGTTTCAAGTCAAAGTACGCGGATTTTCGATCAAAACATATTTGAAAATGTACAACTCAATTGGAAGATCCAATGTAGGAGATTTGGCCATTACTGAAGTCTACCAATAAAATATCAGATGACCATGTTCTGTTCAGTTCAGCCCAGCCCAAATTGGTTACCTGCAGTGTCAAAAAGTCCAAGAGTGTAGGGCTCTCCACCGATCATAACCGTTACTGCATAGTTATCAAACACCTATGGACAAAATACAGAAAGAGGAAGATTAGATTAGATGAGATAGAGAGGTGATTAGATGTGAAGAAAGATAGTTCTCAACACTGCATGAATTTCCAAAGAAATGTTTTCCAAATGTTCCTAACTAACTTGTTTCAAAGGTGCAGGGCCAGAAACTCACCGTTGGGACATACTCGGAGGGGAACTTGTTGGTAGTGTAGGAGATGAGCAGGCAGGTTTTACCCACGGCACCATCACCAACCACAACGCACTTAATCGTCTGCATAGCTGTGCTCTTTTAGGGTCCACTGCTCTCATTCAAGATCTGCCCAGGGGAAGGAGAGATGGAGGAGGGAAGGATTAGAACAAATAACAACCACTGTATCCCTTTCGACTGAACATGATTCATACACTGGCTACAGGATAGGTAATGGCTTAAGATGACTGTCTTCTCCCTCCATCGGACCAACTTAGGGAACAGCCTAGTTCTAGCTGACTGCTGCAACACTCACCAATAATGACATGCACAACTCATTGGCTGTATTTCATGGTCATGCGTTGTATGCGTTTCCTATGTCGACATGCAATGTTACGCAAAGCTTTCCCTCTCTTATCAAGTTCACACTTTGTAGCCCATATAGAGTGAGAAGTGTCTAAAGAGAAGAGCTGAAGGACGCTTAATCCACAGGTCTCTCCACAAAAGGGAATCACTTGTCCACTGGAGAGTTTTGCACAGGAAATGGGAACCTTTTAATGCCACCATGGTCATATCAATATGTTGAAAGTGTTTAAATATGCATTAGTCTATGCTGAAGTGGTCAATATTTAATACTCAGTTTTTTTCTCAGTTATTTTCAGCAACATTTAGGCCATCGCATTTATGTGGGCCCAGCACAAGGAAATGTGATTTCTCCACCCATGTGATAAGGCAAATTAAATAGCAATTAATTGTATTATGGCTTCAAAATAGGTCAGAGGGGCATTTCCCTGTGATGACATATGAGACAAAATTCCATGCACATATATACATATATTTTATGTCATGCACATAAATATCAAACTGTATTGATTTTCCTTCTTTCCCCAAACATCTGACGCAGAAAGGGCAGGCGTTCTCTTCAACGCTTCCTGTTTATGACTGCAAAAGAGCACAACTCCACTACAAAGGATGCAACAGAGTAAAGAGGATGCAAGTGGGAGCAGTGCCATGCATCTTCTAAAAGATCCACATGGGAACATGCTGTGTATGTATTTATACACACATGGGAACATGCTGTGTATGTATTTAAATAATCTAAAGGATTATAATCTGAGGGAAACTTCTATGAAAATCATGGCAACTCTGGCCAGAGGAAAGTCCAGATGAAGTAACTGACCCCTGGAGCACCAGCTTCCCTACTGCCCTGGCCACCATCCCCCACCCCACCCCCTCAGTCTGGCCCTACTTTTGCCTGGATAGTAGGTCACCGCCAACCAGGAGCTGAAGCACACTGGCAGGCGTGCAAAGAGGGGCTGCCACAAGCGCACTGCTGACAGAGGGTGCACTCAAGACTCAGGCCTGCACCACACAATAAACAAAACTCAGCCTCGGGACAGAGAGACAGTCTGTGAAACTAGGTTCTGGACACGACCCTTCGCCTGGTAAAGCTCTGAAACCCATTACGGGACCGATGTGGGGGAGAGGCACAGACAATGGCTCATCCAGAGAGGACACAAACAATGCTGTTTTGGTGGCCTGTGAGGTCTGCCTCCTATTCTGTTCCCAGTGCAACAGTGTTGAATTCCTTTAAGAAGCATTTGCTTTGTCAACATGCATGAAATACTGAACACTGAACCATCATTATCCTCTGGTTCAAGATAAACACATTCTTCTTCTCTGAAAATATTAGAAAAACATACAATTTACTCCACGGGTGTCAAGCTCATTTTTACTGCCACACTGCATTGTGCTTTTCCTCAGAGGGCCACCGTAACTTGTCTACATTTGCGACCACAATCTGTCAGGTGAAAAAAATGTGTGGTGTTTCTGACCATCACCAGCACAGTCCTAATGTGCCTCCAGTTAACGGTCTCCTTTCCTGTTGGTAAGCACTTCCATGATACCTCATACCTGAGTTCAATAGTGACATGCCAAGCATGCAGAGTTGGCAGTATTACACTGCGGAAACGCAATATTTTGTGTATTATTAGAACTATTTTCAAGGAGGCTCCACATCAAAAATTCTTTTCAAGCTTTTTGAGGCTGCATGAAATGATATGAAGGGCTGAATTCGGCCCATGGGTTGTATGTTTGACAGCCCTGTTTTAATCTATTGCTGTACAAATATTAGCTTCGACTAATTAAGTATTACAAACATTAGCTTCAACGAATTAAGTACTACTGACGGCAACAAATGCAAGATCATGAATGAAACATAAGCACTGAACATGTGCAGAGCAGAGCTCTACTTCTATATATATGACTACACCAGCAGCAACAAAGCTCACATAAAGATCACAATGGTAAAAACAGGCTACAGCAATATATGTACTTTCAGAGTCAAAACACTGTGGCTGTCTCTAAACCCAGGATGGGACCCTTTTTAGGCCCAAATACGTCCGCTACGGTTTTAGACTTATTTTTGGACTACAAAATGCAATCAATGGTATTTATTGGCCAGAAGGTACATGGGTAAGCATTTAGCCATAGAGACACAGAGATGGTTGGGAGCAGGGGCCACTGGGAAGAAGGAAGGAAGGCAGATGGATGAGGCGAGACCAGGAGAGTAGAGCATGTCTGGACTTCTGCCACCACATCCATGGAGCCCCACCCACATAAGCGCAGAGCATTCATATGCCATGTCCTCAGACTTCCATTCAGCCCTCCAGCCAAAGCCCATAAACAACAGTACCATCATAAACACCTCCATCGCAAGCTGAAAACAGCCAGTTATACAGTGCCATTCATGTGTGTTTGAATGCACTCGTTCCCTTTATGTTTTTCTACATGTTGAGACTGAGTTCACTAATTAGCTTGTTTTTTTATACCTGGGGATGACCTGTGGTGGGCCTGTGGAATTTTCTTATTTAAGCTAAAAAGAACCTCAGCTAAGAGTTTCATTTGCCTGTCTAGAGTGGAGCAGAAGGGAGCTGAGCCATAGAGGCAGGAAGTCAGACTGCTGTGGAGCAAGTTCATTACAACAATGGCCACAGCTTGATGGTGCATTCATCAGCCTTCCTGCTACTGCCTGCCTCCATCTTCGGAAGCAACCCCCCCAACACACACACAAACTCAGAAAACTTCAACACATCACCACAGACAGCAGCAATATGCGTCACACTAACCCCTTAAACTGTTTAAGATTTAATCATTTATTTTTACTCATACACTCTCTCGACAGCCACAGTTCAACCAAGTGCAACAAAGGCAAATTAAGAACCCTCAGTGCCACTGAGCTTACATACCACAAGTCAATCAGACAATCTATTGCTTCATAATACCCAGACTTATTTGTCACTTCTATTCTACCGTAGGGCCTTTCCTGTGATGGCACACAACACAGGCTTAACAGGAAGTTGCATTTCCTAAGTGACTAAACACAGAGATCTCAACACTTTATATCTCCAGACAAATGGTTCAGAATGTAGGTTGTTGAGGTATTCTGACAAAGGTCAGCAGATTTATGTAAAGTCTGAAACATCCTTAGTGTAATAAACATTGAGAATCCCTCCTCTTCAAGTCAAACACAACTTGCGTTTCACTAAATTTAACTAGGAATGGAGGGATAACCACAATTTTTAAATGTAGGTCTGAAACTATACCTAGAATACCCAGCGTTTCTAAAGTAAACGCTGACGCTTCGACAACTGAAGTCATATTGCTGCCAGATTTTATCGTGCTGATGGTAATAAATCAACATCAATTCAAATCAAGATTTAGATGGCAGATAATACATTTCTAGCATAATGTTAATATTTTCCAACGGTAAACATTGCCAGAGCTGGGAGCGAACAGGCCAAAGAAATTAATTAGCTGCTCCTTTTTCGCCCCTTTTCCCTGAACCCTCTGGCTCAGGCCTGTCATTCTTCCGGTGCGGCTAATGCCCAGTCGGGACACTGACCAAAATAAAAAACGGTCGGTTGCTCTTGTAGCGTTTATTTCGTCTCTTCTACTTCGGTTTCAACGTCGTCACTGTTTTGAGACACGTATTAATATAAACATGTAAAGCACATAACAGAACCATTACTCTGAAAACCATTTCGTTAGCCCAGTCACCGAAAAACAGTGATGATTGGGACATTAAAGAACTCTCGCTTTCCGTTGGTTGCTCCACAGATATCTTAAACATACCAACTCATCTGGTATACAGACTTGACTGACGCTGTTTACTAAATACTCTGTCCTGGTTTAAGGGGTTAACGCTGGCTAGCATTACAAACCCTAGACGGCCTCGAACATTGTTGGCTTAACCGCTAGTTAATGTTAACGTTAGCTATTTAACGTTAAGTAGCTCGATCAAATGTCGCATTCGCTGTCGATTTGAGATTAATATTGACTGGCTCTGTTTTGGGAACAGGAAAATAACTTTAAGATAATTCACTCTGAATAGCGTTAGGAAACACTATGTGTGGCCAGTACAGTAATTGACTAACGAGTTTTCAGAGACTGCTTCATAGCACCTATCTGGTCAAGCTACTGGACTTCCTTTCCGTCAGTTAGCAAGCTAGCTAGCGTTAACGGTGGTTTGTTAGCATACTGGCTAGATAGCGAGCTAACATTAGCCGCTGTCATTTGGCATAAATAATGCGGAGCAGAAATCATCTTATACATCCACGCTTTAGAACTGGTGACGTACTAAGACATACTTAAACCAAATCGTCTGTTTTCATTGATAAATATTCACTATATAGCTCTATACAACATTTTCCATCTTACCGTATCCTTTCTGTTTGTTTCTCTGTGCCGGGCGTTGGCAGGTCCGCACTAGGGGTTTCCCTGACCACTGTACAGGGGCACGTCGCGTTTTGCGCAACGTCAATATTCTTCAATTAGCATAACAACCTGATAGATGTGTGACCATACATATTTTAAGTTACTTGGATGTGAATGTAGATGGTATGTTTGTTATACTATTAAGTGCATGTGAAACTAGTGCTATATACAGTGTTGCATTTCATATTTATATTTACACACACACACACACACACAAGGCTATGTGTTTAACATTTCTCCTTTCTTGATAAAGGAAGTTGTGATATGCAGATGGTTACGATTAATTTGCACACCAACACGAAGCACATGCATCACTGACAAAACTCAGAATGGTGCCAAAGAATGCCACTCATATTGCAGTCTTATTTTACAATTTCAAGACCTCGTTCTAATCCCGAGAGATTTTCTGACCTAGTTCTTTCTGCAGACTGCAATACGACAGACCGCCACACGATGACCGCATTGAGTTGCAGTTGCATTGGTCAGAAACAAGGTCAGTGAAGTCCTTCAAAATAAATTAAGATTAATAATAAAACTGGAATATATAAATAAACAAAATAATAAATGCATGTAGAAAAGGAATTTATTTGATCATAACGTCAATTAATGCACAATAGGCTATATCAGGGCATGAGATGGGAGAACGAAATAAGTGGGGACCTTTATGATAACACATTACAGCAAAATCACATGATCATGATCACATGATACTCAGGCAGGCTTGGTAAACCTCGAGTTAACGCGACATTGTTGTCTGGACATGAATTTTAAAGAATTGTCCGCTTAAATAGGTAAATAGTAAGTATGTTGTTAAGACACTATTCATTACTAATGCTTGATACTACTGTATTAACACATTAAATCGTGACACTTGCAGAAACTCTACGAAACTGTTTTCCCCAGCCTTTGTCAAGTAACGTCAAACTAGCGTTATCAAACTAAAATACTACTACAAAATACTACTACAAAGTTGTGTTTTATATGTTTCAGCAATGGCTTCCCTCGCCTGGAGTCAGAGAATATCTGCATTTTCACTGAGTCCCTCTCAGTTCCTATCCAGCATAACTTCAGATAGCTTCCTGGCAGAACTTCTGCGCGAACTGAGAGACGACAAAGCCAGTGATAATGCAAAGGTACGAATTGTTGACAATTTATTAAAATTAATTATCAATGAATAGTATTGTCATACAGACATGCAGCCAGAAATTAAATGCAAAGCCATTTCACCAAAAGTATTAATATTCAGTATTTTTGTAGGGTAAATTGCCTGCAGTAATAATAACACACATTTGCTACATGTACAGAGATGCAGTTACAGGTATATTGGATATTAGGGAAAGTGCAGAGGTTTCCATGACAGTTACATTGCAGTTAAGTACTTTTTAGCAGAGTAACAACATTCTTATGAAAGTTCTTTTGTTGGAGACAGGAAGAATAATGTTTCAGACTACCAGATTACATTGTCATTAAATAGATTTCATGTTCTATAGAATAGTAAGCAGAAACAACATCTGTGAGTCTGTGATGAGTACACTCTCTGTCTCTTTCTGGAGGTCCTTCTGCTGTCTCCATTCCTGGATCACCCTACAGTCCTCTGCCCCACGGACTCCGTTGGAGAGGAGACCGCACTGGAATTGATGTCCATTTTGGCCCAGACACCACAGAAAGCCATCAGTCTCAAATGCAATCTGATGGTAGCCATATCTACTGTCCTCATTTGTACAACCAGCATGGAAAAACAGCCTAGGGTGGCAGAGGATTTCTTGGACCAGCTGTTTCAGACCATTGAAGACACCAATGATCTCAGGGGAGGCTTGTCCCTTCAGCCCATCCGGGCCACAGCCTGCGAATGCCTGCGCGAGATGGAGATAAGTTACCCAGGACTGTTATCGCAAAGACTGGAAACTCTTTATCAATTAAAGCAAAAGGAAACCTCTATTGTTCATCAGGCCTATAGCTCGCTTTACACACTGGCCCTTAAGAATGCAGTCTTTCTCCTCTGTCAAAACAAAGAAGCTGCTGATGCTGATCTGAAAACAGTGCTATGTGCAAATGAGGGGATTGGATGGAAAGTTATCCATAAACCTTTGCCACCTGCAATCTTTAGTCACTTGGAAAAGACACCACAGCTAAGGACAGTTGTGGACTGCAAGGAGTTGAAATCAATTGTGTCCTCATTATTGGAAGAGTCCTACCTTTTAACCCCAACCTCCCAGGCTGCTTTACTCAGAGAGCTCATTGATATTGTCTCCATGGTACCAGCCTTGTCTCCTGCAGTGTTCAAATCCCAGTTGTTGCGGTTGTTTGGGACCGCTCAGCTTGAAATGGTGCAAGCAACACTGATGATGAAAAGTGCATTCACTGATAGTCTCTTTAGTCCTGACGATGAGAACTTCTTCCTGAAACGTCTTGTGTGCATGGCTCAGCATCCACTGCTCAATGTCCCAGACAAGCTCTTCTACATAGACTGCATACGTCACTTCCCAGAGAACAGACCAATTTCCAGTCAGGACGATGAAAGCCTTCCAGTGCTGGTCACACCTCGGCTTACTGTCTCCCTCCTGCCTACTGTGTTCAATGACAGTAGCACCATGCTTTGCCGTCTAAAACTCATGTGCATGGTGTACCTGGAGGCTGATGAAGGAGAGGACAGCAAAGGGCTTGGCTACTTATTTGAACATTTGATGGCACTCCTCAAAATTGTTGATAACCATGGACGCAGAGAAATGGTGGTGACGTCCTTCAGAGCTGTTTTTATTTTCCTTACCTATTTCTCTCAGATGGAAAGGCTGACAGAAGTGCTTATTAAGAAGTTGTCAGAGGTATACTCAAGGCACTGTCATCTTGCCTCAAATTTAATCAACCTGTGTGATAGAATCCAAGGCCGCATGGAGGATTCTGTGTGGCCTGTGAAATTGCTTAAGTCCTTGCAGAGATCGGTCGTGGAGATGCCCCCATCCCAGCTCACTCTGCAGAACTTCAGCTGGCATCTCAAAATCCTGAGAAGGACAGCAGTAGAGAAACAGATACCTCAGGGAAGCACCCTTTACTTCCTGCTTAATGCCCTTTACAACTCTAGGCTCTGTGAGACAGGTGGTTGGCAATTGGGGAACGCAATTCTCGCTGTTTGCCGCAATCTACTTCTCCATCCCTGTGTGAACCAAGCCTCTGTGTCAGTAGAGTTGGCTGATTTGCTTCATCACATGGCCAGTCACTATGACGACACAGACATAAGAGATCACGCACGGTTTTACTACACCTTACTCACCAATCTGTCCTTGGAAAAGCTGTCTGGAATTTTGGTGCAAAGTCAGAACGGAGGTCAGACTAAAGTAAGATCTTTGTCTGCCATCATGGCTGAAACAGATGGACTCTCCAGTCATCTCACCGTACACCCAACTTCAGGTCCATTACTGCAGCTTGTAAGGCTACAACACACTGGCTCCCCTCCAGCGACAACCTCTGCAGAGGACCCCACAACAGGGGCAAACGTCCTGGAACACTACAGGAGTCAGTTTAGTGATGCAGATTTTGCCTCAGAAGTTACTCTGAAATACAAGCTGATATACCTAGGTGAACCAGAATCTCTGTTTGATAAACTATTCTCGATCTGTATGAGCTTTGATCTAAAAGACTCAAATTATGAGAACATAAGTGACATCCATGTTCCATGCCTGTTCAGAGACAGGAAGCCCCCTGAGGTGTGTCTTAAGCTGAAGCCTAAGCAGCCATACCCAACAAGCTTTAAAGCTAGGGCTGTGTTCAGCACTGAAGATGGGCTCACGTGGCGAACTCAGCTACCTAATGTAAAAGTGCCTTTCCCAGATATCTTTTTGCCAATGCCTGTACCTGTAGGTTCACCATCCACCTTTAAGGAAGAGGTTTTCAACTGTCTTTGGGAAGATATTCATGCCACAGAGGCCGATAGGTCAGCAATCAGCTTATTCTGTTTTGAGGGTAAGGACAAGTCTTTTGAAGAGTTGATAAATAAGAACTTCCAAAACTTCCTCATATCCAAGCCATCCAAATCAGGAGAATGCAAGGTCTTGTTTTTTCTTCCACCTCAGTTTCATGTACTATTTAGAGTAAATCTGACTGAAGATGCCATCAAAATTGACATAGGAACTGACAATTGGGAACTGTTACCTCATATTAACTCTTACTTACTGAAGATCACAAAGACATTGGACCTCATTGATTAGGTGCCAGTGTGTTATGTGATGGTAAAGTCTTTGTAAATATTTCACTTTTAAATCTGTTGTTATTAATATATGTCTTGGAGTGTTTTCATTGACACAGTGTCATAGAACTCTTCAGCTATGCTCAGCAAAGTAATAAATATCAGCTTGTTATATATTTCCTTTTAAACATTTTTGTGTTGAATATTGGAAGAGACCTGTACAGGAAGTGTCCAGAAAGTGGATTCATTGCCCACGTCATAGTGTTGTCTAATGCATTACAAAAGGGTGGCATAAAGGTATGACCCTTGGTCCTGTCAAAAATTTGTTGATGTTTAAACCCAAGAGCCAATCAGGTAGACACCCTGCTTTACTCCTGAAGCAGCTTACTAATTTACCAGAGTAGTGTATGGCTTGGTCTAAGCTAGCCACTCCAATTTAAAGCCAGGACACACTTGACACAACTTTTTTTTTAAGGGAGAGTGCACACTGGGTGGACTCGTTACGAGAAGAATTTCAGTGAGTTTGACAAAAGTGTATTGAACTGAAATCTTATTATTTTAGTTAAAATCTAGCTCATGTAAAACCAAAATATTAATTTCCATGGCAATTCAGTGTTTATTAATACCATATAAATTGGCTGAACAAAAACACCTACAAAGGAACTATAGACATAACTCGGGACTATGGCTTGATCGCATTAGTATTACATAACGTGCTGCAAGTTAAGCAGGCACATTTTGCTATACTTCCCATTCATTCCAGTGTGTAATGTAATATAAATATAGAAAGGTTTTGCAATGTTCTGTCATCTTCAACTCAAGGCTGGACTGCACATCTTCCTAAAAAGAACAAATTGTAAGTGAAGCCTTTGTTGACAAGAAGGATATGATTTTTTTATACAAACTCTGACAGCATGTGTTGAGTTTTATGTGGAGGTTGCCTAATTCCTATTTGGAAATAAAAACAATTGAATTGGTCTTGTGTTGGCCTGAGGATAAGGTTAACCTTTAATGTAGCCAAATCCATATTTATGACAAACACTTTGGACACAGAGAACAGACGTCCATATTAATAAACATCCATATGAGTTTCTCTTAGTATAGACATTTGCAACTCATTCATAGCCCAGACAAAATGAAGAGTCGGAATTAAAAACTCTCATCAGAATACAGATAAACTCTTGTATTTTAATAATGCCTTAAAATAATTAAAATATGAATACAAAGCATTACAACATTTTTAACTCTGCATAGCAGGTCTTAAATGCTGATTTATAAAATACAGCAAGAAATTTGGCAATTCTATATTTGAAGGATATTATGGTACATTCTGCTTTAATAAATGGTTTACTTTTACCTGTGATACGCTTTGTCAAAATGAAAGTGATCTGGAGGTACACTTTTAGAGGAAGCCAAATCCAGCTTTCATTGATGGAAGTTGTAGTATGTCCTTTCTGCAAGTCACTTTTTAAGTCTGTAATTCATTTTAAGACTACTGGGGGCAAAAATTGTCTTCAAAACTCATTTGGAGAAGCCATCGAAATTGGGCTCTGTGCTAGCAGGTAGTGCAGCCTGTTTGTTCAGTAGTTTCTCAAATATGGCAGTCTCTGCGTCCTTCTTTTCCACATCTTCTATTGGAGTCCATGACATATCATACTGAAGTTTATAGGCACCAAGGAACTTGTGTGGACAGCTGGATCCCCATTCCTGACAAATTCAGAAAATACAAAACAGCTATTATCATAGCATAGTGTTACATGATGTTTGCTCTTATTCCTATTGTTCTGATTCTGCATTAAAAGATAAAGAATTGGAGTTAGACTTTACTGTTTATTACTCCAAACCAACCCAATATAAATCAATCCATTTGAAACTTTGATTCAACATTTCACCAAAAAAGCATGGATATGTACATTTACACAATGTACATTTAGCAGACGCTTTTATCCAAAGCGACTTACAATTGTCAACTATCAACTACATCAGGGCCAGTCTCCCTTAGAGCAACTTAGGGTTAGGCAGTGGCAGCCAGGATTTGAACCCACAACTTTTCAGGCTACTTGCCTTACCTACTAGCCAGGTTCTTTAACCATTGCACCACACCGCCTGTCTGACATATAGAACCTAGTCTGAATGGCCTGAAGCATTTTTTTTTAAACATGGAAGAAGTGTATGACAACATCACTAGTTGATACCACTTTAAACCAAATCTGTTGTTTTCCCACAGGCAGGTATAGACTTCGAACTGAAGAACACGCTGCTTTAACATTGCATAATAACACCTACTTGACATACGACACCAATCTTGGGGGCTTGGTTTGTTTTACTTGTTACATAATGTAGATAATGACATGATCGGAGGAAGTGATCAGAACTATAAAATTTGTAATCACAGTAAGATGCACACCAAAGTAATAGCTTATGGCTTTTTAAAGGATTCATTAAAGGACACAGTATCATAGAGACAGATTCTTCTTTATTATTTTTCAAAACAATACAAGAAGCGAGTGTCTGAACTCTTCAGACAGCAACTTCTTCTAGTCATCTTGTCAATTTCATATTTTTGCATGTGATCAACTGGATTAGAAACCTTCACACCAACAGTTATATCCCTGAAATCATGAATTAAAGAACTTCCATAATAACCTAATAATAATAATAAAAAACAACAACTACAGGGCTCTCTCCTACAATAATTAGGATAAGGACTGAGGATACTTCAAAAGGTGGCAAAAGTTAAATTGTGTTGCTTTACATTCCTTTAAACTTGTCTTTTATTACACCATCTTAATCTTAAGTTCACACAAGTGTATGTCGATTTGTTATTGTTATTGATTTGTTATGTTTGTTGTTTGCTATGACAATTTTCAAAGAACCATGTTGACTAAACAAAAGTACTAAAAACAAAGGCTACTGACTGAGTTACTGCTTTCAGGTTTTGTTTGTGGAGTAAGGAAGACTTGACCATACCTGAGGAGAGACAATTGAGAAGTAACGCTGTCCAGATTCACGCAGGTATAGGTAATACATGTTCCCAGGTTTCTTCACCACATTACAGGCTGCATGGTGGAGATCTGCATCCTTCCTAGCTTCCTCTAAAACCTGAAAGGTGAATTGCAATATCGGACACAGGGCATATAACGTGATCCAACGATTATCCGGAGAAGGCAGGTGCCAGGTTAGAGAAGAATGCCGTTCTACACAAACAATGTTAGCAAATCAAACATTACAATGGCACGACCATGGGTATGAGTTCAAACCAGCGACCATAACTTAATTGCCCCCTCCCCAACACCAGAAGTTGCCCACTCAACAATGGCATTTGGCTGGCATTTTCCACGTGGAACACTGTTCAGTACTAAACTGGCACCCCCTTGTCCGGTTAACTGTTGGATCACGTCAAGTTCATAGATAGAATTAGAATAGAATAGATGACAATTATGTTTCAGATCTAGTTACTGTATGCTCTTCATTTATACTAGCACAAAGCAGAATGTGAGCGATGAGTATGTGGTTGCATTGACATTTGAGACTTCACTCACCTTACGAGCTTGCTCCTGTAGGTACCGGATTTGGTCTGCAATGACGGTCAGCTTGTTACAAGCATTGGCTCGAGTGAATTCATCTGCCTGGCAATAAGATATTAATATGTGTTGAAGAGATTTTACACTATTGACAACACTATTGAGCTCCTAGTATAAAACTAGTTGACTATACCTACAAGGTAATACAGTCAACAATGTCATGCTGTAAAGCTGTTTTGTGGTGGTTTCCCAACCTCCACCCAGAACTGCACAGTGCATTTACTAGATGGCTTTCGGGAATCTCACATGTGTTTAATCCACCACTCATATAGCATCGAAATTAATTTGGAGATGGTACCAATACGAATTGTCTGATAAAAAAGGACACCTCAAAAAGTGTCGAAAAAGTGTTTCTTAGTGTTGATTTAACACAATTCAATCCACAAAAAGCATGCATCTCATTTACCTTCTGTACTTGTTGTGCCAGGGACACCAAATCCATGGGATCACCAAGCCTATTCGTCTGATAGGCGCTCACAAGTTCCAACCCATTGGGTTTGTTGTTCGATTCCACCAACGTTACTAAGTGAGTGACAGGGTAGGCTTAGTGGTTTTCTCAAGAAGGCAGTTTATTTACAAACCATATTATTACTCTGAGATTTCAGAGGAGACTACCACAGATTTAATATCCGGTTGTCAAGACGGAGAACCGGGGGCAGGCAGGCAGGTACACTAGTTACATGTAACGTTAGCTGTCATTTCACGTTGGGGTAAAGTTACTATCGTTACGTTTTAAGTCTAGAGTCAAGTTGGTGCTTAAGAGACTACTACTCGGCCAACAGTTAAATAAAAAACTAAAAAATCTACCAGTCGACAAAGCTAGCTAGGTAAATGCATTAAACGAAATAAGAGAAAATGTAACTTTCTTACCCACTGTCCTCTTGTCAGGTTGATGTGGCAGGCTGACGGTTTTATCCATGTTAATTTATTTAAGCCCCTGACAGATATAAATAAATGTGTCAATCTCACTCGTAACTGTGGCTTCTGTCTGCCACAGAAACACGTACTTTGTTGCTCATTGGCTTTTGTAACACTGCACGGAGGCAGTCACGTCGTGGGCGTTTCGGGGTCCTACAGATTACATACTTTTTCTAGTAGGCGTCATCATCGCCTGCAAAAAAATGTTTCAATAAATGGGAATGTATTTTATGCACAACTGAATACATGGATCTATACTTGAAAATGTATACATTAAATTGTTTGGTGCACTTAGACGTATATGAAATGCAGGAATAAAATTGCATTGTGACCACAAAAAAGTTGACAGCTACACAGGCTTTCACAAAGTAGACCTCGAGAGAACAGGTCAGAACAACTTGCATAAGTAAATTGAATAAATATATAAATACACATCATCTCAGCGAAATTCTTTCACGTTATGAAATAGTATGTTTCATAAATGTTAGAATCGCACGGACTAACACAGACTGAGGAAGGTTTACAAGTTGGCTAGAATAAGATACAGTGAGCACATAGATGGATATGTTGTTCATAAGAAAACAGAAGTGGCTTCTGATGCAGAGGCAAATAGCCTAATGTGAAGACAATCAAAGGAACAAAATTCTACTTTGTATTTAGTCACTATTGCAATCCCATTACCCGTCACAATACTATTAAATCTTACAACCATAATATAACCAAATGGTGTGAAAATATAGAAATATAGGCTCAGCTCTGACAGAAATTACACATTGTATAGCCATATCACACATAGGCCTAGTTTTGTGAGTGTGTGTGTGTGTGTGTGTGTGTTACAATGCTAGCCATCACTATGACTTTTTATTATTATTTTTTATATCACTTAATAGGCTAATCTTTATCTGTCCATTTGCCAGTTGTTCAATTAATGATGAATTTATTTGAGCATGTACTAGTTTCACTCATCTCCTATGGGTACCAGGTATGCATACCTTAGGTATGCAAAAGTTTTATTCTATTTACTTTTATATTCTTTTATTTTTTAACTAAAGGGTCAACAACATCAAGTGCCTTGGTGTTAACATCACAAGAAGACCTGACCTGGGATAGCCACACTGACCAGATTGTTAAAAAATCTCAGCAACATCTCTTCCTCCTCAGACGACCAAGGAAGTCTGGTATGTGAACAAAGATCCTATAGGCCTTTTACAGAGGCGCCACAGAAAGCATCCTGACCGAAAGCATCACTGCATGATTTGTGTGTCAGCTGCTACCATCTGGCAAGCGATACTGTAGTCTTAAGGCTCGGATGAGACAGTTTTTCCCACCAAGCAGCAAGACTTATGAACACTGAACCAATGACCAATTTTCACTTTTCACTACAATGCTTTACACCCCCCACACATAAACTTTGCTGACAAATAAACAATGCAGAGGTTATACAGTAGCCTGTCTTAAAGCATCTTAAAGATATTTTAAGACATATTGCATTTGCCAATGAGCCCTGCATTTAATGAAAAGTATGCTGATAAAGAAATAGAGCTTAGGAACTGTTGCAGAAATCAGAGGGGAGCAAAATCATTTAAGATAATTTAAACAATCTATGTGAGTGAGGTGTGAGAGGCCTTTTTTAGACTTCAAAAACAAAACTGTAATACATCAGAAAATGAGAGTTAGCACCTTATGAACATACTGTTAGTAATATTGATAGGTTTAGTTAGACTTATTTAGGCTGTGATATGGCTGTCTGCATTTAAAAGCTGGAGTGTGTTCTCTAGTTAACTCAGAACTTAAATCAGTTGGCTCCTAGTGGTTAAATCTAGGGATATTAATATTTTTTTTTTCAATTGTTTACACAGAGTTTTGAAAACAGAGCTCTTTTCTTCTAAATATTTCACACAATTATCCAAACACCACATCCATAACTCCAAGACTGCTTGCAAAATGACACTTAAGTCAAAACTATATACATATTTTTAAAAATGCTATTTTGTTTTCATCTCACTAACACAGTCTTCAAATGATCAGACACTATTGCAGTCAGTTACACACTGTTGTGATCAATACAAAACACATTCTCGGCCACTCTGTACACCTATCCTTGATATTGCCACGAAAGTGCTTGATAAACAGTAATGTTTGTGGAGAGAGAGAGAGAGAGAGAGGGAGAGAGAATGAAACAACCAAGCAATGTTTATATAAATGAATAAATAAATGAATGAAATACATACTGAATGGCACTTATGCCACATGACAACGGTCACAATTTCATGAGGACAGATGATGGAATGCACTCTGACCCTATTTGGCCTGCAGCCTAAATGTTTATTTATTTACAGTAAAATTTTGCATGGCCCAAAAAAAAATCAGGGTTCAGCATCTAATGAACAATAAAGAAAATCCAGTGCTTTGAGTGGGCTGGTATGCACCAGTATGGAATACTGGCACTTCTGAATTTTAGCGTTCTAGCATACTGGGACTTTTTATTGCTTAATGATCTGTTGTTACCCACCACCTAATTTACCTGGCAACAGTCTAGTAGGAAAATCTACAATCAAAAAATACAATATTACAAAAAATAAAGAATAGGGGAACAATCACTCTTCCCCTGTACTTCTGGTTTCTGTTCATTGTTGATATGAAACTCAAACCAGCCTGTTTCAACTCTGAACTGGTTGTCATATATATGTGTGTATATATATATATATATATATGTACTTGTAGTGTTTAAATGGTGACATCTGTGCTTCAGTTGGGTTCACCTTCTGCCTTGTTTGGTTTACAATATAATTAAGTGCATAATAATGCAAAATGTGTTTAGAGTTTTACAAAAATGTACATACCTAGTATATGGTTTGCCAAAAAAAGAGATTAATTCAATAAATGTGTTCAGGCATTTGAGAATTTCATTCAGAGAATAGGGTTTAGTGTTTTAGCAACTGCGAAAAACTTTTTTGCGAAAAAAAGTCAAACATCCTCAAGAAAACAAAAACATGGTGATGGCTATTTCGATCTGTAGAAATTAGGGATATTGCTCAGTGTTTCCTTTTTGGGATGGAATGGAGTAGACCTATAATGAGGATGAAAACATTTGTCTTCTCAAACGTTTGATGCTCTTATTCAGTTTGGGGTGTTTCTGACCTTGCATATGCCATAGGCCAGGAACTGTAATTTTAACTGGAACAGACCTATTCCAGGGACCACCTAGTGGTCCTTTTCTAGCTCCACCCTCACAAGTGCTGTGTGAAAAGTTCCTTCTACACTCCGACTCCCTCTTGAATTGGACGTCCCCTCTCCGGTGCTGCAGAGGCCCAGTGATCCACAATGTCTTTGAGCACTGTGACTGTACTTCTGGCAGTATTATTCCTGAATAATGGTTTGTCAGATGCCCAAAATGATGGCAGTACCATCCCGGAGCCCTATGACCTCCTGTTTGATAACGGAGTGGAGGCGTACTACAAAGGAGATTGGATGACAGTCATCCTGAACATGGAGCGAGCTTTGAAGAATAAAGGTTTAGTCAGGAAAACCAAGGCTCAGTGCAGACTTGCATGCGCCAACCAGACAGCCTTTGTGGAAAACATACCGGGTATTGGACCTGCTATACCTGGCGCTGGATCTGTTGAAGATCTGGGCTTTTTTCAGTCAGTATTAAAACGAGCCGACTGCATAACTTCCTGCGAGAATGAAAAGTTGGGAGCATACACACTTCACCGAGTTAGCGATGAAGTGGAACTTGAGTTTCGGAAGAGGACCCCATATAATTACCTACAAGTCGCTTACTTCAAGGTAAAGAAACTAAATGATATAGAACTAAATTTAATACGTGTGCACATAACGTTTCTTGGTTTTGAGAATATGGGTCAAATTGTGTGACATGGATGCGTGTCATTGCCTTGAGCCGCAAAACTGGCACTGGCGTTTTTGTGGTCAATAATTTGAAGCCTATCGCATAAATCTGAATTTTCTAGTCGGAAAGTTAGCCTACAATTGCTTTCGCGCAAAACTGCTAAGAAATTCACCCCAGAAGCTATTCAGACCTTATTTAGTAGACTGAATTGCCGTAAGGCTCATCCATTTGTTGTTGGTTCTCCCAACCCCCAGAAACTGTTCCAGTGCCACGTCTTTAAGGTGGAGTCTGCACGCGCATGCAGCTCACAGATTTTTCGAGATTTTGGGCTACTGTGGAGAGAATGAATGGAGCGTGGGTTATTCTGTTGTGAAACTCAACCTGTTAAGAAGTCTGGGCTTGCATGGCATCAACTGTCTACTATTAAGGCCCATGTAAACTTTACCATTGCAGAATGTGAAGAGACACATGTTACATTTTTTCCCTATTCAGTTTACAAGTTTACTTTAATGATACCTCATCTGTTCCCCTGTAGCCTTTGGCAACATACCAATGACTTGGCAAAATGATGGTTTGAAAAATACATCAAAAGCTGGGGGGAAATAAGATACTTCTTAATGAAAAGAATTCTCAGCCTGTGATGTTTACCAATGCATTATTACTCTTCAGATTAAAAAGCTTGACAGGGCAGTGTCTGCAGCAAACACATTCTTTCTGGCCAACCCTGACCACATGGAGATGAAGCAGAATCTGGATTATTACAGGATGATGGCAGGGGTTCAGGAGAGTGACTTCAAAGATCTGGAGGCTCCACCACACATGGTTAGTTGGTGGAATTATCTGTTTTGTTGTAAAGTTAGATTGTAACCCCTGTTGCATATGACACCACCCATGACACATAGAAACTGAAATCTATTCCAATACGTTAAAGGCATACCAGGGAAGCCTGCGATACCCCTGGAGCTCCCCCTACAGTCCCTTATAAAACTAGCAACAGTGTTGTACATTCTCACCAATCCATGTGGATATGTTTGCAGACCAGAAAACAGGAACCAGCAATGATCATTTTTATGTAGTTATGTTGACCAACAAGGTAATAAATGCAATTTCAGTTTCATTCAGTTTCGGTTTTGTTGGCTCGCTGGCTCACCGTTTTAAGTGGATCGCAAGTGTAGTAGCTGCAGATAATAAATAGAGGTGGTTGAGACGGCCTTCATTTACCCAGTGATGAGCCATTTAACTATTGAAGTGACTACAAAGCTAACCTAAAATTGTTGCCTGGTTTACCTTTAAACAAGTAAACAGGCCGGTACATTGCACATGTTATGAATTTTTTTACACTTGTTTACAATTAGGCTGCCTTCCTGGAGGGGAAGAGGTTGTACAGTTCAGATGACTTTGCAGAAGCTGTTTCATTCTTTGAGAAGGCTGTGGAGGAATACTTCCCTTCCAATGAGGAGTGCCGTGCACTGTGTGAGGGATCATATGACTATGATGGCTACAACTATATGGAATACAAAGCAGATCTGTTCCAAGCGATGACAGGCAAGTTAATTGGAATTCTTTTTGATGGGACTTTCATCCTCTGTTGTGTCATCAAGTTTTTTGTTGCCTAAATGATATTGGAGGGCTTGCATCCTGTAGAATACACTGAAAACAAGACATTGCTAGAGTTTTAACTAACAGTTTCTCCTCCTTCAAGTAAAAGTGTTATAATCACTCAGTATTGTTGTGTGTTAAAAAGTTGTGTATATTTTTCTATTGCAATGTACCTGTACCTGGCATTGTATATTCTGTATTTGATATAAGGTAGTAATTCTGTTCTTGCACAGGTAATTGCTTTGCATGTATCTATCGTATTTTAACAATGGTCTGTTTTCTGTGTCCATATTCAGATCATTTCTTGCAAGTTATGAACTGCAAACAGAACTGTGTGCTGGAGCTGGCTACCACCGCTGGAAGAGACAAGCCCTTTGAGGACTTCTTGCCATCACTCTTTAATTACCTTCAATTCTCCTACTTCAACAGTATGTCTAAATTTGATATGGATTCTTCTCCTACTTTTGGGTTGGTTGGATTCACAGTGTTGGCAAACTTCTAAACAAATGACACTGAGGTGCACTCTCTCTTCTGACTGCATTCCAGGTGAAAACTATGAGAAGGCTATTGAGTGTGCTAAAACCTACCTGCTGTTTCATCCAGAGGATGAAGTTATGAAGCAGAACTTGGCATATTATACTGTGGTTGTTGGAGAGGAAAACGCTGTGGTTATACATGAAAGAGAGGTACTAGCATTGTGCTGTTGAACAGTTCCACAGGCCTATGCTGGATGTGCATGCTGATTTGTCATCATTTTTTTTTACAATTTTGTGCATTTTAGACACAGCTCTAAAATGTGTGAATCAATGACAAAAAAATATAAAAAAATGGACATAGATCGAATGGCAAATAGGCAGCTAACACTAACCAAATGGGACACAAAAAACTCAGTTTCATTTTCCTATACTTTTAAGGTTAGCTGTCGGTTCGCTATTTGGTCTGTTGGTTAAATTTTTTTTGGTTCTTTTTTCTATGGACAGCACTCTGTGACCTCGAGCAACAGGGCTAGGGATTGATTCACACTGGATTTCTCCTTTAAGAATTGATCATGCACACGCTAAAAACAAACAGGATAACTGATCATCTTGCAGGTACTAACTTGTTGTTCATTTTTCAGGTGATCAAACAGTATATCAAGAAGTCTTTGTTGGAAAAGGAGCTCCTGTATTTTGGTCATGAAATATTTGGAGTGTCCTTTGTGGATCCAGTGAGTGCAGCTAGCCAGTTGTGTTTTTAGCTGTTCCATTTCATGTATAATTCTTTTGAGGTGATCTTTGAGGTGAACAAAACTGATTTCCATTTCAGGATCCCTGGACACCAGCTGATGTCATGCCAGTGAAACTTAGGGAGAAGCAGAAGTATGTAAATATATTATCTCAACCTTCATTTACACACACTATTTATCCCAAGTTCTCATCTTGTGTTGAAAGTTAGTGATGAGAGCTATAACCAATTGTTAATAATTAGAACAAGAACTCCCCAAGAACTTGTTCCATTGACCTGTCGCAGGCAAATACATGTTCAAAACTGTTGAGTTAAACTGGCATAAGGGTTATTTGATTAGGTTAGTAGTAGGTAGTAGGTTGTTAGTGAAATTACATGTGACTTATTTTTTACCAATAGATTAATTTATTTGTGTATTTCAGTTTTTTGAAGAAAACACAAAGAATCCTTTTTGCATCCTCTTAAATTTGAATATTTTCAGTCTTCTTTGCTCCTCAATGACAGAAATCTAACTTTATTGTGTTGACAAAATTGAAGCATTCTGTGTCATCAAATTGGGCAACACTGACTGACAGTTATTAATCAACTGTGAAAATAATTGTTTTGCAGCCTTACTATGTTAGCCTCTTGTAAAGAATTTGTGACTTAATATATACATAGTCTGACATATAATACAACAGGGACATTTTAATTGGACCTTTCACTGCTAGTAATGTCTCTGTATTTTACATTGAATTGTCCAAGGGGAACCTTTCATTCATTAGAATGCTTACCAAACAATATCCTTGGGTGTATCCATACAAAAGCTACTTGTACTCATGCCATATTGATTAAGTATCATCTTGTCTGCATGTACCAGGGCTGACCGTGAGACAGCTGCCCGTATCACAGAAGAGATTGGAAACCTCATGAAAGAAATTGAAACCCTTGTGGAGGAAAAGAACAAGGATTCTTCAGATCTTGCCCAGATGGTGTCGGATGGTGAAAATTACCTCTGCAGTCCAGAAACGCTTTCATATTTTCACACCTGCAGTGTGAATTTGGCCATTGGTGCAATGTACTATGCATTGACTTTTTTGCAATACTTGTGTTACTTGTGAATCAGGTATTCAGGCTGACGGTCTACCCAAGGAACTCCCTGCAGACTCTGTGCTTTTTGACTCTGTCAAGGTGACTATGACACCGAAGATGTTGAATGGCACAGACCGAGTGCTGCTGGATGGTGTGACCACAGAAGATGAGTGTCGTGAGCTACATCGCCTCTCCAACGTGAGTCAGCATGACACCCGGCACCAATTCATGACACTCTTAGAACAGTTAAGGCTAGAGGAACCTATAAACTACAAACATTACACATGAGTCATGTAACACTCCTTTGAACTACAAAGGATGAGCCATATCTATATCTATATAATCATCATGCAAAAACGTGTTCTGTAAAACTGATGAGGATTTCTACATTGGAATTCATAGTAACCTATTTATTTTCTGTAGGCCAAATTTGCAAACTTCCAGCTGATGCTAACAGATGTGGGCAGAAGAAAACAAAATTTCCTTACCCTCATTAGTTAGCTTTGGCTTCCATATTGCTATTTGGTCTAGGCCTACTTGCACCAAATTCCGCCGTTCTCATACCTAACGGCATCACCCAGCAATGTAAAGCAGCAGGGCTACTGGTTGATTCACTCTGGATAATCCCTTTAATCCCTGCAGACTCTAACATCCATCACTTACCCATATTTGACAGGCTGCTGCTAAGACTGGGGATGGCTATGGCAAACTCTCACCACACTCCCCCAGTGAGATGTTCCAGGGAGTCACAGTGCTCAAGGCTCTGAAGGTAATTGCTTTACAGCTAACCTCAAAGACTCAACCACAGTTTGCACCCCACACTTTAGAGAGAATGACTCTTTGAAAACGTGAAAAAATGTGAACACATGAAACAGAACTGTGTGCTTTCTCAAATAAAATGGATTTAAAAACAACTTCTCTCATGTTTCAGCTTGGTCAGGAGGGTGTAGTTCCTTTGAAGAGTTCCCGTCTCTTTTTTGACCTCAGCGAAAAAGTGCGCAAGATTTTGGAGTCTTACTTCCACCTGTCGACCCCTCTGTTCTTCTCCTACTCCCATCTGGTGTGCCGTTCTGCCATTGAAGGTGAGTGTTAGTGCCCCCTGCTGGAAGGTTGTGAAACTGATGACTGAAATCAAGCAACACCTTCTACAGGCTCAGTATACAGTATGACGTATATGATGTATTATTTGTGGCTGCTCTCTGTATAATGGAGTCTCTTGATTCTGATCAGAAGCAGTATGCTTGGGTCAAAGACGCTGATTGAGCTGTTGAGTTAGCCTGAGTTTTATACCCTTAACTCCCTGCATTCTCCCCCTGAAACAGAGAAACAGGAGGACCGCAATGACCTGAGCCATGCGGTGCATGCAGACAACTGCCTTCTTATCTCAGAGTTGAATGAGTGTATCAAAGAGCCTCCAGCCTATACACACAGAGACTACAGGTACCACAGGGCTACAGTCCTATCATAGTTAGACAGTCAGCACCACTTGCTCTTCACTGTTTGGTATTCATGTGATGTTCTACTGTGTTTTCAGTGCTATCCTCTATCTAAATGATGACTTTGAGGGGGGCGATTTTATCTTCACAGAGATGGATGGGAAAACTGTCACTGTAAGTAACTTCCAAACTTCCAGACTTTCTGTCAGTTCACAGGATGTTAGGAGAACACAGTAATCTCACTCCGGGATCTTGTAGTGGTTAAAAGCTGAACAAAATTTCATTTTGTTATATAAAAATACCTGAGGTAGCAGGGTGCTAGCAGTAGGGGTGCTGAGGGTGCTGCATCACCCCCAACTTTAAGGGCAGCAGCCCTTTAAAGCAAGTAGGCTAAATCTATTTTAAAGACTTTCATTTTCCAAGGCTTTGAAGGAGGCAAATCATCCACCAAGTATTGTTTTCAATAAATTAAATGTATCTTTTGGATATCCATTTTCCTGTGTGGCTGCCAGAATTAACATTTTTTGCATGTTAAATATAGTTAGTGCATTTAATTGTGGGTGATGTGATTTTACTTCACTGTCTTGACTGTTTGCTCTTAGGATTCAGGTATTGGTACTAAATGAAACCAGACACCCAGAAGCATCCACTGGTGCCACTTGTAACGTACTTCCTTGAGCATAAGAGGGTGAAATTCTGTCCCAAGATCGGCCACATTTAGGCAAGGGCAATATCTATTAGCTCGGATCTGAGATGTTTTATGATGGCACTCTTAATGATAACAAGCAGCAGTGTGTGTGTATTGGAAATCACTAAATTCTGATTTCCAGCACCTTTGTGAGGTAGTGTGTCAATCTACATAGTTTTTTATGTTGCTGTTGTAGCTTCTTCTCCAACTTCTCCAACATTTTCTTGTTTCCAGGCTACTGTGCGACCCACATGTGGTCGTGTTGTGGGCTTTGGTGCTGGAAAGGAGAATCCCCATGGGGTCAAAGCTGTCACCAAAGGCCAGAGATGTGCAATTGCCCTGTGGTTTACTCTTGACCCACGCCATGAAGAAAAGGTAACTGAATTAATTTGGATTTATTGACTAACCCATTATAAACTGCTGTATTAAACAGCATCAGACTTTATCCTCCCCCTTAGTTATTAAGGATTTTCTTCTCCTTTAATTTCTTTATGGTCCATGATGGATTGCATTTTCAGGAGCGGATCCAAGCGAAGGAGCTGCTGAACATGCTATCATCTCCTGTGGATGCTGAGTTCCAGGGAACAGCTGAGGACAAGACAACAGCTGAGGACAAGAGCACAGACACTCAGACAAAAGCTGATGGCTCCCAACCTGTAGTACAGCCTGAAGAAAAAGAGGTGGCCCAGGCCTTAAAGGAAGATGAGCAAACCACTGCACAAGTGGTGCAGCAAGATGAAAAACAGACAGAAATGCCAGAGACAATTTCTGCACAGAATGACACTGCACCAGAGGTGAAAAGCACAAGTGATACGGCAAAAGACACCACAGAGCCCAAAGCAGATGAAAAGCCCAAGCCAAAAAAAGCTGTGAAAACGAAACCAAAGCAGACAGACAAAACACAAACCAAGCCAGCAGACAAAACGAAAGCCAAGCAAACGGACAAAACGAAAACCAAGCCAGCAGACAAAACTAAAGCTAATCAGACGGACAAAACGAAAACCAAGCAGACAGACAAAACAAAAGCCCAGCAGACGGACAAATCAAAGCCCAAACAGGTGGCCAAAAAAGAGAGCACATCTACTAAGAAGGTGGTGAAGAAAGCACCCGATTCAAAGGAAGCCCAAACGAAGAAAGCAAATAACGCACATAAGGAAGAGTTGTGATTTTTTTTTTTTTTAATAAAACATGCTTGTAAGTCCATATTTTGTTCATTTCATTTATGTAAATGTGATGGATGGAGTATGGTTAGGTCAATTTTTTAATGTTTGTGGATTTTAAAGATGCAGCAAGGAAGCATTCACCACTGGAGAAAAGTTTGCAGCACTGAGCAAAAATGGTCCCCTAAATGTGTACTGCATCATGAAATCTCAAAAATTCTGAAGATTTGTTTGCCTTAATTTTTTTGGCAAAGTATGTACCGATATTGTCCAACCTCTATGCATCACTGTGAAAGCCAAGGTCTTTTTAACATGGAGTTGGGTGAGAGGTCTAATCAGCCCACATTAAAAGGATGAGAGCCTGTTTTTTTTTTCTTTTTAAGAAAATAAGCCTTTGCCTGTCCACACATTGTCCTAAAGCTGTTGTGCTTTTTGGACAGTTTTGCCTCAGGAAAATCCCCCCAAGAATTGATGTGTACAGAAAAATCAGTGTGCCTTATGTAGATGTATTTGATCTACCTGATGTTCTGACTTGTGTTTGTACAAAAATAAATGGTTTTTAAAGAAATCTGCCTGTGCTTTTATTTAAGCACATTTCAGTATATTACATTGCTTTAAGGATGCACATTTATTCACTGTCTACAAGCCCTCAGGGAACGGTTGCGTCTCAGTGTCACTCTAAATGTCCACTAGGGGGCAAAATACAATTGGAAATGTGTGATGTAGGAACATAGTAAGTACTGAGCAACAGTTGATTGCGCCCCCTTTCTTGACAGTTTTCCTGGCATTTACTCTAAACGTTTCCTGTTTGTTTGCAAAATCCAGGCCTCCTCTTACTATACTGCAATTTCCCAAGTATTAATGGAGGTTCATACATTGATTTTGTAAAATTTCTTCATCTATGAAGTTTATACATGGGTGGGGTTAATACATTATTTTGTGTATTTAGTTTGCATAAAACACTGGCCTGAGGTTTATACATGGTGTGGCTTATTATAATTTTATTTTTATTTTATGTTTTAGAAAGTTCTGTTATAGATTATAGAGATCAATTGAAGATTGACAAGTTTGCCACAAAACACTTTCAAGTCTTCCTGTGGGTGGAGATTGCCACTGAGATTGTGTGGGACGTTTGCATGTTAATCATCATGCCACACACTGAAGTCTATGAAGCCTTATCTGAACATCTCACACCTCTTTCTGAGTCTACATATATGTATGCTGCATATTCATGTGTGCACACAAATATAAACATATCCCTCCTATTGTGTTCCTTTCATGTTTACTACTTTTGTGTTCTGGTCAGAAATGGCAGGTGCACATGTATTATCAGCTCATGCTGTGGCAGATTTTGTATCAATTTATGCACTCTGGAACATTACAAATTCTAAACTATTATGCACTATTTATGGCCTACAGGCCTCACTGAACCGGCCTATGGAATTCTATGTGGGAAAAATTCTGTGATTCCTATGGCAGCTGTCACTTGAGGGAGTGAGGGGTGTGTTAATGTTAGTGTAAGAGTGTATTCTGTAGGTTGGGCTGTAGGTGCCTGGAATCAATTATATACATTTACTGTGGTCTCATCCATTAATAAGGTCCAGTCATGTTATGAAAATGAACATTCAACATTTGTCTTGTATGAGGTCTTGTATGAACAAAATCATGGAGCCCCATGGCAATTACATTAAATTAACTACATTTTTGAGAGAAAAAAAGTGATTTCAATCAGATTTGACCAGAACACAACAAACATGAAAATGTTATTTTTCAGCATGATGTGTATATTTTCAGTGTGATGTGATTCATGCATGAACACCTTCACACATCAAAAAGTCTTGACAGGAAAATTCTGAAATTGCAAACCACCAGGTGGCAGTAACTTGAGACTGAAGATGTAGGACACACCATGGGTCTGTTTTACACACTGGCCTCTCATAGTCCTTCTATGTACACTAGGGAAACCATGAGTACTGGGTTTATCTTCATTGAATGTATACATGACATAACATCATCAATTACCTTGCTGCTTGCCTTATTAGTTTGTTGCCTGCCTTACCCCATGGATGCACAGATCTTTCAGTCTCAGGTTATAAGTGCACAGATGGCTCTAAAAGCAACTATCATAAGATACACCCAGATCTGCACTGCGATGGAAATAACAAAAAGTTATGCAAACTTACCTTGGTCACTAACCATGTGACCTGTCTTGGTTCACCATCTGTGAAGCAGTCATTTTATGAATGACAGGATCAAGCTGGAAAGAACCATAGGGCTAAGTATCATCACTGTCTACACAAGAATATTCCAAATACCAGCCAGCCACCAGGAGGCCCTTTTTATGTCTCTTGTCATGATTGTAGAGAGAACATTCCTGATAAATTTGCTGTGCTTGATCTCAGCTAACTACTGCCATCTATTGGTGGAGATGTTTTTAACCCAACAGAGAGGGTGTTCTTGGGCCAGTTCCATGGTGGTATGGGGTGAACCAGTCTGCATCTCTACCAGTTTTGAACGGAATCAGAGTGTTGTCTGCACAGCTGAACTGTTCTTCAGCTGATTCATTCGTGCTTCAAATGCAAGTATACCTTACGTGCGGCCATGCAACCAAGCATCTTGAGAAAGTTCTCCACTGCCCCAGTGGCACAGGTCTATTATATAAATGAATAGAAGCCCCAGAAAAGTGTTTGGTACACCTAGATCCAAAAGAGGTTTCTGTAACAGGCCAAGCTCCCTAGTCTGGCTTGGCTATAAGCTTCTGGCTCTCTGAAAACAGACATAATATTCTCACTGACAACCTGGAACACAGGAAGTCTTGACAGAAAGAAGAAAAAAAAAGAAAACTCAAACTGGTTGAGCTGGCAAGTAAATGAATGAGATTAGTGGGCAAATACCACCAATGCCACACAGTGAAACCCAAGGGACTAGAAATATGTGGAGTCTCTGAAAGTTACTCTGGGAGAGCAATGGACAAAGAACGGCTTGCAACAATACTGCAGCTGGCAAAATACATGATGGACTGTTGATTAAATTACATTTTATTGATGTTAAAAACACATTTGCAAAAGTGTTCAGCCGTCATG
This sequence comes from Tenualosa thibaudeaui, assembly GCA_027481765.1. NCBI lineage: Eukaryota > Metazoa > Chordata > Actinopteri > Clupeiformes > Clupeidae > Tenualosa > Tenualosa thibaudeaui. The sequence goes on from JAIFZK010000003.1 coordinate 16,267,837, forward strand.
TGTTTTTATATTTTCAGCATGCCCAGTTCATGGATGTGTGTGTGTGTTGGGGGTGGGGGGCTGAACTGAGAGAGGGATTTCTATATACAATAGTTCAACAGAAAATAATAACATTCAACTTAGACTGTATAAACAGACAGATTCTTGAAACATTTTACGTCACTGACTATGATATTAGCGTCAGAGATCAAGCCATCGTTGAATACATGTGTTCACATGTGCAGAATGCAGATGAAGTTAGCTGAATTGCTGAGGTAGATTTGCATTGGGAAGTAGAGCATCTGCATTGAGTATGTAGCTGAAACCCTCCATCTCTGATGGCACTGCAAACAGTCTCTCTCTGTGCCACTTCTCCACACGTGGGTGGACACAGCCACGAGCAGAATGTCAGGGACGGCCTGTGACAGTGCTACGGCCTGGTTTAGCAACCACCATTGCCACATTATTACAGTCAGATGCAGAAAAGTGACTAAAAACATCTCTATATCTTGGATTCTGATAAGAGATAAGGGACGATGAAGGAAATAGCCTCACTGTTAAAACCATCTGAGAGGCCAGAACTGTCAACCAGAAAGTATGCTTTTCATGATCGACTTGATGTTGCATGAAAACATAGTCTACCATGTGTGAATGGTCCCCCCAATCTATACTGCCCCACTGTACCACAGCTGGCTAAGCAAGGTAAAAACACCAAGGATATGAATTTGGTATATCTTTGGAGAAGACACACAAATGGAAATGTCTACTTGGTGGAGAGTAGCTGACAAATAAATCTGATAACTGAAGGATGACATTACTGTCATTATAGAAATCTGAAAGTAATAACTAAGCAGCTGCATTCCTATTATAAAATACAATAATTCTACCATGTAACTGTACAACTGTACAAAGGTGAGCAAACACATGCGTTTATCACACTTTTTACAAAAGACGGCTATTATACACTAATTGGTAGTTTTACAAGTGTTACTGATATGACAAAATAAAAATACAATTCTGCTTCGATGTAAGGTCAAAGTAGTTTGTACTGACTGAGGGAGTGTCACTTTGAAGGTTCTATGCACCGAGTGTGGCATGGCCACTGATGTAATGACATGACAGTGCCCACAGGTTTTACAGTGAGGTTCTCTACTCTCGTATGTATACCTGTTTAAGTCAAATCACAATAAAGATCTTAGGTAAGCGAAAATTAACAGAATTTATTTTGCAAACCCTCATCAAAAAGTGACATGTTTGTTACATTTAGATTCAAACTTCCTTGGTGTGCAGGCTTTGCGTCACGGGTCTTTGGCTGAATTGAATCGTGGCAGAGAGGGGGAACACAGACAACATTGTCCTTCTAGAGAGTGTGCTGTGTATGTGTCTTTGTATTGTTCTCAGAGAAGGAGAAAGAGTGAAAAAAAGTTTGTGTACTGAGCCATGTATTCAGTATAGTGTAGTCTAGCACTGCTTCTCCACACAGTTGCAATAAAAACGCCTTGATAAATGTATCTTGAATCCATGTGTCCTCTGTATTAAGTATTCTGTATTTGGAAAAAAAAAGTTCACTTCAAAGACAAAAAAGCTAACACTTAACAATAGCCTTGTTACAGTGTAAAAAAAACATGTAATGAAGTGTAATGTACTTAGATTGTATATATAATTTGTACATGTGTATTGTAGAAAGAATTGTTCTCTGCTAAAAGCCATTTCCTATTACAGGTGTATTGAAAATTTGTAGCAGTAAGTCTTAGGGGGCCAAAAGATAACAGACAATAAAACGACCTTTACCTATTATCTTATGACAAACAATTGTGCCACACAAACTTCAGAAATGAATTGCACCTTTTCTTGCTATTTAGATGGTATTAATTCAGGGTAATTTGAAGAAAGACATTTGCTTACTCTGCAACTCAAACATACAAGAGAGCACCTGTTGAGAGAGAAAAAATGTCTTGGACATTTTGGACATCTTTTGTTGAATATTTTTGTGACACACAGTGCAAAATAAAGGAGCATTCTTCCTGTTTTTGGGAAAAAGGTTATAGATGAAAGTGTAGAGGTTGTGGTCGCCATTAGTTGTTACCCAGGAGACAGACTCAGCATGTCTCTCCTAGGGCAGGATTAGTCTGGACACAGCGGGATGCGGCCTGACGAAATGAATTCCAACTCTTTGACTTGAAAAGGTGGCCAGGAAAATAAAACAGCAGGCTAACGAGACCTGACATCGACTTTGTTGAAGTTTCCATGATGCCAAAGTCAGTCTCTCAGGCTGAGAACAATGTTCGCATTGCTATAACTGTTACAACAGTATCATGCAGAAACCCAGTGATGCCCTAGAATTAATGGGACTCATGTTGCTACCTTATTACCATAATCATCCAATTTAGTTTGTAAACTTTTGTTTCTTTCAGAAAATATTGATGAAAATATTGACATTTGTAACGGGGCTGATGAGCTATGTCAGCCGATTTTAAGCCATGCAAAGCATCATGGGTCTGGTGAGTAGTGGCTATGTATAACCTCAAGTCTAAAACAAATCTTGTGTCAATGGCAACAATGGATGGCATTGTAAGGGTTTTTTTTTTGATGGATGCCTGGACGATGACTTCAGCGGGTACGGCAATGAACTGTCTCCTTATTCCCCCTTAAGACTAGGATCACTCTCGTGCCGGCCTGGGGCAGGCTCCGAGCCAGAGTAGGGGGCTGGAAGGACAGTGCTGGAGGCTGGACGATAGAAGGGCAGGAAGAGGCCTGGTCAGGGTCCTCACAACCCCCCACACCCCACCAACTGAGGAAAGGTCCCCTGAGAGTGTGAGAAAAGGGGCATTGGTTTTGATGAGCTTAGCTGACCTTTGGTTATGTCATGTCATGCCACTGTACTGGTGTCTACTTGAATCGATGGTCAATTCAGTGGTCATGATGGATTTTCCTGTGCATGAATTGGATACCATTTTATTTTATTTTCCAATAAATTAAGTGGGGTAGATAGATTTGTAATATTTTATTACAATTTTATTACAGTTAGTTGATAGCACTGTCAGGTAGCTTACTGAAAGCACTGAAATCTGAGAAATATTCATGTGTCTAACTTGGTAATAAAAAAAAAATTTTGCACAGTTTTAAAATTAAACTGTCTCTTTAGAGCAACTTATTTTATTTAATGTGTTAATGTTCAGTGTTTGTTTTTTTTCATCTGATGCCAACAGAATGTGCCTCATTCATAATGAAGCCAGCAGTAACGGCTGCAACACAGCTTGATTTACACCTCATTCAAGGCTTTCTCTGGAAATGACCCCATTTGCATTTTGAGGCAGATTCTCATTTAATGTGAAAAATCTGAGTGCTGAGTGGCCTCTGGAGAAAACATTTCTGTGAACTTCATTGTTGGAGGGGGCCTGTCAAATAAAGATGTCATTAAGCGTTGCCATGGTAACAACAGGGCAGTGAAACTGGACTGTTGCCACTGAACTGAGCAGCAGATGGAAAAGAGGACCCAACCAGAATCAGTGGGAGACATCCACATTTCCTGAAACTACTTTGCCTCTCATTTCTACATTTCACCAACTACACGAAGGCCATGGAAGATCCAGGTCAAGTAAGACTCTAAGAGGCAGTGAATAGACACAACAACAAGCATTGTGATCATTATTCAAAACAGTAGGACGCAACTGACAACTAAGATGGCAAGCTTTTTTCCATTACAGTAGGCTTATGTCAGCTGTTGTTGACCAGGATGATTTGGAGAGCAAGGCAGAGAGAGGGAGAGAGAGAGAGAGAGAGAGAGAGAGAGCAACTTGAGCAACAGAGTGGTGTACACTGAAATTGGGATGGCACACTAAACCTATGGCCCTGAGCAGTGTTTGCTTTTGGAGGCCAGTAGAAAGGCCCAGTGCTCTCTTTGGTGCACCGACTGGATGAGGGCCACAGCATAATGGTGGATTAGTCGGACACATTCCGCTCCTAATCTTCACAATGTCCAGCTCAGCTGTACTGCCTCGGGGTAAAGCTTTCTCCAGCTGGGCTATCTCCCTCAACTGCCCCACCACCCCCTGTCTTTTTTATGGGGGACCAGGTGGAAGCCCTTTACCAGGGAGCACTGTTAAGAGTCCAGTGTTTGCTCTTAAGAGAGAGAAGGGCCCTGGCCCCTCAGGGGCACCACATCCGGCCTGTGACAAGTGCACTTTGCCACACAAAATAAGGAGGGCCCCCGCCTCCCCTCACCTCGTAGTCTCATTAGCGGCCGCTACCGTTGAGTGCTCTCTGTCATTCAAAGAAATGGATGCAAGGTACACACTCCAGGCAAATGCAGTACAAGGTGAAAAAAAGATTCTACTGTCCCACTATGAAGAACTGTCATTACAATGGGCAATGGATGGAGGATTGTGGAAAGTCTCTGGGAGTAGGTAGAATGGGATGGAAAAGCAATTAGACAAACCTTTTTAATGGGCACACACAGGGCTCTGGGAACAAAAGTCGGTCCTTTCCCATGTCCGGGCACGTACATCGGACCAGGTCCTCTGGGAGGTCTGCGCCATGCATTGGGAACACTCCAGTCTTGTTAGATAGGATATGACTTTGTTTCTTTGATCAAGTCAGCTGATTGTTAAGCTCAGCTTAGTGCTGGAAAGGGGTAGGGAAAAGAGTGGAAAAGCTGGTGGAACCCAACCCCCCTTGTCTTCCAGAAAGTGGCATGCTGACATACTCAATGCTCATCAATGGGAAATAGAGGGTAAGAGACATAGACATGTCATAGACAAGATGAATGCAGCCAATTGCATATTGGGATCAGGGGTCATCAGGTTCTAGAACCTTCTATAGATGGAAGTAGGCTCATTCTTGCATGATGATCAGCCAAATTTATGAGTGGCTTGTAGTGATCATTTGGGATTTCCACAAAAAATGCAATTTACTCTTAATGAGACATGCATAGCGAGTCAAAATGCAGTATACAAGTCAAAGTAACAGTAAAAAGTCACTCAATTAGTATCCCAACCACTTTGAGAAGCACTCGACAACAGAGGACAAGGCTTTGGAGCCTGAAAAGTCCACTTCAGATCTGTACACAATGCCTGAAGTTCATGTCTATCTATTTAAATTCAAAAAGGTGAATTGTAAGCAGTTCAATAGTAGTACAAGAAAAAACAATGTAGGAAAAAAATTACCATGTCACGTTCCACATTACGACTGAACTTAAAGAGATTCCATGTTATGGCAAAATGATTGTTATCATATATTATTCATATATCATATGTATTATCATATATTTTAGCAATCTTCATAGGTTTTGTAACAGACAGCAGAAGATCTATAGACTATCAGTGAACAGGTCATCTTTGTCGACTGGGATTGAGAAATGGAAATGATAAAATTCCACAATGATACTTTTGTCCTTTGATTCAAAAACAACATTCCTTTTTTTCAGTTTCAAAGCTGGAGTCAGTGCATCACACACTTCACTACAGTTACATAACAGTCAGTAGCACGTCAGGTTTCAGACATCAATTAGTGTACAGTAGACTCACAGACAACCCGTGACAATCTAATAATGCACTGATTTACTTATCTCATCACCTCATTAACTAGTTTCCTGTTTAGTGAGTTTGAACATGAGAGGGATCTCATGATCCCCCTCAGTGCTCATGCGAAATGGGCTTCCCAAATAAGGTAATCGTCTTTAAGCTAACGTTTATTCTTACGTACATCGAAACACCTGTTGAGTCTTGCTGTTAAAGGTTCTCACTCATCACAATGATGCTGCTCGGTTAAACTGTCACACTGTCCACAGACATACAATGTGACACCAAATGTGTGTTTTTCCCACCTGAATGACAAATCAACCTAAAACAATTCTGTTTTAAAATTCATGTATTCGTGACCCCAAGCTGATGTAGCCATCCCCCTGACCGCGTACCTCTCTTTCATCTCAGCTATATGTTATTTTGGTCCGCTCGCATGAAGTCTCCTGTGTTCAAAAGGAAAGGGGAGAAAAAAAGTCCTGGATGTCTGAGGACTAATTAGCCGGTGTTGAACTTGTCCAGATGGCCCCTGCTGCCTGCTTACAATGCTCAACTGCACAGAGCAAACTTGCGAACCTCTGAGTCTGTGTGAGGGGAGGGGCTGCCTCCATCCCCACTGACCTGGGATGATGGAGGTGTATTAATACTGGTGGGTTTCACACCCAAAAACTACCGAAGATCTTGGTCAGGGCAAAGGATTACAAAGAATACTTGAAGTGATTTCTGAAGATGGTCCAAAGTAATCGGAGATGAGAGTACTGACACTGAGCAACCATAGATTCTTTCTTATTATCATCATGTTCATCTCACATGGGAAAGAACAGTAATATATATATAAATGATGAATAACACTAATTTCTTTCATCTATAGGCAGCATGATTATGTAAAACTAGTTCAGTTCTTGTATGGATTATGATGGCTGATGATTCATGTTTGCTTTCAGACAACTTTGGGCTTGTTGGGTTCTGGGTTCCATGAGGCCAGCTGTTTGCTGGATCAAAATAATTTAAACTGGGTTCAACTGAACGGTTTTACTAACATAATGACAAGACACGGTGTAGTGACTGTAGGCTGAAGAGTGAAGACTACACAGGAGCAAATCAAGACAGAGTTGCAAGGATTTCTAAAGCAAGCTGGGAACTGATGATCTAGTGTCAAGTCAAATCAAGCATCAAGTGGATTTTGTTGTAATTTCAGCCATAGACACTGTATATAGTGAGACGAAGCAAGATATATAGATATATTTAAGATATATAGAAAGACATGATGAGATGAGCTTGGGGAGAATTAGATAAAGAGAGGGAAGAAGAGCTAATCTGCAGCTGTCAGGAAATGTGAACTGTGGACATGCAAAAGGGAGCTGGAGACCTGAGGAGAAAATTAAAGGATGGAGACTGCTATTCAGACCTGTTTTAAAACAGTGCTTGATATTAATGGACCACAGCATATACATGCTATGTGTTATCATCTGTCCTATCATACTGACATCAGGGACCCAGCTGGTATCAAGTGTTCTGACAGTTACATGTCACCTCTTGAAACTGCATCGTGTCTTCAAAAACTGTAAATTAAACCAATCAGTCAGTTCTACAGATACGATAAAAGTAAGGAATGAGAGGAGGGCCTGAGGAAGAGTGGGGTCCAGGAGGGGAGAGAAGAGGACTGGGCCACCCCCATGCACCTCAGCTGGGTCTGCCTGAGCACAGAAGGCTTTGTGAGGTAGGCTACACACTCAGGCATGGCTGCCTGGTATTTTAATCCAAGGCCAGTGAGATGGGGGGGCAGAGAGGTGTTTGCAAAAGGACCCAGTCCAAGCGCCACAGTTCACTGGGCTCCACTCAGATGTAAACAGCCAGAACCGAAGGGGGAGCAATGCTGACTGAGAAGAGGGTGGGAAGGTAGATGGATGGAGGTCTTGTGCAATTCTGGAAATAGAAAAAATTATGAAAAAGAGACAGTTATCTTAATAATGAATCCACCATCCTAAGAACACGGACCAGAGGTGCTTGACCTGCTGCCATGGTGAACGCGTGGTTCATGGGTTCTAATCCATAACGCACCAAAGAAACCTCTTTGAAAACATGGGCCTCTCCTCAGAGATGAACCCCTTAATCACTTGTTTTGGAGACATTTTGCTCTAAGCTATGATTACAGGTCTCTCAAAGACATCACACAGTCTTAATTTAAATTTAAGCCTTGCAAGCGGTGAACCCTGTTTTTGAAGATCAACAGTTCAGTATAAACTGAAAACACTGTCTCAACCAGACATTAAAGATAGCAAGCTTACCCATGCACTACAACAAAAAAAGACAAACCAAAGTTATACATTCCCCAAAAATACCTCCCAAATTTGTATTGTTGGAAAAGAAGTTTTATAGATAGCTGGGAAGACTATGTGAGACTACTTCTTTCCAGCAGTGACTTACTCGAGGAGTAACACCTTCCTGTGGAGGGTGACTTTCTTTCTCTCTCCCCCCTTTACCATCCCCATGAGTTGTCTCAAGGATTCCATTGTGCCGGTTCCCATGGTGATCTCTAGACCTTTGATAGGCCAGCCCCTAAATTTCCAGTAGAAGCAGGAGTTTTGTGTGGCTGCGACACCTCCTTTCAGCCAACTGCAGTTTACTGGCTGATTTATGTATGTTTGTGAAGATTCTGGGGACAAGCCTTCCCCTCAGACTGGGTCAACTTAGAAGCATCTGCCCACCAAGTGGAGGGGAAAAAAAATTGAGCAATGGTTGGCTCCATGCTTACAAAAAAGCCCAACATAGGTATCACAAACAACTTCTATCACAACTTTATCATTAAAGAAAGTTAACATTTTATGAAGCAGAACAAGTCACTTTAGATGGGTTGAGCACCTCACTTTAATTTGTCCCATCAAAGCCCCTCTCTGACTTCTTTCTCGGGGCGTTGCTTTGCAGCTGGAAGAGCCAATCGTAAAACTTCCCCCTCCTTCCCTTGTTTTGTGCATGAAGCTTGTCAAGGCTTTTTTGTCTGACAAGCTTTTTTCGCCTTGCTTCCCCCCTTTCCCTCTCTCTCTCTCTCTCTCTCTGTCATTGTACAGCCCCCTGAACTCAGCCCAGACCTACTGGAGTGTGAGGAGGAGAGCTATGCAGACTGGAACTCAGCCCAGAGCCAGAGCCTGACGGCAATCGAGGCCACCCAGAACCACTGCTCCTCAGCAACCTCCGGGCACCAAGGAAATCTGCGGCGACACCACCCCCCATCCAATCTCACCCATCCTGTGTAAACTGAGGTAAGGTGGTCCTCCTGCTAGCCACTGTGTCCTGGAGATGATCAGGGACTCCTCCAAATGACAGGGACTGTCGTGACAACAAGCAGCATCGCGAGGAACCGGCTTGTTGGAAAGAGTGAGAACTCGAGGGAACCAACAACTTTTCACTTGTTGACCTTGGGAGCTGAGAAAAGCTCAATTTGTCACCCGGACGTCTGTTGCCTTAAGTGCAACTAGACAGAAAGTGTTCTTGACAGAGTAATTGACTGTACCTGAGAAGGGTTTGGTGGACAATTTAAGGTGTCTTTGGAAGAAAGAAAAGAGAAAAATATTGAAGGGTGAGTAAAAGGTATCTTCTGCCTGACCGTGTGAGAAAAGAGGAAAAGTTTTAAAGGGGTAGGTAGAACAGACAGGTAGGATGGCCAACTCGGGATTTCAGCTCCTGGGCTACTTCTTGGCCCTGGGAGGATGGATTGGCATCATCTCGACCACAGCGCTGCCCCAATGGAAACAGTCGTCCTACGCGGGAGATGCCATCATCATGGCGGTGGGTCTGTACGAAGGCCTCTGGATGTCCTGTGCGTCTCAGAGTACAGGACAGGTGCAGTGCAAGATCTTCGACTCCCTTCTATCTCTGGATGGTGAGTTAGAGTGAAGCTAGTAGTTAGTCTTCACTAATGGCTTAAGCCTGCCATTGCTCCGTCTGATAATGTTCATTATCTGTGATAGCATTTAAGTGTGATTTGCATAATTACTGACGTCTTTGTGAGACTTATCAGAAATGTTTATCTGAGTACTTATGACATGTTACTTTTATAGAACTTAGCAGCTCAAATCTAGTTGGAGGGAGGCTTATCAAAGTTTAGTGTTTTCTACTGGGTATTATTTGTCTGTATATATTTAAAATATGAAAGAAGGCAGAGCATACAGTTTCAGATGTGTTTCATTATGTGACGTAAACGCTAGCTGTAAAAAAATCTTAAGCTGACAGGAATTAATTACATTCCTCCTTCTTTCTCTCCACAAGTGGTAGAAAGATTAATTGAGGCAGCCTGTCAAAGATGGGTGAAGCAGCTCTTGTGAGTCACTTATGAAATATGAAGCACCACAGTCAACTGTCATATTTGCGGTGACTTGCTGATATAGATTCAATTAGCTCCTGCTGTCTGTTCTTGTTTATCCAGCATTGTTTACTGAGATTGCCCTTGTGTGTCTAATGCTTCTCGTCTTTGGAAACAGAGTGGAGTCGGATATAATTGAACAAACTGGGCCAGTTAAATTGTTTTTGTTTGTGGTCATCTAAATGACACTTTTGCCAATGGGTCTGTGGTCACTAACAAAGGCGCCCCTATGAATGATTAGCAGTTTTACACTCACATTTCCAAACATTAGTGTGGTCACATTTTTAAAGACTGTACATTTTCCCTATTGTGTTTATCGCCGTAACAGACACAGCATATTGTTTTCATCCAGTGAATGGCACTTGTTGAAGAAAGAAAAGCCCACTGTTTGGGCAACGACATTTTCAGTATGCTAAATGCATCTACCCCCCACACAGTATAATCACTCTTTGTCTCTGTTCAAGGCAAGCCTTTTGTAAAAAAAAACAAAACAAAAAACAAAAACAACTTATAAATTATTATTTTTGTTTTTATCTTTCACACTTCCATGCTTTCTTCTACTTTAAACATTGATGACACCAACATTTAATTAACAAAATTTTTTTTTACCCAGAAAAACTGGTTGGGTGTAAGCTGGTAGTTGTATCAAATTTAGGTATATCTTTCGCCCAAGACCCCAAGACTAAAATATTACTGCAATGCGATTATGTTTCACTATGTTTCATGGAGGAAATGGATGAATGAGTACTGTTTGTGACGTGTATAGCTGTGGTGCTGAAGGAACAGTTCTTTCTCCTAACTCAGCTCTGAAGGGTACTTAAAATGCAAAGGCCATGGCAAATGCCCATTGCTGCGAAAAATGTAGAACAACACTGGCCTCTGAGTAACCAAAAGAGAGAAAAAGACAGCGAAAAAGAGAGAGGAAGAGAAAAAGCAAGTAAGAGTGAGACAAACACGCAGACAGAGAGACAGAACGTGTGTATGTGTGTATGTGTGTGTGTGTGTGTGTGGGAGAGAGAGAGAGAGAGAGAGAGACAGACAGACACAGAGACACAGAGAGAGCACATGCGAAGGAGTACCACTCCCCGTGGAATCTAACCCGGGGCCCACAAAGGCTGATTTGACTGATTCACTCTCGCCTCTCTCCCCACTTCCCCCAACCCCTGCACCATCCTTACACACACTGAGGTCATCCGCTGTGATAGTGACAGCAATGTTCTGTGCTTATGTATATACAGGGAGCCCTCCTACAAGCCCGTATTGTTTCCCTGGCTGTCCGCGAGCTCTGATGTCTCTCTCTTGAATAATTGTTATTATGCGTGTGGTGCCACTGGGGCTTTGTGCTGCTGGGGCAGAGAGGACGCTTGCTCAGTAACGCCACTGTGTGTGATAGAACCAGCTGTGAGGAGGCCGGCCTATACTGTATGGCCTGAGATCTTCATAAAGAGAAGCTCAGGCTCTAATGGGACGTAACACACGAATGCCTTCACGCATCTACAGAAACCGTGTTTAAAAGAGGTGCTATTTTTAATCATTTTTAATAAGTCAAGTGATTCTTCATAAATATGGAAGTATATAAATGATAGGCTTGTCTCATATTTCTGCCAATAGAAAACATTCTTACAATGAGCACACAAACTCAGTGATCAAATAATGTGTAAAAATACAATGTTGTTATTCAGTAACAAAGTTATTTCAGAGCTGATTTCTGTGAATTCTGTGACCGCGAAAGAAATGAAGCCAATACACAGAGAAAGAGAGAAGCAATAATGAGCGGGAAGCAGTGATGTGAGAAAAAGTTAACTTCTGATCTCACAATAAACAATACCTTTCAAAACATGAGACATAAGGATACTCTTCAGATATGTGGCCATCCTATCTCATTGGCTATTTGAGTCATTTGTGCCAGACACTGCCAACCTTGGCCTAGAGGCCCGTGGGTGACAAGGGTCCTTCACTCCCCTTTGGCTCAGATCACAATGGTCAAAGTACCCGGGGTGAGAAGAGGGTCTGACTGAGGGCATCTCACTGGGTCAGACCAACCTCACTCCTCAAGAAAGGAAAAGGATGAAAGTTCTAGTCAAATGAAAAGCACTTTCTTCCCCATAAGAACACCCTTTCTTATAAAGCTACTAACAACCAGCGATCAAAAGATGCCTTCTCTGCCCATAAATCATCTTTCCTCAGATCCCCCCACTTTGCTTTGAGTTCGCTTTCAACTCTGACAGTGAGGGGGCCGTAAGAAGCTCTGACCTCGTCTTTAATTTTTCAGTGGTCACAAAGTAACAATTCAGGTCATTGAGGTTAATTTTTTAAAAGCCCTTTTGATTTCGTCCAGATACTCACATTCACAAAATTGGCGAGATGATTTGTGATATTTAAGTTCTTGATACAAAACACAAAATTAACATCAACCATGTTGTGAGAATCCTACAAAACATACAGTATGTGGGCCCTCTTAATGAAAGAGGCAACAGACAAGCAAAAACAATCCTGCTTTGTGAGAGATATCACACTAATCTCTTTTGTGCAAAACATGTAAAAATGTCACTCCTACGGAATAATGCTGCGCTGACGTCCATGTGGGATAGCCATGGAATTTAGAGTAGTGGCTCTCCCTCTCGTTCACTTTCTCTCTCTCTCTCAAAAAACAATCATGGCAGACATGGTCCTCGCTGGCGTCCTCTCATGTAGGGCTGTTATACAATTACACAATTTACAATATCCCCTTTTCTCCATGAAGAGTCCAACCACTTAATTTTTGCAATCGAGGAAGAAAACTAGGTTGGATATCCTGACAGATTTATGGTCCATACAACATTTAAAGTTCAACAAACAAAATAATCAAATGCAGATGCTTGAGAATCACAGGAAGCTTCATCAAAAAAGGAAAAAAACAAACAGCTACTGGATCTATCTGGTTTGTCTTCCATTTACACTAACTGTCTCGGCTTCAAGCATTCGCCTCAACTGACTGGGTGTGTGCTTTGCTCTTCCCCCTTTCTCCAACTTCCACTTCTCCCCCACTTCTAGTGCACATCCAGACGTGTCGTGCCTTGATGGTCATCTCAGTGTTGATGGGCTTCATTGGCATCATTGTCAGCGTCGTAGGCATGAAGTGCACGAAGGTGGGCGACAACAACCCGCAGACCAAGAGCCGCATCGCTGTCTCAGGAGGGGTCCTCTTTCTGCTGGCCGGTAAGACTCCTTTTGTGAATTAAGCCATAGCCAGAGTCATCAAGTGCTGGCGGCAGGGAGGAGAATGAGAAAGATTTGATACAACGTAGACCAAATAGTGAATTGGTAGCTAACACTAACCAAATGGGGCATAAAAACTCTGTTTCCTTTCCCTATGCCACATTCAGGTAATGTTAGCTGCCGGTTTGCTGTTCAGTCTATGTTGTATCAAATTTTCTTGTTCTTTTTCCCACAGACAGAACTTGGTGACCGCGAGCAACAGGGCTATGGATTGAATCACACCATAGTTTCCCTTTAATGCTTTTATTGACCACTCCCTCATTTGTGTTTATTGAGCTGAACACAACAGGGGTAAATACACCACCCAACGTCCAAAATGCCACTCAAAACACATCAGTGCCTGTGTTTTACAAATGAGATGTTTTGAGAACAGCAGACGCAGAGTGATATTGAATTGTATGGGCTGCCTGCATGTCTGCTAAATAAAAAGGTCAAGTAAACATACAAACTGAGAAACCTACAGGCAAGAAAACAAGCATATATATGAATAAGAAACTTAGCACAAGGGACTAGGCTTCTTTCTTCCATTTTGCTCAGAGCTAAAATTCAAACCAATGTTTTAGCTATCATCTTGGTTACATTTAACAGCTCAACTGCTGATTGTCTATGACAAAAATGTTTTCAAAAACATTATGACCCATAAATTCATGTCACTTTTTGTTCCTTAGGATTGTGTACACTCGTGTCTGTGTCCTGGTATGCTACACAAGTCTCCTATCATTTCTTTGATCCCAACACACCTGTGAATGCCAGGTAGGGGAACAGTAATATTTTTATACTTAAGTTTCACATAAGCTACGGCTTCAATTCAACTGAGCTCACTATTCCCAGACTAACATCCAACCACTGCTTTGCAGGTATGAGTTTGGCTCTGCACTTTTTGTGGGGTGGGCCGCAGCCAGCCTGACCATTTTGGGTGGGTCCTTCCTCTGCTGTTCCTGTTCCAACGAAGACAGAAGGGGGCAGCAGTACTACCGGCAATCGGCACCTTCTACAGCCAGGGAGTACGTGTAAACAAAACAACAACAACAACAAAAATCATCAAACAAACAAGCAAACAAACAAAAAAACAAACAGCAAACAAACCCAGAGACCAGAGGGCATTTGTGACAGAGCTCCTTCCCCTCTAACCATGATTATATCCCTGTTCCCACCGTCTGACGTCTCCTTTTACATTTATCCTCAAACACATGGAATGTTTTATACCCACCATCCTCACCTTACCCAAGGTTGCACACGCAGTGTGCCTGTAGCCGTTAGAGAAGACAGGTCCACAGAGGCTCACGCATATACGCTGTGTGCTGTTTTTTAACATTGTGTCTTAAGAAAAGAATTGTAAAACTGCACTGGAATACTATACTTTTCCAGGTTATTTGGCTACAAGACTTGCATCCAAGACATAGTTATGATGAATACATGTAAAATTCATGTAATATATCTAAAATGTTTATTTTCAATGGATGCACTATAAATGAGGTGAATATTAGTTCTTTAAAATATGGTATTGGTTTATATAATTATATATGTTATAAAAAAAATGCCTAGATATATAGCACACACACACAAAATCACTGTTACTATTAAACAGTGTTAATGAACACTTATTTAGGGGACATTTAGTGGGTCAAGAAAAGACACAAAGAACGTCAGATTCAGAGAATTGGTCTCTGCGGCATCATGTTGGCCTGGGTCATGCTGAGTGCCTTTTCCTCCCTAACCATGGCCAAACAGGGCAAGGCCTGAGGCTGGAGTCTTTTTCTTTGTCCACAAATTGCAACTGGAATTGGACGGAGGCCATTCCCCTCTAACGGCGATATAAATTACAGTGGTGTTGATTTGTGAAATGGGGTTTTGCATCACAAGTGTGGGAATAAGGGTTTGGCTGACACCAGGAGAATTCCGGAGGAACCGTTATATAAAAAAAAAAAAACATAAAATTTGGTCCCTGGGGTAATACAGTCTGTGCTATGACAATTTCTCTTTTTGAATGTAATTCCACATGAAGATGAGCTGACGTGGACTTCTGAGAAAATGTCACTGCCTAACATGACTGAAAACAACAAGGATTTGTAGACTTGTGAGACTGATTCAGTGTGAGAAAATGCCAGACAGAAAACTTAACTTCAGCTTCCAGAAATGCTACAGTTGTACTTGTGACCCCTTAGGCGATTCCATCAGCCATCTCTTGACAGCATGATTTAGGGAGGCATTAGCAAAGCACAGCAGTTTCTGACTCTGCACAGCACTAACACTGCTAAGTCTGACTTGCTCTGAATAGGCGTGCTGCTAGTTGCATGCAAGCCACACACAGCTAGGCCTCATCTTTTGATGAACGACACAGAAACTCTCTGGGACAGTGTTGTGAAATGTATAGAAAGTCACCATGTCACATGACTTCACATTCTCTCTTAATTACAGCCTGGCAAAAGCTAGTCTATGAACTTTCTCAGAGGGCCACATTCACACACAGCAGTTGTCAATCTTAGTGTCTGCCAATCTCCATTAAAGAGTCAGTCCAACCAGTCTGATGTTTGATGGAGAGAAGAATGTTGTGTATCAACAGTACACAAGCCCATGTTACAGAGTACAAAATGGAGGGCAAATCCAAAGCTGATAGAAGTTGTTCGCACAGAGCACAGTGGGCTAACTGTGTAAATGAATGCTGCATAGTCTGCACCTATTCACTTGATTACCCATATCCTTCCTACAAACCAGTGACACTCACATGACTTTTGCATTGAAAGGTTCTTTGTGACTTTTCTATGCCAAGGTCAACTGTATCATGTTACTGCTTGACCTCTGTTGATATGTTTCAATGACATATTACAAAGAATTTTTTGACTACATAATGTATGCCCAGCCTTGTTGGACATATCTGTAATAAACTCGTTTGGGGGATTATCTGGAGTGAATCAACCCGTAAGCCGTGTTGTTTCACGTTACTGAGTGCTGGTGGTTGGTATGAGAATGACAGAATTTGGTACAACGTAGACCAAATGGTGAATTGGCAGCCAATCTTAACTGATCAGGGCAAGGAAGTTTAGTTTTTCTGTGCCCCCATTAGTTAGTCATCAGTACTCAGCAGCCTCAGAGAACAGCGACATGGGCTGATTGGCTCTGATTTTTCCCTTTGCAAGAGTAGCAAGAGATACCTCACTGCAACAAGTTCCTAACTGACAGCCATCCACAATGGTTTAAGCATGTTAGGACATGCAATGCAGCACAGAAGTGCGGGGGGCATTCTGTCTCTCTACATCCTACAGTAACATCTTAGAGTGGTGGTAGTAGCAAGAGCTCTAACTATTGAATACGTCACAAATGTCATCTGGTGCACCTAACTATGCATCTGTGTGAAGCCTCAACTCACCTGCTCCCACTAACAGCCTTGACTTAACTTAGCTCAACACAGTTCTTTATCCTTCATCTTTAAACTAACCACTAACGAGGAACAACATGGAATCAAGAAAGTCTTGTGACATGTCTCTTTCTCTTCTTTTCTTTCTTCCTTCATTTCTCTCTGTCTCTCCCTCTCTCCTTTTTTTATCGGCTGTTCTTCTGTCTTCTCCTCTCCTCTAATTCAGGGCTGAATTGTTGAGTGAGACTAGTTTTCCTGACTGACCAACCCCCCCAGCCTTTTTTCGAAGACTGTTCCGAGCTCCACTGTCTGTTTCCATCCCCCTCTGCTCCTCCTCCCTTCACTCAAAACTGGGAGCCTTGTCACTCTGCTATAGAAATGTTTTGCTCCTTCTCCCTTCTTGAGATGTGTGTGTTTTTTCTGTTTTTATCCGCATGTGATATTTAAGTAAGGTTGGAAAATGTTATCCTGCACCTGTAATAACCCTTTCCACCGCAAACCCTGCCTCTGTAAATATGATTTCTTTAGGATATATATATATCTGTGTAAGAACCCTGTGTGACAGGGCATTCTACCTGCATGTTTATGCATGACTGGAGAAAAAAGTGTGTCTTCAGATGCACAATGACTTCTGCGATTAGATGTGACTTTCCTTTGATTTTGGGTTTTCTATGTTTTATTTGTCCAATTTATTTGGTTTCGGTTTCAACTGTACATTTTCTTAAACCTGTTCTTTTCTTTTAAATTGCAGACCAAATGTTAAAAGTTCTCCACCAGACAAAGGGGAGCAGTACTTATAGTTTGGGAGAGTGAACGACACCGCTGATTCACACACTGTTAGAGGCACTCTCTCTAGGCACAAAGGAGACAAAAAACAGAATTGACAAAATGTAAGGCGTAAGAATACCATATATGTCCTCATGTAAAAGCTTAATTCGTTTTAAAACCACTGTACAACATAGCTTTTTATGAGTGATGCGCTTGGTAAGCAGTTCAGTGGTATATGTAGTAGTTATTTGGTTTAGAAGTTTATATATTCACATTAATTAGGCTAGGTAACAAATGTGCCTTATTAAGACCCATTAGTCATATAAAGATTTATGGCATTTGGGTGCAACTTCTTTCAGGGTAAACAGTGATGAAACAAGCATGCAAATGTATTCCATTATTTCTTTGTATTGTAATTCACATGAAATTACATGGTTATTTGGTACATCATTTTTTTGTTTTGTTTTGTTTTATTTTTGCTAATTGCCATCACTCAGAACTTGTAAAGCCTTTCTGGAGCACAAGTTTTTTTGTTTGTTTTTGTTTCTTGTTAAAAGCAACTAGAATCATGTTTTGTTTGTGCATAAAATGTAGGAAAGTAAGAGATCTGTTGTCATCAATTTAAATAGTTCATGAAGTGTGTAGCCAACCACCTGTTAGAATTAGTAGAATTTCAAGAAAACGTGAGCCAACTTTTTAAAGAAACCCTATTTGGATCATTACAGTGAGTTTCATGGTGCACATATGATTTGTGTTGATGAATGAAACATTCAGAATGCATTGAAAGGCACTGTTGACTAAAGAAGCTTTGTCACATAGTGGGGTGAAATATGTAACGGCCAATTTTGTGGAATGTAATCCCAGATATTTTAGTTGCATACGTCATAGAATATTCTATCTAATATTCACCATTGTGTATCATCTCATATAAAATGTTATCATCTCTGTTTATCCGTTTTGACATAAATAAATACAGGAAAACTGATATCTGACAGTTCCCCTATTTAATTTAAACCTCTGGACTAGTAAAACCTTAAATCGGTGGAGATGGTAAGTTATTTGACTTTGGAAAAATAATTGCAGTGCAGACAGTTATATCAACCATAAAATATACAATTTCAGAAATCTGTTTGAGTTGATAAACTCAGAAAACACAGCAATTTAAATAATTATTTGTTGAGATGTGATGATTCGGATGCAGCACCAAAGCTTAAAATACCTAACTAAAGATTTGTTGTTTTGTCCTTGTAATGTCCACCAGATAAATAACTAGTCTACATCCATTTTCATGAAAAATATTAAAATGGTGCAGTATGGTTTGTATCCTACTGAATCTTATTAGAAGTGATAAAATAATATGTATTGGATGATAACATGGTTTTAGGCCGACCAAAAGAAAAAAACAAAAAACAAACAAAAACAACAAATCTTGAATTCAAATAAGTAATATTTCTGACATTTATCTGTTGTAAACCTAGTGTGGACACATGTTATTTTGGCAATGAATATATTTGACCATAATGCATTTGTTTTTAGTTCAGTCACAAAACATAGATGATATTCTAGTTTCTGAGATAGTTAGGCTGTTTCAGACATTTTAGAGAACTTGACACATTCTTTGATCTAGCCTGAGGATGTGGATGTACAAGCTACAATTAATACACCTTGAGACTAATTGTGAGTGATAGTTCACCACGGGCTGAACTCATGTCAAAAGCAGCATAGTATGTATATTATCTGAGTGTCCCTGAGTGAAACTCATGCTCATGGCCAGTGGCATAGTGTAGCATTTTATCTACCCAATATCAGTGATCACATGCAGAGTGGTCACGCAGTGTATAGTAGTGAACACAAGCTTATCAAGAGCAGTGGGCAGACATGTGCTGTAATCCACCTAACACAGCAGAGTGCAATTCAACCTCTGCCCCAGCCATGTTTCCTTACCATTGATTGGATTGGGGATTGAACAACGGCGACACTTCAGCCTTTAAATCTGAGCCCCTAACCTAAGGAGGTGATGGCTGCCCATAAATAGAGCTAGAGACGTCTGTGGAGATGATTGATGAATGTGAAGTGTACATGAAACAACATGACTCACGACTATGACGAGCTGTAGCTCTGTGAGAACATCTTTGCCATGCGTGTGGCAGAGCTCCATGGTTGTCAAAGCATCCCCACAGGAGTCCAAAGTGAAAGTGAAGGCTGTGATACAATGATAACATAGAAAGTGTACTGTATAAAATAATGAAAAATACATACATGGGTGAAGGGGTAAAGAAAAGGTGGGCAAACTATAAAATCTGGTGTGTGTGTGTGTTTGTGTGTGTGTGTGTGTGTGTGTGTTGGGGGGGCACTATAAGGTGGACTGCGGCGAACCAAACCAGTGTAGTCTACTGGCTATTAACCAGTGTCTTTATCTTACTATATTCTAAACACATTGCTACCATTACCTTGATAACTTCACTAGATGTTTCCTTCTGTATGTCTCGACTCAGTCAGTTTGATTGATCAAACCAACTATCCTTGAAAATTAGGCCCTACAATATTTAATTACAGCAAAAATACTATTGATTAAAGTCATTGAAATATTTAAATGAATAAAAATTTAAGTAATTTATCTTGTTGTGTGGTGAATAAGCTGGAAATCACAGCCTGCTGGTCCACAGCCTGCACCTCTGGTGCACAGGCCCTAAGTAGACTTCTTGAAAATTTAGCGTGTCAGAGTAAACATACACTTTGGATTCTCTGTGATAAGAAGCTGTGTAACCCAAAATTTCTTGTGAATGTGATGGCAAGATTACATAAGCCTACTGAATTTGGCTTGCAATATTTATGAAAAAAGGTAGCTGTGACAGTCACCGTTGTCTTTGTGTCAAAAATGTATGTTCTCCTCTCTTTGTTGAGTCAGTGGCATGTAATGTGTACTGAAATGTTGGGGAATTAACCTAAAAACGTCAGGTTTGACAGGAGAAGGGGTCCTGTGTCAATGCCTCAGAAATCGCTTTCCATCCATTTTACTAGCCTATATACTTTTTATCCAATCTGATGAATGTATTGACCATATTCCATATTCTGCACGGCCTGTTGTGTCTTGCAGGCAGATTAGTCACACAGACATAATTGCTGATAATGACATTAATTTACTGGATGCCTAATCAGCAGGCCAGGAGGCCAAACCATATTTTGACTCTAAGCCATCTTCATTGTCTTGCAAAGAACTTCTCTACTTGGCAGAGGTTAAGCCAAAGAGATGTTAAGGCCAAGACAAACACTACAGCTTGTACTTTACTTATATTTACGTTTCTCCAACTGCTGATATTGACTATTTATCTGGGAGGAAAAAGGAACAAGGTGTTGGAGCTTCCCTACTTTGTGCTTGATCTACTTGATGTCAGAAAACCTTCAAATACAAATACTTCAGGAATAATCTATAAAGCAACTTAAAGCACCAAAGATTAGCCTAGGTCAGCACTAATTGTCGTGGGCCACTGGTGTGGAACCCAAGGAATTAATGTACCATAACCACCTCAACAAGGTCAGAGGTGGATCTGTAGGCTGTGACTGCTTTGAGAAATCCCCACATTAGGAATGCAGGGCACAGTCTACTCTCAATGACAGGACTCAAAATAACCATGGAAAAATCAAAGGGCCATGTTCAGACTCTTTTAACTAGACTGAGACACTGTACCTATCCATTATTCATGGGAGATTTGTCCCAAGATACCAAATCTACATTTCATACAAAAGACAGCAATGTTGTAATTACTTTTTTGTTAAATTATTTTGAGTATCATTCTGTTCTTAAAGAAAAAAGTAAATCTATCCATCTGCTTAAACACAATACAGGATGTACACACTACAATGCACTTCATTGAACTCATATAACATATTTTGATTGCTCTTATGGACATTCCAAGATTTTCCAAGAGTTAAAAAACAGACTCTTAAAATTACATGCTGTAAGTAATTGTCGTGTAATTTTTTCCTTCACTTCAATATATCTTATTTGACAGTAATGTTCCATGCATCCATTGCTCAACTACATACATTACATCAAGTGACATTTATGTTTTAAACCATATACACTTGATAGAGCATCATAAAACTATGATGTGTGACTTCAATTGTCACGGGTCTGCTTGAGACTATCTCTGCATATTTCTAGAACCCTACATTTGACATTTCTATGGTTTTAAAAGGGGTTTTGACCATTAAATCTGGTTTATGGATTAAACTCTTGACTCTGGGCGAATGCTGCCTGACATAGGCCCAGTGGCCACCACATCTTTGTCATGTTACAACTCGACATGTGGTTAGTGACCAGGCCTCACAAATGACCCCAATTCAGTTTCAATTCCTGGAAATAGACAGAGTAAATCAAACACAAAAATGTCAGCATGGCCATGGACCTCCTGCTTGAATTTTGTTCTCCCCAATCACCACATAGGATTGGACAGTAAGCTACAAAGAGTGAAGCAAAACAGGCTTCATCCTATGTGAAGCTAATGCAATTTCTGGCCTTTAGAAGGTCTTCAAAGTGCAAATTTGTCAGTGCCAGTGGGATGGCACATGCATTTCACAAGTGCTCCTATTGTGTGGGTGAGCCTTGTGTCCCAAGGTCGGCTGTCACTGCTCTGGCCTTCTGTTGGGGGAGAGTGTGACCACCAGAGACACATGAAAACAGATGCTCTAGTGTCCGATAACTGACAATAGCGAAGTAAGTGTAGCTCTCCACCACTCCGCTTGCACTAAGGCAAGATCTCCAGACTAGTTCTGGTTGAGATCTTGCTGAGATCAGTGACTGTATTTAAAAATGAAAGAATGAAGAGAATTTCCAGCTATTTCACTCTTTCTATGCAGTTGTGTTTCATCAGATATACTGTACTTTTTGCTGTGGAATTGGCCAACATTGATCTTATCCTCACGTCAAGTGAACATAGGCTCCAACTTTAAATAGTCCCCAAAGGCTTGTAGCATTATACAGCCTATAAGTGACTGATTAAGAACTGAGTATGCCACAGACTTGCCCTGTTTCAGTGACTGTGGGTCCAGGACTGATTTGCATGCTGGCCTTTCTAACTTTTCCTATCCTGTCCATGGCCTTCCCTAGTGGGTGTCAAAGCTGTGAGCCCCCTTTACGGTCTGTAATTGCGGAAAAATGCTAAATGCTAGTTCTGCCTCAACGGCCCTGGGCTTTGGTCCAAAGTTTGTTAATAAAATTCTTTCAGGTAGGAGGTGGTAAGCTTTACCTGCTCGACTAGGTCACAGTCAAATGACAAAACTGAATCACAGCTGCTTGTGACAGCGGCAGAATCATAAGAGCAAGTGAAATGGTGTCTGAATGAGACCTGAACTGTATGACTATTTGTGTAGAAGTACACAATTGATCCTTTAACCTTCATCCAGTGCTGTGCCTGGCAATATTATGAAATAAACAACTGTCAAAATAACCAATCAAATGTACTTTTTGTTATTCAGTAAACACCTATTGCATGAAAATGTGCACTGAACTGAAGCAGCAAGTTAAAGGAGAAATCTGGTGTGAATCAATCAATAGATCTGTTGATCAAGATCACCAAGGGCTGTCTGTAGGAAAAAGAACCAGAAGATTTTATACAACACAGAGCTAATAGTAAACTGGTGCCCCATTCAGTTAGTGTTAATTCAGTCTATGTTGTATCAAATTTTCTTGTTGTTTGTCCTATTGACAGAACTCAGTGACCTCAAACAACAAGGCTATAATTGATTCACACTGTATTTCTTCTTAAAAGTCATACTCTACAGTATAGGTTCAGGAGCTATTCAGCCTGGACAGACAAATGCTACTGTACTGACAACTAAATCAGTCTCACCGGCTTTGATTGCATGAAACATTCTGTAAACTAAAGCTATGGCAAATTGTGTCAAAGGGTGAATGAGGAGAGAGCAATGGATTCACAATTAAACAGCAAGTCAACAAATACCAATCCATTCGGCTGTGGTAGGGATGAGTGTCAGAGCCATAAAATGCTGTGAATGTCAAACAAGGGCCAGTGAAGGAGAGCGGTTTGCGCTATGCATGCAATCCAAGTAAACAACTTTTGCCAGGAAGCAATCCTTCCAAATGAGATGCTCTGGGTATACACATCCCAAAGAAATCACCAGCAAATACCCATCAAAACACCTCAATAAATTACTCAAAAACTATTATGGCCATCACAGTTTTTGCAATACACATATTTTTCAGTAGGGCAATTTTCAATTGGGCAATGTGTTTTTGTCTATATCTTCTGTTGTTCTGTATATGATGACACTATAGGTTAAGAGCATGCAGGGAGACGAGGAAACATAGACACGCTGACCATACTGACTCTATTGCCTGCAGTTACTCTATGAGTCGTTTTGAGGATGAGGAGAATTTCACAATTGGATGGATGTCCTGGGCTGCTTTTGGATTTTCTTTTAGGAAAGTTCCTTTGCTATGAAATGACCCAAAAATATTTAGAAGTAGTTCTCTAAATGCTAGGAAAAGGTTCTCCAATGCTTCTATTCAAACCTCCTCCATATTGTACGCTGGTGGTTCCTATGAAGCAGAAGGAGACAAGAAACCCCTTAAAATTTCTTGCACTATGAAACATCAAATCAATTTGGCACAGACCAATAACACCTGCCTTACCATAATTGTAAGTGGATTCGGGTTCTCTTGAAATCGCTGTTGTCTTACAAAAAAGTCCTGATGAATTCTTCCTTTTATCTTTCCCTGACGTCATGATGTTTTCCAACAAGGTCAAGGTAAAGTGGATAGTGAAAGAAGATAGGAGAGACTACTTGTAAAGGGCCCTGGAGGTCTTCAGTAGAAACACAATCACTTAGAAGGGCCCTCTAGTGGTGGACCTTTTCCCCTCTTTTTCATCTGTGTTGAGAACAAACTATAAACCCTGTGACAGTCACCAAATTAAAGTTAATATCTTACCCAAGTCTTCAGTCACAGAACAAATTATCAGGAAGATTTGTATGGTTTTTAGTAATCACATAGTGAAGAGTAAAGGTCATTACTGTTGATGCTGTAGACATTCATTAAAAG
Source organism: Tenualosa thibaudeaui (assembly GCA_027481765.1). NCBI lineage: Eukaryota > Metazoa > Chordata > Actinopteri > Clupeiformes > Clupeidae > Tenualosa > Tenualosa thibaudeaui. The sequence goes on from JAIFZK010000003.1 coordinate 16,292,139, forward strand.
CCATAGACATTGAATGATGTCAAATGTTTTATATTACTATATTGAATATTTGAATGTTCAAATATCAAATATTCAAATATTGAAGACATTTACATGAAGATATGATTCATGAAGGAGTGATAAAAATTACATTTAGTCATTTCATAACTGAGTCCCTTACCTCTTACCCCAACCTCAGACTAATGTAAATACTGACAGTATCTCATTTATAACATCATCGACATTTAGGCTATAATAAACATGAAAGTAAAAATGAAGGCAATTAGCAATAAAGGGTATTTTTATGTACAGCAAAAGAGTGAATTACATAAAGATCCTTGCTGGCTTTGTTCTAAAAAGCACTGAGGTAAAAAGTTTTTCTCATTGTGTGTCCTGGACCATTTGAAGATTGTGGGTTGGACTGTTGTTTTGTGCAAGAGAACCATCCATTTCTTTGGTCCATCACTTATTACAAGGGATTGTGAATTAAAAACTCAGCGCTGAGAGGTATTACTAAGACAAGCAAAAGAGTAACAAAAAAAGTAAGGTTTAGTTTTTTTGTTATTGTTTTTTTTTTTTTTTGAATGACTAAGGTATTTTGAAACTGAACTTTGAAATCATTAAAGCAGCAGAGGTGTGTGGCTTTAGATGATAAAGTTTTCCCATCCAAAGATATAACTTCCTTAACTTAGCCGACCTGTCTTTTTTCCTGTTGTGACTCTGGAGTAGGACTGAGTAGTGTTTGGAGTTAGTTATCTACTTGATTTTAATGTGACATTTTAATGATGTACTTTTTCTTTGGGTGAAAGAATTTTAAAAATTACAGAGATAACAGACACCAAACATCACACACACACAATTCACAGAATTCACAAATGACCAGACAGACAAAACAAGTCTAATAATTGCACATGGTAACACATGCATGCGCGCACGCACACACACAAACATCACTCATTTAATGACAAGACAGATAATACAAGTCACATGTAATCACACATGGTAACACACACACGCACACACACACACACACACACACACACACACACACACACACACACACACACACAAGCATCATTCACAAATGACTAGACAGACAATCAAGTCACATGCTGTAACCACACATGGTAAAACACATGGACTTGCCAACACACACACACACACACATACACACACACATTCCAAATCTTCAAGGAAGAGAGCCCTTGAAAACAACATGGTGAGATCCAGCATTGTGAGAGATGACTGGAGTTGTTTCCAGTCCAGTTTTTTTTGTATTGTCCATCTGCTACTCGTGTGCCCCTACTGAGCTTTCCTCTCCAAAAGGGGGCAGTATCCCACTATTGTCTTTGTCTGTGAGCTCCCCTTTCACAGCTAACCATGCCAAGTAGATTAGATGAAGCGGTTGAGCACTCTCTCTGGAAAATGACAATGCTAATTCTCAGCCCCGACTCAGAACGAGTGCTGTCCAGGGAGGTTAAGCGGTGAAATCGCCCATCTCCCTTCTATAAATGCTAGAAGTCAGCAGGGGTGAGCCGGTGGCAGAACCCGAGATTCCAGCGGCCCAGTTAAACGAGACCGGCCATCTGAGTATGATGAATGGGAAAGATTTAGGCTTAATTGCCTATTTCATTATGACAGACTCATGCAGAGTCCAGGGCCCTGCCATAGACTTGCAAATAATGAGCCACAAGGATTTTCATAAAAAGTAATAAAAAAAAACCTTCACACTGGTATGGATATTAATCATAATTAGCTCAACTATTATCAAAAGAAATAGCATTATCACCAGATATGGCACATGATAGTAGGTCTATTATTTTCACATCCATTTTAATTTATAAATTATAAATCCAAAGTGAATCACTTAACAGGCCATACATTCTTGTCATATGTAAATCAAACTGAGATTCTCCCTGCTCTTGCATGAACTCTTGACCTCTTTTGATAAGGTCCCATAAGCATATCAAGTCGCCAACCACTGCCTCTGCAGCTCACTGCCAGAGTGTCAGGGTGAGATTTTGTAAATGTACATGAGGTGTGCGTGAGCAACATTTAAACTCCGGCAGTAGCAACTGACATCCCCTGATATCTCAATTTCCATAAAAAGGCTTGGAGCCCAGGGGGCCAGTTTAGTCACGCTTCCCCCCTCTTCAAACGGCAGAGGCCCAGGCATGAAAATGAGGAAGTGGTCCCGTGGGCAGACTTCTGTAATCTCTGCGGTAAGTGCGAGTCATCTCAGAGTCGGAGACACGGATTCGCCGACCTACCAGTATGAACACTTTTTTTGTATGTGTGCATGTGTGTTTTTATGTTTGTCTGTCTCTCTCTCTCTCTCTCTCTCTGTGTGTGTGTTTTGCCAAAAGTTCTGGTACAAGCTTACATGCTGGCTTCACTGCCCTCCCCTCTGACTGACTCTCCAATAGAGGACGTCTAACACTGCCTGTAGTTTCTCACTTCTTGACACAGGACTGATAGCTGGAGGAGTGTCTTTATCAGCCAAGAAACATGGCGGCCTGAAGAGAACTACAAATGTCATTCATGTCATGAGATGATGACAGAGACATGAGACTCATGTTCAGAAGACTACGTGATGTCCTCAGAGAAAGCATTAAGGTGCAGCTATTAGTTGTTATTAGTAGTTAAAACATATGATCAAAGTCTCCCTGTTCTTTCTTGGTTCGAACTGAAATATTTCAAGATTAGCCAGAATAGGGGGTGGGCACTCTAGCAATGACATTATGAGGGTGATTTGTGAAAAAAAAAAAAATCTGCCTCATTACTGTTCGTTATTAATGTCAAACAAATGCCAGGCCAGGTGGTTAATCTCAATGACAGTTCACCTTTTATAATTACCCTGACTGGAAAGAAGTTTAGTACTCCAAAATGTGATGTGTTCTACTGAAGGGAAGTGAGGAGGTTTGGTTCCCAACAGCCTGATGCGGATAAACAACAAATAAAAAAGAAAAGTGCCAAATTGGGTGAACCTCATTTCTCATTTTCCAGAACATTTCACTGATAAGCAGCTTTGTTGTGGGTCCAGGGATTTAAGCCTTATGTCTCAGAGAGGCAGAGGAGCATGGGAACCACACAGAGTGACAGAGAAGATCACCAAAGGTAACAGGATGGAAGTGCCGTCAGGTCTGGAGGCGCATCCCCATGTATGCATACTAATTTGCCTTGAGACTGTATTGATTAAATGAGCATATCAAAGCTATACATGTGTGGCTGTGCCTTTACATAAAGGGCCAAGAACTTTTTTCTCAGAGGACTGGCAAACACTGACGTTTTGCTTATTCATGGCAATCTCTTGACCATTGTATGGATATTAAGTACCCTGGGTCTCACGCTGAATTGAGGTCTGGCCTGAGTTTACTCAGGCTAGATAATATGTGTATCGTCGAGTACAAAGGCTGAATTTATGTATTTTGCATTAGCTAAATACATTTTCTTTGCAAGTGCTCCAAATAGGAGAGGGAGGCACAAGGGACCTCATGGCCTGATTTAATGAGTGATTTGAGGGTGATGACTCAGGAGGAGGCAGAAGTTTTTGGTTGTTGAGATTCCTGAACAGGTTGTATTTCAAGATTCTAAAAGTTGTTGGTTTTGAAACCAAAAACAAACTGCATTGAAATAATATTTAAAATAAAAAAATATAAATGTCAGATAAGCTTTAAACAACATTAGTACAGTAGTATCTAAATAACAATTAATTCAGTTCACTGAGCTGTAGGTGAAATTGGTATGAAATTTCCCGATAAATGATTGAATTGAATAAATGATTTTTGTAGGCCTACTTAAGCATTTTAACTATCCAGCTATCCAGCTATCTTACTCTCTTTGCTAGCTAACAGAAAGAGCCAGTCAAAGAGGAATTTCTGATGATTCTTCCTTGCTGATTAGGCTAGGATTATGATTAATTTGTCATTGTAAACCTGCTGCAAGTTAGGAGCCCCTTCCCCAAAGGAAAGTTTCTTGACTGAAAAAACATGCTTTTTCATCTTGTCTCATGAGAAATTAGTTCTTGTTGAGATCTCATTTCTCTTAAAGGAGAAAGAAGGTAGGAGAGGGAAAAACTCAGAGGCAAAGTGGAAAGATTATTTTATGATAATTTCTTAAGATTAACATAAAATGGACCTGAACTGAGACAAGATGAGGACTATTTTCAGCTGCACAATGCTATAAGCCATCAATCACTGAATGTGTGCATTAGCCCTTCATACTGTGCTAATGCTTGGTCAATGTATGGTTTTTGAGCTCACATTCCTTTTAACCTCTATAAACATGACTCTCTATGAGTTTAAGTAGGTCAGAGGAAACTTCCCTTTAACCAAGTATTTAAAGAAAATAATTTTCTATAGTGATAAAATTCAGCTAGCATTGTAGCCTGGATCAGACAATGCGTGCACCACAATTTCACCAGTGCTGAAAATATCTTGACAAGTCTTGAGCAAAGAAAGCTTAGCACTGAAAATAAGCCCAGAGTGCAGCGTGCATTAGAATAGCACTAACAGACAGGCAGGCAGAGCTCAAATGAAATGGGCATCTGTAAAACCTTGTATCAGCTTCCCAGAGCCAATCAGCCAGAGGGGCTCAGTAGAAGTTCAGAGCAGCAGCAGCAGCTGAAGCCAGACTCCGCAGCTGACAGCTGGGTACAGCCGCCACGTGTGGACGTGACCTAGCAAAAGGATGCAAGACAGCAGATACAGTAGTAGCCTACACAGCAAACACATCCACACACTTTTGGTACACAGTGTGCTACATAAGTGCAAATTCATTTGAATCTTCCAGGATGAACATTGAATATGTTTGACATTGGATTTTAACATCAGGTTTACAATTGACAGTTCAAGATTCAGGATTTAAAAAAAAAAACTTTGTCTATCACATACTGACAGAAAAATGGCACAGAGGGAGAGGATACCGACAATCTGAAGTATCACTGCAGATATTGAGACCTATTGGTTTAAACAATGAGTCACATTATGACTAATTAGTTAAAACTTGTCTGAAAATGTTCTCATAGGACTGAATGGTTTTATCGGCACAATCTTGGATCACTTGGGAGCTGGGATCTAACCAGAGTGAAAGCTGCCACACCTTTTTTTCCCCACAGCTGTCTGGTGTGAGGAACTCATCACAATTCACACTTTTACAGACAGACAGACACACACACACAAACACACACAATTCCACTCTTAATTTAATCTCTCTTTTTTCCCTCATTGCAATAATACAGCATCTTAATTGGCCCTGACAGCCTCACCAACTCAATTCCAAACAGCTTTTCCCAGCACTGGCTTTTTACGTTTCTAATTAAGTACAATCAGTGGGAGTGATATTTATCGATTCACCTATCTCTGTTTGAAGGAGACAGTGCTCCGCTTGCCCGTGAGCAGAGTCGAGCGTTTGTCCGCCTCGCCGTTTCTAATTTTGGCATCAGTAAAATAATTATGATTGATGCAGGTGTCTCTTTGTTCTTTCAAAGCATTAGACTGATGAAACAAAAAGGTCTGTGAAACTAATTAATCTGCAGGGATGTGCTGTGTAAGGGACTTATCATCCTTAAATCAGCATGCTTCACAGCTTTAAATATTATATTAGATATCTCACATGTTAATTCAAGGGAAGGAGATAGGACAGATTTTATGATTCGCTGAGACAGTCAACATGCTCTCTCTCTCTCTCTCTCTCTCTCTCTCTCTCTCTCTCTCCTTGACTTCAAGAGGATAGGCCAGACTCAACCCAAACACCTTGACACAAGAGAAACAAACAAACAAACAAACAAACAAATGAATAATTATTAAAATGAAATAAAAATATACCACAGCTTGTACTGGTATTTTCTTGAATGCCACACTGTTTCATTATTTTCTAAATGGTAAATATGCATATATGGACAAGCAACAGTAAAAGGAATAATTTTTTTTCAGATAGGCTAACACCTCTTTCTATTCCTGAAAATGTATTTTTTAAAATATTACAGTTCTAGATGATTCCCTCTATCAGATACAGTTCTGACCACTGAGTCATTTTCAAATCTATTTCTCCCCAGTATCACTGCAAGTGTAATAGTATGAAAGCTATTTCACAGTTCAGGGTCATGAGTTCAGATGAACCTGGACATAACAATCTTATATATTTTATATATTTTTAAAACTCACCACCCTTGTTTTGCAACTCTCTTCCCACCCCCTTAACCCCTCCATTACATTAGACAATATTAAAAGAAGTCAATATTTTTTATACGTTTATCCTAAATTTAGGCCTAATTGTGATGTTACCCATACAGTTGCAGAGAGTCCTAGAATCTTCCTAGGCTGCATTCGCCTAAAATTGGACTGGACAGCAGATGGAACATGACTTACCATGCTACCCCAAAATGAACATTACACTAAGAGTTGCACGACTCACATGGGATCCAAATGCAAACAGCGAGGGCTGACGCAAGAATACAATGCTTTGAAAAAGGCTCTGAAAACACACACAAGGCCATCGCCTGAAGCTTCGAATCCTTTAGCCAAAACATTTGCATCAAAGGGCATCTATGATGTTGGCCACTGAACTTACGACCCTGTATTATACCCCTTTTATTTCCTTACTTACTTTAAAACCTACTGAAAACCAATGGATTTGATGCCAAATGAAACAGACTCGCTTCAGAGTTTGATCACTCAAAACTGACTGGCCCTGAAGTAAAGCTAGATAGAGAAGCACAAATCTGTCTAGGCAGACAGCCACGGTAGCACCAGCAGTAACTGACTGACTAAGGCTGATTATACCTAGAATTTTTGCCTGCCTAGAGATATTCTCCTTATCTTACTTTTTTTTTGCATTTAGCAGATGATTTTATCCAAAGCGACTTACATTTGTCAATTACATCAGGGCCAGTCTCCCCTAGAGCAACTTAAGTGCCTTGCTCAAGGGCATAACCCACTATTTCTAGGCTACTAGCATGCTAGCCAGGTTTCTTAACTGCTACACCAACACTGTCCCCATCTATGATCTATTTTATGATATCTATGATGTTCTCTCCTTACAACGCTCAACAAATAGAGCTGTCTATGGTGCTGACATGACAGTGGTGCTGACAGTATCAGTGCTACTAGGAAAATAGAACTGAAAATGTAGAATGTGCTTTTAGGTGGGCTACTGTTTGTATTTTGCAATAAATGTGAAAACAAAAACAATAACCGCAAAACCAAACTTATTTGGTTGTGGGATGGTCCATCTGAGGGGGTGGTTTGTGTCTGTGGCTGCAGGAAGAAGTTATGATCAAAGTTTTTTTTACTTATTTTAAGTTGGTCTTCCAAGAAAATTGTGTGTCCAAGTTTGGCCAGATCTGCTGGCTTGCTCAAAGTGGACAGCCTGCTGTGATAGTTATTGTTTCCATGACCACTTTATCTGGCTGGTTGCAACCCTTGCCTTCTTCTTCCAAACAGAGGATGAATTTTTTAACACTGCTCCAACTGACAGCAGAATGAGAAGGAGGAGAAGAGAGGGAGATGAGAGAGAGAGAGAAGAGGCAGACAGACAGAGAGAGAGAGGGATGGGGAGTTGGCGTAGGGTCGGGATGGGTGTGTGTGTGTGTGGGGGGGGGGGGGGGGGGTTGATGGGCGGAGGTAGGCGCCTAAATATGGGAAAAAACTCTCAAAGGCAGTTTTGAGGGCATTTGAACATTTCAAGTGTTTTTAAAGTTTCATTACCTGATCTGTTGCTGATCTTTCAATTTAGGGAAGTCATGCTCTTTTGAAATGACTCCAAGTAGTGCACACACACAGGACATGCACAGACCAGATATCAGTTTTAACAAATCTGACCTTTGTTTTGTTTACTGATTTGTTTGAAGCCTCATTAAATGCCAGAATTATTTGGATGGTCTTAGAATTGAAAGGTTGGCTTTGAAGGGACTTGATTTTAGGCTACAATCCAGCCTTACAGATAACGGTAATAAAGTGCATAAAGTTAAAACCATAACGTCTAAAACTGCATAACATCTAATGCACTGTGCAGTTAGAGGCCATTTTAATTCTACAAGGGAAAGATTAAAACAATCGCTTGGGGAGAGAACAACACTGAAATGAGCAAGTGAAGACTGGTAATACGTTTTGAATTGTTGACTTGTATCCTTTTTCCACCTGAGCTACGATTTCACAAGCAATTTAACTCAACACCTCTGCTAGTGGAACCCCCTGAGGTACCATTTTTGAGGTCAAAGAGTATATCTTTCAGACTCCTTCGTTCAGAATCCGATGACACCAATGTCTATCCCTTTCATTTAGATGCCTCTCACCGAAACATTTCTTTTCCCCTTTGTTTCTGAATTTCTAACTTCCTTTCCTCCTCCTAATCCGTGCCTTTGGCTCTCCTTCAAATTCAAAAGATTATATTATACATTTCCATTAGTGCTATTATCATGACACGTGCTACTTGTGCCTTTGACAGTAACCACTAGGTTCATGGTGAGCCCATCTAACACCTTGTCTTTTTCCTGAAGTCTCCCAGTTAGATATAAACATCAGAATTTCATCACTTTGTTTAAAAAGAGAAAGTAGAGGTAAAGCTAATCTAAATAGTTTATCCAGCTAACTTAACACATGTTCTGTTTCACATCAGAAATCTGGGACGACCAAGTAGTCAGTTGAGAATAACCAGTGCCAGAGTTGAATACTGAATAGTTCTTCGTTCTGTCACAGTATACATATCAATATTTCAGTCTGTCGACCGACCCAAAAGGAAGAGGCCTAACTGATTATAAGGGATGAACTCCACATAAACTCGTGAATCACTCATTGCTTTGATAACTCCACCTAGGGGAGTTTGTTTTAAGGAAGTTAATGAGGTGGCGGTGTAACCACCCACCAAACACACACACACGCACACGCACGCACACACACACACACACACACACACACACACACACACACACCAAACACCACACACACACACATACAATGGCACGCACACACTTACACACACACACACACACACACACACACACACACACACATTTGGAGAATGTTCATTCCGAGTGTTGTGTGGGCTGGCTGAGAGTGTGTAGAGGAGGCACACATCTGCTTGCGCCAGCTGCCTGGGGTGTGGAACCGAGAGCGAGAGACACTCTCCTCCCACAGAGCCACACAGGAGTACGGAGACAATCAGCCACCTCCAGGCCACGTGTTAATTACAGAGTTCAGTGCTTACATTTACCTCAGCCTGTGTCAGTGGCCATGCAAAAATGAACTTTACCCAACCTGGAGAGCTGACAGAGGAGGGTTAGAGTGAGGTGAAGTGAGCTCACTTTTTTATGTTTGATTCTATGGCTATAAACAGCGAAGGGAACTATGGTGAATACATTCCGAATGCAAAATCTTGGATGGCCCTGGGCCAAGAGGAAACATGACACTAAACTTGGGTTTAATATTCTGCATACTGGCATGTACTAAGAATTCACTACACTGGGTGTCTATGAGGTCACTGTGAATGAGCACCTGCACAAGACATAGACAATTCAAACAACTGACTGAAGTGCTTGGACTCAACCAGATATTACCTGTCAAACTTTCCTGTTTTGCCCAAAGCCATTACAAGGACTGGGAGCACTTAAATGCCCTTGGCATTCCACACTGAGCAGGTGACAACGTTGATTATGTTGTCAGTTTCCCATATTTGATATGCCACCTGACGGGCTTGTCTGCTTATCCTAGTCTGTTTACACATTCTCTGCCCAGTCATTCCACTATAGGGATCTGCTCAATTTAATAACACATTGATGAAATAGAAACAAACACAAAGAAAAAAAAAATCTTCTCAAGCTAGAAAATGTGAAAACCTGGACGACAAGGAAAGGTCTAATTACCTAAGATTTGACTCAAATGCACTCAGAATCACTGTAGGAGCTAATAAGCTGTCTAAGATGTCAGCATAGCCGTGAGTGGGCAAGCCTTAGACAATAACACACCTCAGCCAAATAATGTGAAGGAAAAGTGCAAGGTAAAAATAGTCTTCCTCGTAAGAAGTTCAGGAATATTACACAGTCCACCTCAAAATATTCAAGAATATTACATAGTCCACCTCGAGTACTGCTCTGCCAGTATGAGACATTAAAGCTATAAAACACCAGACCCAAAAGAAAAAGAAAGAAATACCTGAATTGGGTATGTAATGAAGCATTCATTTCTAAAAGCTCATTAATAATCATGCTAAAGGTAAGCCTATTACTGTGCTGAATCATCTGTGCTGCAATGCTGAGTTAAAATAGGGTACCACATGATTCTTAAAAAAATATATGAATTTTATCATTTATAATTTTATCATTTATTTTGTTGATGGTCATTTGTGGTTGCATGGAGATATAGAGAGTAGTGGAAATTAGATAGGAAACAAGTATCTAGAGACCAAATGCACATAACAAAATTGGCTTCATGTAATAGATATTTGTAATAGATATTTGCCTATTGAAGGAAGAGGTGTTGAAACATCTCTAGTGAGAGAAAGAGAATGAACATCTCAAACTTCATTTTTGTGCCAGTAACTATTGTCTCAAATGATGGGGTGTCAAAGATTACATGCAATCACAGCTGTCTGTGTTCCATTTCCAGGCCTTGCCTTGCTGATGAAATGACTGCATTGCATTTGCCAAAAGATCTGTACTTGTAGGATGAATTGCAGCAATCAGAGCAGAACGCTTGAATGTGGCAGAATCAGTAGTTTGTATACTGGCTGGAGGTGGGAGAAGCAATTTTGCCCAGCTGAACCACATCACACCATATCAGATTAAAAAGACAGGGAAATCATCAATCTAGCTTTCCATATGCATATATCTGAAAAGGCCAGGGTCACCACATGAACACATCTTAGTCACAAGATACAATACAACCAAAAAAATGACTGGCACAAGCCTGCTATATGCCATATACAAAGAATTTATAACAAACTTAAATATGTAGCCAAATATGTAGCCTATATATTAGCCTATATATTTTCTTTTTTTCAGTAGTTCAACAGCTTTTACAGAAATTCAGTAATTTGTCATATCTATGCCAAAGTACCAAGGATTTAGCTTTGAGGAATGCAATCACCATTTGTGTCGAGTCAAGTGCTGTTTTGGTAGGACATGCCTCATAAATCAGAAGAATGCAATTTGTTTAAATTTGTCTTATATATTTAGACAATATATTTGAGATACTGACCTCCATATTATATCCACTTACTGAGATCCAGGAGAGCACTGTGGTCACTCACTGAGGGTAGGCCTTTCTTCTTCCATACCGGAGAAATGAGGATGAAATATATGACATTCTTTAACATCATTACTTGTAATGAACCTCTAAGGATCATAACAGAAGTGATCCCTTTTAGATACACTAATGAGCACCCAAATATGCATGCAAATATTAACTGGGTCTGGTTATAGAGGGTCTCATTAGGGGACTAGATGAGGGCCTCAAGCACTTTATGGGACAGTTAGTGTTGTAAGATATTTTTTTTGCTATTCTTAGACCATTAGAAGAAATGAAGAAGAATCTTTGTCAAAGGTATATGTCAAAATGAGACAGATGAACGTGTCAAGAATCAAGAACATGTTATAGAACTGGTGGTGGTTTATATACTATTGAAGAGTGTGTGTGTGTGTGTGTGTGAGAGAGAGAGAGAGAGAGAGAGAGAGAGAAAGTCCAGACATGGCCTTCAGTCATTTATGTTTTTCACTTGCGGAAGACAGTTTGTGTCATACAATCTTCAGCCCAGCCAGTACTTAGATATGTAAGCTTGCATCCCTCAAGTTGTTGGATCCCTGAGGGCACTCAAACAGGGAAGAGAAGGCTGCAGACAGAGGAGAAGAGAGTGAGACAGAGAGAGAAAAACTCTGAATTTCAAACCTTTCTGTGTAAGATACAGCTCTGTGTGGTTGAGGTCCCTCTTTGCCAGTGATATACATAATGCCCCCCCCCCCCCCCCCAACTGCCCCCCGACTGGTCTAACACTCCACTTTCTTTCTTTGCGATGAGCAGTGCAGATGCAGCGCCTTAGCCCCTGCCTCTTATTTTACAGCCGCCCACTCTCCTGCCTTGTGTCTGTGCCCTGGGTGGCAGTGTTTACTCGCTCTGCCTGTCGATCTGCGGGCTGAGATATTGCGTGTCAAGTGTTCTCCTGGGCTACACTATCATCTCAGAGTGTTATCGCACAATCCTAACTCCCAGGGGCAGCCTGCCATACGGAGGCTTGGGAGGAGCTCCAGACTTTAACCCAGTGAGGCACATGGCAGACGGTCGACTTAGCAGCACCTGTCTCCAACATGGCCACTATCCATTCTCTGACCCAACCCAACCCTGAAAGCAACCCACATGGAAAAATCCTATTGAAAACATGTAATTCTTAAATGTTCTGATATAATTATGTATAAAAACATATTCTGTAAGCCCCTATAAATCTTTATATTCTGGCTAAATCTATAATCCATACAAATCTGTTTCAAATGAAGAATAAATAACAGAAGAATTTGTGAATGTGGGAATACAGTGTATGACAAAATAGTTGTTTAATATCACTGTAGAGAAATAAGAAAATAATAACAGTTCAGCTGTGAAAATTCTAAACAGTGATAAACTAATTACATTTTTTTTCATGAAAACAGTTTAAAGTTTGTGAAAGTAAAATTAAGAAATGGAAGCATCCTTAAATAGACTGCAGGCTTGACATACCCTGTGGTATGAATTAGGCATTGGTTTGACTTTTATTCCGCAGTATTCATAATGCACAAGTTTAATTCACTCACATCACCTCAGTCTACCCTTGCTGGAGCGAGAGACATTCTGGTGAGGAGGATTTAGTCTGCTGATTTAAATTGATCGCTTTAGCAGACAGAGCCCACAGCATGGGTCTCTGCCACACTACTGTTTAAAGGTGGACTTAATGCAGATGGCATAGGCAGGTTCTGTCGGCCCAAGACTAAGGCTAAGGCAAACAAATTACAGATGAACACCCACAACCTTATCAGACTGTCGGTTTCGCCCATTGTTAATTGTTAAGAAGTACTAATCCCTGGCTTCAGAGAGGTGGCGAGAGAGGGGGAGGAGCAAGGGAAAGCTATAGTTGATTTTCTTTGGGTGAGTCTAATGGACTCTGTGCTTGTGCCCTTGCATGTGCCAAAGTTATTTGCACTCTCAGAGTATGCCCTCTACATAACGTGCGCATACTTGCTTTGAAAAAAAAAAAAAAAAAAGATGTTTAAGGTCATCTTGTGGTATTTTTAGCAAAATGACCTCTGCAGTGGAGATATGGAAACTAATACAGGTACAATGCAACATGAAGAATAAGAACAAAGAAAACAGACAAGAATGAATGAATAAATGAATGAATGAATGAATGAATGGCCAAACAACAACATAAATAAATACATTTAAATACAATACATCTAACACATAAACACACAGCTGCATTTTGAATACTTTTTAAAGGTATAAAAAAGCCAAAGTGAAAATTGCTCAGGAGCCAAAAATGTGGTGTTCACTGGAGCATGCTTTCACACAACTGCTGAGAGCAACAGATCTATCATAGATGGGATGTCCTTGAGACTTCTTTTATTTGGCCAATTAACCTTGCTGAAAACACTAAGTTGACCTTGTAAAGAGCAGAAAATCACACACACACACACACACACACACACATATCCTCCGCTCTTTGACTGGACTATCTGCATGATGTAGTGGAGAGCTCCTGTCATCTGCACCACAAATGAATTTGTTAAACACTGACCAAGGAATTGCAGCAGTAGTGGTCAGTGGAGGTTAATTAATTTTAAGGATATTATTCCAGTATTATAAGAGCTCTATGTTATCTACTGCATAGAGACATTGATCCATCCCATGAAATCACTGCCCGTACAAGCCTCCAGAATGTCCAATTAGTCTGTAACTGGATTTTCTGATTTTAGTTCTAGTCATCCGGCAATGTTCTCTCTTGTCTTGCAACGTATGGAAAAAATGTTACAATTTACATCCCATGCAAGAAAAATGTCCAACCACGGACAGCGTCCTCTACAGCAAAAGTTTGTTGTATTCACAAAATGGATTTGGCATTTGGTTTGTGTGTGTGTGCTGATGTCTCTGTAAAAATACTCGAATCTTTATTTTGGAACCCATAGCCAAAAAATAAAAGCCAAATAAGGCTTGGATATGTTTTTGCAGCTTGATAATACTTAAATTAAATATGTCATGTTACAGTAGTTCACTGATAACAGAAAAGAAGCATTTTTATGCATTCGACTGATGCACATCACTACATATTTTAATATTGGCCAGACACATAGCAAAATTTGTCTTGTCTCATTTTGTAACCACAGGTAATATTACCAGCTATGAATGGAAAAGGTTAGACAAATCATTTGTACAGCAAATGTTGCACCACAATCAGATCAAATATAACCTTAGCCTTACAAGAGGAAGAGCGACAACAATACCTGCAAAATGGATCAAGTTAGCATGTAAATTAGTAATGACACCTTAGCAAATTACATGTATTACATGTAATGTATCATATTCAGTTTGTGTAATGGTATTTCATTGGCAAGGGGTCTATAATGTGACGTGTCTATCATTCCGTGACTGGTTGCTGCTCCACAAGCTGTGTGTCAGGGAAGAAAGTATCCCCCCCGACACCTCTCTCATGAATGAAACATTGTAGCTAATGACTCAAGGGAGGCAAGCCTCACACACGGCACACCACTGACACAAACACACTTGCACACGCACAGCCTGCACACCATCACCACCACAACAAGCGCCGCCGAATCGCATTCATTTTTCATGGCCTAGATAGTCGCGCTTTCTCCCGGCTTTTTGAACGAGACGAAGGGAGGGAGAGAGAGAGCTAGAAGGAGCCAGAGAGGCAGAGGACCAAGAAGAAAGGCCCTGGCGAGCGAGGAGTGAGCAGTGAGCTTTGAGCTGCGAGCTGCGAGCTGCGAGCTGCCGTCGGGTTTCCGTGCGAGCGCGACACAGGCTAAGACGCTGTCGGCATGTGCGTGCAGCCCCTCTCTCCCTGTCGACTCCAGGTGCCCATGAGGGCTTGCACGTCTGCGTGACTCAGCAAGGAGAGCTTTGCAGGCAAAAAAAAAAAGCAAAGTGAAGGGCAGCTGGGTAAGGGCATCAGAAAACAAACATGGCCACTGCAAGGCCTCCAACTCAAATACATTCAGTTCTAATGAATTTGACAGCTGTTAGTATGTAGTGTTTCATAGGGAGCGGTCAGCAACTACATGCGAGCTATCATTCAGTATTCAAATACTATTATCAGTTGTCGATTCACCATATATGTTGTGGCTCAAACACTGTTTTACAATTAAATGGCCAAGAATTTGTTTGAGGCTCAGTAAATAGAAGTGAAACAAACAGAATCGAGGGATCATTTCTCATGGGCGTTTACATTTTCCAGTCTAATCACACACACCTGGTTAAAGATGATGAGCTCTCAGTTTTTTTTCTCTCAGGTCTTCTTTTTCTTGTTTAAAAGGGTTTATGTTTTAGGGCGTTTGGCAGGGTCTAAAAAATGCCAACCAAGCACTTCCAACATGTTGTTGTGGATAAATAGATTGTCTCTAATTCCATCTGGAGCTCAAACAATCCACAGACAGCACATGCACAGAAATACAAATACACACACACACACACACACACACCACACATACACACACACACACACACACACACACACACACACACACACACACACACACACAGCGACACACAAACACAGGAATTGGGCTATTGTTATTGCCTTTTTCTGTGTGAATGTGTGTGTGTGTATGTGTGTGGTGTGAGGTTGAGCTGGGATTATCGGGCACCAGAGCTCCTCTTGCAGATTTGGCCAGGGGGGAGTTATCTGTGTGTGTGCGCGCGCGTGTGTGTGTGTGTGTGTGTGTGTGTGTGTGTGTGTGTGTGTGTGATGGGGTCTGGTCTCTTGGTTGTGGGAGTGGGTTCAGGCAAAGAGCACACCTGACTGGGGGACACCCTCCGGGGAGGAGAGGAAAGAAGAGGAAAGGAGAGGAGAGGAGAGGAGAGGAGAGGAGAAGAGAGGAGAGGAGGGCCAGGCAAAAATAAGGAAATTCTGGTTGGTACGTGAGCTTCAGGGCACTTGCTCGCAGATCAAGGAACAGAGGGGTCTGTTGGTTTTGTGAGTCTATCCGTCCCCCTAAAAAAAAAACACCCTCCGTCCCCCTTTCTTCTCCTCTCACTTTGGAAAAGAAGTGCAACGTTGTGCTGATGAAGGCTGTTTTATTCTGGGAAAGATCACCTCCTCATTTGCATGTAGAATGACTTTATTAGTGGATTCTTCCCAGGACTGCAAGTACCAAGAGGTGCTCCTACAAATGACACATTAAAAGACTTTTAGGAAACTGCAGGCGCTTAATGCTATTATAAGTGTCACTTTGCTTCTATAAATACAGAAGTACATTAACCCAGTGTCCAGAATCTTCTTTTAGGTGGTGGTAGATTCAGTCTTTTTTTGGTAAACTAAAACATAAATCCCATTTTACAAAGTAGTTCAAAGCAAGAATGCATCCCGACCATAGCAGAAGTCTTTGTGTATATAAGCTACCCAACTCTTAACCCGATATAGCCTGCCCTTTGGGAATACCCTCTGGTTAGAAATATTTCATATTCATTACTCACAAATGAGGTTTCAGATATTAAGAGTATTTCAGGCATTTAATAAATTAGTCCTCTTTATCTTTTTTTCCTCCTCCTCCTCTCTCTCATTCATGTGTATGTGTATGTGTGTGTGTGTGTATGTGTGTGTGTGTGTGTGTGTGTGTGTGTATTCTGTGCACTGCACTCAATCCTTATTCCATCAGTGCAGAACCCCCCTTTTACTCCCGCAGTAGGGGGGCGGTTGAATGCAGGGGCAACAAACCATGAGCGAACTGTGTGGTTAAACTAGGACAACGCCTCTCAAATATTCACATCACTTTCCTCTCACACACACATACACACCAATGAAAAAGAGCACTGTGTATTGGGTTTTTTTTTTAGATGTCGTCTCTTATCTTTGCCCTCTGTATCTTTCCCTACTACATCTTCCATCAACCATCTAGCCACTCTGATTATGTCAGATTTTTCCCAATAAGGTCATTAGTGTGAGAGTAGTTTTGATTTGTTTTGTTTCAGTAGACATACTCTACATTGCCAAACAGCAGTTCTGAGTATTTCAGAAAAATTGAGTATCTCATGAAAAATGTAAACACTATGGTAGTCATGGCTTTGTGATGAATGTTTCAAATGTGTCTGAATGTGGCTGTTTGAAAAGACTGTGGATTTGTTTTGATTGATTGACTTTAAGTTGAGAAAAAATAGGCTACAGTCCGGCCCACATAACACACTTGAATGGATTTGAAAATCTTCTTGACCCACCAGATTAGGTCACACATAGGTGTTAAATATAGATCTCAACTCCATGTCCCTGAGTATTTTTGAAATACGTTTTTTCATGAACATATACATGAATTTGTATAAATTAAAAATTATTATAGGACATATCTGAAGTCTCCCTCAGGTTGAGTAGCATGGTAAGTCTCCTTCTCATGCCCTGCGCTTTGTTTTCAACGGTCGCCCGAGGCAGCACTGAGTTCATGGCGTCCCCTTCAGCTCCTCTTTCATTACTGAGCCGGAGTGTCTGCAGCACACATTAGCCCTCATTGTGAGAATCTCTTTTCAAATAAGCCCCCGTGAAGTTGAAACGGCGGTCAGACGACTGTGTGACTAACATGGTGTAATCTCAGGCAACAACTCGCGCATGGCCTTCCTGACTCAGCTGCTTCGAGCACAGAACTCACTAGAGGCACACAAACTGCTTCAACACCCCCCCCCCCCAATCCACTACTTTCCACCTCTCTGGCTTATTTCAATATTTCCGTGTTATCTCCTGAAATAGAGAGTTCCAATCTTGCCCCTGGTCCATTTGTATCTTCACAGCTTAATCATCGGCAAATCATAAATCATGGCTCGCATCAGATCCATGCAAATAGGGATCATCGGTGACAGACTCTGTTTAATAACATGAAAGGGAAAGTTCCTCTATAAATGGGAGAGGAGGTGCATTCAGAGGCCATGAGAGGAGAGGTTATGCAGCAGAATGATGTGTATTTGCATATATGGTAATGGGGAGCTTATTAACTCAGGGGATTTATATATATATATTTTATTATTATTATTTGCTTACACATTTTTTTTTGATTCAAGAATAGGGAAAGCTTTAATGAAGTTGTTCAGGTGTAATTAGAGTGTGTCATAGGGTTAGAAATTTATTCAGATTGTGTAAGGTGAGAGTTTATCTATTCATGGAAGTGCTTTTTTGCTGCTGACTTAATGGACCGTTACCTAACAGGTTCAAATAACTATTAATGTCTCCCTGCCAAACATACAGACTTTACAGACAGTTTCACACAGTAACTGTGAAACGTCACAAATCATATTTGTTGTCCACCATTATGACTGAGGTCACTGACCCATCTGTATTGAGGCACATAGTTCCTGAAATGTTTGATTATACTACCAATACATAATTCCCACCAATTAAATGTTAACATTTCTAGTTAACAGTTTAGCCCTTGGCAAACATTGGAACCTCAAGAAGTTTGGGGCAATTAGAGGTCATCCTGACAAGCTGACACTTGTGTACCAAATCTAATTGGCACACAACACATAGTAAATCCACTATACGTACAAACATTTTAAAACTGACTGTCGTGCATGCATAACTTATGGGTAAGTTATGCATAATGCATGTATAGATGTTTGTTTATGTTCAACTGCATTAAATGTGTTTGAGCAATACAGTGGGAAGTCTGCATAGACTTTGTCCTTTCAATGTCAACAGACTCAAAGGATAAAGAATACTGACCTCCTCCGGCTCAGTCATTTGACTGGGAATGACAATATTTCACACATAGATTGAATAACAATTCTAATGTGATGTGTAAGGTTACATTTTACTGGGCTATAGAATGACCTGGGAGTGGCTGCAGTGGTTTAATGTGTGATATGTCAAATACTTTGGGGATGGATGCTGCCAAATATACTTTGTCATTGAGACAGACTTTTCCTTGTCCTTATCAAGGGATTGTTTGAGATATAATGGATAAGATAGTGGGGTGCTGTGGGAGAGATTGTGTATATTGTATGGTTTGGAGACTGTGTGTGTGTGTGTGTGTGTTAGTCTCTCTCTCTCTTTCTGTGTGTGTGTGTGTGTGTGTGTGTGTTAGTCTCTCTCTCTCTCTCTCTCTTTGTGTGTGTTGTGTGTGTGTGTGTGTTTTGGGAGGGAGGAGAGCACATTGCCACACAGCATGCAGCGTAGCCTCCTGTTGGCAGGTCTTGCTGTGCTCACTCGACAGGAATCAGGAGTGCAATGGAGGGTGTGCAGTGTGCGTTCACTGATCAACACGCATGTCTGCAGGTGAATACAAACAGCAAGTGGCATGGGGTGGTCTTGTATAGGCTGTTGTTACAAAATGTAATGAAAGTGAAAATTAATGTACCTTTCCTTGACATACAATAGTATCTTCCCACATTTAATTTATCATTCATATGTATAATGTTTTGTTTTGTCAGTCAGAGGAAGAATAGTATCAATTAGACATCTCTAAACTTTTGAATGGTGTATGTGTATGTGTTGGGATATGTTTTAATCTTAACATACTTCGATGTTGGCATGCTTGCAGTGTCTTATGTCAGGGATATTTAAACGTGTATATAGTAGGCTGCATTATAGCCTATTTCATCAACATTAATAGCCTTGAAATAACATGATCAGGTCAGTTGATACATACAGTATTGTCTGAGAGTATGTGAAGGCTTTGAGGTTACTTAGCTCCTTGCATTATGTGGTTATAAAATATGATCACTCACTCTAGACAAGCATGATGTGCTGAAGCTAATGGCAAAAACACTCATAAAACTTATACGTCATACTTTGCACTCTGCGCTCAGAGATCTGGCACCTATCACCAGACAGCAGCAAAACTGATTGAACTTTGTCTGGCTGCAATGAACTCAAGACAGAGCTTTTCTGAGAGCTTTAATGCATCTTTATGGGTTAAAATCACTATGCTGTTGAAATCTTGATAAACTTAGGAATTTCTTTTCCACAGTGATGGCAACTTGTCCACTACCTAAGACATCAGAGAAGCCAAATCATTCTCTGTTAAAGATAATGACCTTAACAACTCAGATGCTATGGAAAGCCATTCACACCAGACATTCTGAGAATATGGCTGATCTGTTTCACAGTTGGGAGCCTTGGCATGAGTTTATTACTGTCAAAGAAGGTTCAGCCACTTCACTTACCTTGGCACCCAGCATTATAAATGCTCTATGAATGTTTTTTTTTTTTTATTCATTTTTGTGCTGTTAGCTTCAACACATTGGGGTTCTCTACTATAGGGGCCTTGATGAAGATCAGACCACAGTTTATGATGAAATAATGCAGAGAACTGGATAACTAGGATTCACATATTCAAACAGCAATGTATGAACATTAGCAGTCATGTGAGTCATGTGAGATGCTCATATAGCAAGAACATGTACACATGTGGGCCCATCATTATCAGATTCACAACAATAATCACAATAAATAATTTTCTAATGCAACCACTTAAAACTGCAAGTTTTAAAATGTTTTTAAAAAAACAGCAACAACAACATTTTATCCATATTACAGACATGGGTAAAAGTTAGTGATTGGATTGGTGGCTTATTTTTTTCATTGTCTTCACAAATTTTAGCTCTGTGCCATAACTGTTCCTTTCAATAGCATGTTGTCTGGTAAACTCTGTTTCCTTTAAGGTAAATTAATTTCAGCTCTGCAGACACTCAACGTGTAATCTAATCAAATATGTGGATGATTTAACTGGGATGATGGCCTGTTTGGTTATCAGAGATCTGGCACCTATCAGCAGACAGACTGGGCCTTGGGATATTATAGCCCAACAAACAGGCAGCAACACTGTGCTGCTGTCTGCTGTTTAGGCTTGGTAACTGTGCAACACTGGTTGCAGAGTTTGGGTGCAATCTATCAGCTGGGCTGGGCAGGAAATGGGAAAGCCTGAAGATTAATTGACTATTAAAAGGCCTGAGGGCAAACACTGACGTGGCAAACAGAGCTGACAGTAGCCCCCTTGAACAGGAGGTGTCGCAGAGACCCCTGGTGCTCCTGTAATGTTCACAATTCACCTCATACAATAATTATCTCATCACTTAAAAATGCTGATATTCAATGATTTTTCTTGAATGTTTTTTATGGGCAATTAGCTTTGCTAACTCATTCAATTCATTCTCTTAAACAGGAGGTGTTCACCCAGGGTGTTTGTCCTGTAATGTTAGCAATTTACCTCATAGAATAATGCTCTCATCACTTAAAAACACTGGTAGGCTATTTAGCGAGTTTTCTGGTCATGTGTTTACAGGCAGCTAGCTGTGGTCACACATTAATATTCATTTCCATGGTAGCTAGTCATGTGAAGGACAGGTAAACACACATTATTTCCATCAGCCCCCCCAAACTATTCCTTGCTGGGTTAGTGTCAAGCAATAACCTTTCACCTTTATCATTACTGTCACAATAATTGTTGCTCAACCTACTGTTAGTTTACGGTTATCTCTATTGTACATTAAAATTTTAAGACTTTTATGCCAGGGCCCTGCTGTTCATGTTCTGCAAGTCTGCATATAATTGTACAAAAGGTGTGCTTTCAGCTCACTCAGGGCACAGAGGGGAGAATTTTAAGCATCCGTCGTCTGGAAGATGATTGCTTTCTCGGGACCAGGGTGCCATGTGATAATGGGTCGGGGGAACCCTTGGCAACAGAGCTGTCATGTCAGATCGATGATTTCAGCTTTACTCTTTGTTTTGTACGCTCCTGCAGGTTGGGACAGAGGAAGGGAGAATGGGGGACCTGGTTGGTTTATTACATAATTCTGCATTGGACACAGGATGTTAACATGTTCGCAGTCATTATATAACTGTGAAACACATTGATATTAAAAGTTTTTTCTGCTGAATGTCAATGGAAAAAAATTACTTTTTAGGATGAAAAACTGAGATGCAATTCACCAATGAACCTGTGTAAGACATTTGTAAGACGATACAGACACATTTACAGTCCATAGTTCACTGAAATGTTGATGGTGACAATGAAAATAATATGAAAAAATAGTGTGGTAGTGGTAGTACAGTTTGTAATGGTGTAACAGATGGTGATATCAACCTGACAGAGTAGGAGACTGGGACAGTAATGGAAGTGAAACATTCACATCATCTAAACCAAGAGAACTGTTTCAGACAGAATAAGGGACACAAGACCCTATTCACACCACAAATGGTAGATCAGCATAGCAGCTGCAGTTTCATACTGCCTTAATTTCAGTGCAAATGTTCATAGGTTGGACACACTGCCAGTGTGAAACATGTGTCTTAAACTGTGCTGCAACCTTGAGGCAGCCAGAAAATAGATTAGATTAGATTTCTTTATGCAAGCCGCAAGTGGTTTTAAGCAGTTTTCATATATTCTAAATGGGGCCTGGCTGCAGCTGTGTCACGCTGAAGACATTTTCTGGTATGAATACAAAGGCGTAGTGGCGATGCAACTGCAATACATCACTTACACTCTGCTTACAGTGTAAATGGGACATACGAGACAATGTGTCCTGCCCCTTAATGTAGGTATTTGCCATAAAAATTCAACTTAAACCACTTATGGTGCCTTGACAGATAAAACCTACAGAGGGCTTTTTATTGTGAAGGCTTCATAAGAAATGAGGTTAAAATGAGCACTGAAAAATACTATGATGCGTGAGGACTGTGTGACTGCACAAGCCTTTGTAAAACCATTTCATTTACTGGCAGTTCACTCATGGCAGTAATCTCTCTTTATTAGCACTGGTTGGTGCATACAGATAGGTATTGCTGTTTCAAAAATTACAGAAAGAACTTCTGACTTTATATGTACAAAACTACACATCTTTTACACAAGACTTAGCTCATTGTTGCCCCAACCTTAAGACCCCCCACCCCCTAACCCCAAAAGGTATTTTACAATCATCATGACTGAAATACATACCACTATTTATGACCCTTTAATAAAAATCTGAAACATTTGGGGATGCTGTGAGAGTTTCTTTCAACTTTTTCTATATACTGGCCTGCTTACATGATATAACATTTTTTATCTGAGAGGATAACCTATTTTAGAATTTTGCTTAGTCATTCCAAATTACCCCCAAATGTAATATTCATAGACTTAGGCAGAGCTGAGGGAACACATTTACATTACAAAAAGGTGCTTAAGAAATAAAAATGCTCCTCCTACATAGCAAATGAAGTTTAATGCAGTTTTGTTTCATACTGCATATTTAATAGCAACAAATAACAGACTATATGAACCCATGAACTGCATGGCGTAGCATCAAGACAGATGAAAGACAGCTGATGAATTATAGACAATTTATCACCCATCCAGATTATAAGTCTCCCTTTGAGCAGATTCTCAACTTGACATCTATTTCAGTGGGTTGAACATTTCAGAAAAGAAGAATGATCATTTCAGAAATATCTGAATGGGACCTTTAATTTTGTAACCATTTATCCCACAACATCCAATGAGGGTTTTCAGCAATCAGAGCAATGTCTTTCATTTTGTCAGGCATTGAAACAAGATGCCATCTGTTCAATGGGCAATACTGTGATTTCTTTCTTCAACTTTCCTTCAACAGTTTTCCCCCTAAACATTTAGGAACAAGGACTGAAAAAGAAATTCCCATTTACATCTGGAGTAATGACTGGAATCAGGAAGCCCGTATCAGTCATTTTCCTTGAAGAGCAGAAAGCACAGATCAGGAGCTTTCATGGCATGTAAAAGTCACAGTACACCGACAGGAGCTTTTTCCAAGCTTTCTGTTCATTCTGCAGTTTTACATCATCTGTAACTCAATTCTACATATACTTTTATATCTTAGATTTCAACATCTTTAAAATCTCTTCATTTACAACAAAATTAAACTCGTTTGTGTATATTAAGGCAACCCATTATTTTACAAAAAATGACATTTCACACCCTCTTTTAAGAAGAAAAAAAAACAAACAGAAAACAGCTTTTGCCCCCCTCCCTACACCCATCCAACCCAACCCAACCCAACCCACACCTCCCTCAGTCATAACCTCTGCAGTGAAGCAGTCCTGCTGAAACTTTCTTTTTCCAGAAAAGCCTTTAAAGGTCCATGGTCCTGATCCAATAAATCAGGCTGTCGATAACCCTTTGACAAGTGGACACTGTAGCAGACAGACTCCGTCTGTGTAAAACGTGATTATACATGCACAGACGGCACACTGTTGTTCAGTACTTGGGCACGCATCATCTGAACGCTGGTCATGATCTTCTTCTGGTGACCCATGAGGGTAATCCCAAGCCTCTGGATGTCACTGTGTGAGAAATGAATAATGTTAATATTAGTATCACAATCCCAAATGGTTTTAAAGTGTACTAATTCAGTCTCATCAAAACTGCATTGTGTTGTTCTTTAAATAATGGCAACGTTCTGTTTAATCTTACCTAACAGTGGTCTGTTATACTTATCACGGCCTGTTATTAGACCGTAGAACATTGGAAAGTCTCTCTGAAGTGAATGGAGCATTCTTTGGCATTATAAAGAGCCGTGTATTAAATAATAATACTAATCATAACAATGTTGTTGTTGTTTACAGTAAATAAGCTTCATCCAGTATCTGTCACATTTGCCCAAAGGTTAAGCCACTCACTGCTGATTCATCCCCATGACGTGTCCCAGGGTGTGATACCCCCCCACGGCAAAGTGGTCCTTGTAGCGGCCCATCTTAATGGTATCCAACCAGTCTCCCACCGATCTGCAGGTGCTGAAGTCAGGATTGGCTCTGTTCATCAAAGGACTGTTTAGTCTGAGAAAGGGAGAGCAAGAAAGAGAGCAAACCTTTGAAATGCAACCGGCTGCAGTAAAAATCAATACGAGTGAAAATGATAGAGAGGCAGGTGGGGGATCTGATTAGAGGATGACTGGTTTGGGTAGGTGAGTGTGTGTGTGTATGTGTGTGTGCAGATGTGTGTGTGTGTGTATGTGTGCTGGGGCAGAGATCTTCGTTCTCCACCCTTCTTCTGAGCGTTATGCACCAGTGGCTCTCAGGGACCAAGACACTCAACTAAGCAATTTACACCAGTCCAATAGCAAAAGCCCCTGCTTTTTTTCCGTCTTCCCCTCTCCCCCTCCTTTCATTCATTCACTGCAGATCAATGTCAATATACCATTGAGGCCTTTTATTTAACACAGAACACATCTATTTAAAATGAGCTTATTGGAAAATGTACAGAGGCACCTTATCCGTCTTAAGGCAGCCTGCCTTAACCTCTAGTAAATGGTAAGGCAACTTTTTTTGACCAACATGGCATGACTTCTTCTCTGTGGGATATGACGTAGAGAAAAACTACACCCCTATGAATTTGTCAGCTTGATCCCCTCTGATGACAGGCTATCGACCTGTGGGAGCTGTCACCTGCACATTGTGTCCATTGATTTGAGGTTCTCTGGGTTGCGAATCAGCTTGTCCAGGACCGTGACGATCTGGCAGAACCTGGGCCGTTCATTGCGGTCTTTCTGCCAGCAGTCCAGCATTAGCGTGTGTAATGCAACAGGGCATCCCATGGGGGACGGCAGCCTGTAGCCCTCCTCTACTGACTTTATCACCTGCGCACACATACAGACACACACACATACACACACACATACACACACACACACACACGCACACAAACACACACACTTACCTTATAAGCCCCTTACTGAGAAAGCATATTGAGATTATAATTCATATACAACAACTAGCTTACTTACTATGAATAAGCAGTAATTAGGAGTTTATATTCAAGATATTCTAGTTAATGGTTTACTATGGGTAGAATAAGCTCATGTAGAATAATGTATTAATAAGTGACTTGTAATGACTAACAAATGGCTGGTATGTTATTAATATTATTATATTAATATTGAAAGATGCAAGCAACAATCTCCAATCTCCAATCCTTACAGCAGGAGAAGCAGTATTAGTGCCACTGAAAGCTGAACAAAGGAAGATATAAACTTGATTAAAAGTAGATGGTTTAAACTCGATTAGTTGGCAGTAACTGTTGTAAAGCAATGTGACACTTGTGATCATGAAGTTGTCGGCAGGCATCACCATGGCTGTGGTTACGTAATAACTGAACTACAGCCCTGGTGATATCCAACATCAATGCCACTCTCACTCATGCTGTGTTGCTTTCAAAAATTTGCAATGCATACGTCTCTGTTGGTCAGGTTCCAATATGGCCGCTCTCCATATGCCATGACCTCCCACATAACCACCCCGTAGCTCCACACATCACTGGCTGATGAGAACTTCCTGTAGGCGATGGCCTCTGGTGCTGTCCAGCGAATTGGGATCTTTCCACCCTTTTCAGAGAAATTATGACATTATAATTGTGGCCGTACTCACTGTGCCAGAGTGAATATTCACTGTGTCAGAGTGAATAAATAAAAACTTGTTTCTCTTTCTGGATGAGCAGAAAATGCTATCTATGACTTGGTTAAATGTATACTGTTATCAGTCCATGGCCAAATTCAAAGAGAAGGTTCTTTTCATTTGTAAATTGACAGTGTAGGTATAGAGCCTAAAATTAATTTGCCACTTGCAAATAACCCTCGCACTCTACATTCAAACAAATATACATATCCAGCATATATAAATACAAACACACATTTTTTTCTGGGCTTGATGGGTGTTTGTACACATCCACATAAACTTACACTTGTTGTATAAGCTGCATCTGGGTCATCTTCCAATACGCGAGAAAGTCCAAAATCAGACACTTTACACACAAAGTTGCTGTTGACCAGAATGTTGCGGGCAGCCAGATCTCTGTGGACGTACCCAAGGTCAGCCAGGTAGGTCATCCCCGCAGCTATGCCTCGAAGAAGACCCACCAGCTGTATGATGGTGAACTGTCCGTCGTGCCGCTGCAAATGGAGGCAAACAAGCATTCAGTTGTAAGTATTGTTGCCAAAGGTCACCTGGCAACCCATTAGCAAATGATTTTCATCATCCTGAAGGATTCTCATAATTATAATGCTGTAAAATGTGTTTAATGTGTTGCATTCATGGCATATAAGCTACTGGATGCATAAATGTCCCCTGGAAATATATAAATGTAATGAATTAATATTATTATTTATCTATGTATCTGAACTAATGACAGGTACTCTTGTGAGGTCTTGGGCCTGTGCAAAGACAAGGTCATCACCTTGGGTCATGAGCTTTTGAGAAAAATCTGACAATGACAACTAACAATGCTTAAAACAGTATTATAGTGGATCCGTGAGGTTTTCCACTGAAGTGTCCTTTAAAGTATTATGTTTGAGGCTTTAGGCTAACACTTGGCTTGTGTTTGGGGATGGGAAAAGTCTTTGTGCTTTATTCTTCAGAAAATAACCTTGTCTGGAACCAAGAGTCCTTGAACATGTATAATCGAAACTGAATTATATTAAATAGGTCATGCAATCCCATTTGCATCTGTGCATCGCCTTGTATGGGTGCATGCTGTGGGTAAGGTGAACCAATGTTACTGGAATATTTTACAATGTTCTACATATTCAATTAGTGAAATAGGAGGACCTTCACTGTTAAATCAACAATGTAATTTCTTTAAAGCAACACTAAGGAGGTCTGGTGTAAAATTAGTGGTCAAGCGGACTAAAAAACATACAAAACCTTCGCAGAGTGAAGAGCACTGCTAGAGCATCCTAATTAGTTTTGATGGCAATACATGTCAGTCATGTCATTCTGTGAAGAGCACTGCTAGAGCATCGTAATTGGTTTTGATGGCAATACATGTGTCATGTCATTCTGTGAAGCTTTTGTTTTATTTTATGGCGGTTTCCTACCCTTCACTGATAACTGCACAGGGCACTTCCTGGATGGCTTGTGTGTGTTGATCCAACCTTCATATGACTACATGCTATCCAAATTAATTTGTAGAAGGTGATGCCTCAAATAGTAACAAAATGTTAAATAGTGTCACTGAGCAGCAGTGCTTTGTTTACTAGGTATACACATGCATTTTCCCCATTAATGATTCTCCCATTGCATCCATTTTTACCTCTGTCAATACAAGACAAAACTCACCCTGAGGAAAGAGTCCAGCGATCCATTTTCCATGTACTCTGTGATTATCATCACTGGTTTGCCTAAGGATAACAGAGGGAACATGATGAGCAGAAGAAAAGAGTTGAGTTTGGTGAACTAATGAAGCTGTGTACTGTCTACACTCCCCAGGCTGAGATGAATACATGCTAGGGGTCATAATCATTCACACAAAGTGGAGTAGGAATTTGTTTAAAAGCACCAATTTACATTCAGTATTAGGTTGAGAAAGGGGTCCATTTGTAAAGTGCACTTAATATGCAAGCAAGGCCATGTTAGACACAACAAAGCCCCAACAAGAACAACATTTGAATTGAATTTAATACCAATAATATATATTTAATACCTCCTGTGGTGCAGTATTTTCTAAAACAGATTGATTGTTTGAACGACTGATCAATTAATTGATCGATTAATTCGTTCATGCATTCAGTCATATATTCACATAATGGGGATATAAATCTGTGAAATCATCCCAATCCAGAATACCCATACTCACACATACCAACTACCAATACCCATAATTATTCATACCTATAATTCAGTGTGACTTGGGCTTCACCTAAAGTTTAGTAAATTCTTTCCATTGCTTAGGAATGCAACATTTCACATGGTACAGACAGTGTATGTTCCAGCACCTGTCCTCTGTGAGCTCAAATGAAAATAAAGGCAGGCTTACTGCGTGTCACCACACCCTCCAGCCGAATGACATTGGGATGGTCAAACTGTGCCATGATGCTGGCCTCACTGAGGAAATCTCTCCTCTGCTTCTCGCTGTAGCCCGCTTTCAGTGTCTTCAAGGCCACAGGGATGTCTCTCTTTCCTGGGAGTTTCATTCGTCCATAGCACACCTCACCAAATTCCCCTGAAAGACCAAGTTTCAAATTGTAACTTCAAAAACTTCAAGCGTGCAATGACTAGTTTTGCTTTTTTTGCCAAAGGTTATAAGATATTTTGATGCCTCTTGGCACATTCCAACTAAAGTTTGAAATGGAAATATTAGACACAGTTAATGGCGGCTGTGATAAGGCAGCTCATTTTCAGTGTTGTTTGCATTCAAGATGCTCTGTACCTGAGCCTATGATTTTCTCAATTTTGATCCTGGAGGCTTCAATTTCTCTGGCAAACTCATGTACTGCTTGGCATGGGTCCTCGTACGTGTGGGGATCAATATAGAACCTGGCTTCAGGAAATGATACTAAAATAAATAGAATTAGCATTTGGTCACATATTGCAGGATAAGACAAAAAAACCCATCAAAGTCAGAATCACAAAGACACACAGACAGAGACTACAGCTGTTTCAATAACACCGAAATGAGAGAAATATGAGGTGTCCGTGGTTGAGAAACATTGAAGTCACTTTAAAAAAAAGGTTGAAAACTACCGTGGCCATTTTGGTAATGCATCTTCTCCTCATCAGAGTCTTGAAAGGCCTTGCTATAACCGCAGTGTCTGTATCACACAAGCAACAGAATCAACAGTTAAGGACCAAATAAGCAGGGTTGTGTGTCGTTATAATATTTATGGAAAAAAGGGCCCTATACTGTGCTCAAACATAGGCTAAAAGGAGCCTAGATATGAGAATTAATTAAACCCGAGAACTTTAATCACCATAGGATGTTCAGATACAGGAATCTTTTGAATGCTTTTAAGTCATATGAGGACAGCCTACTCTGCTTAGTGTCTCTGCTCTGTCCTAAAGATAAAACAAAAAGTTTGTCTCCACTGAAGTAAATAGGAACTGAGCTAAATAAATCTAATTATCCCACATGGTCTTATGGAGATATAAGTAGCAGACATCAAAAGGAGGAGGCTTAAGGACAACTGTGAACATTTGCATTGTTAATAGTTCTATATCAATGTCATTTCATTTAGAGCATAAAGCAATAAGCTAGCTGTCTGGTGAATTGCACGAGCCAACACATAACTCAAAACACAAAAGTTACAGATTAAAGAAGCAAAACAGTTCTATAAATCATAATAAGAATATTTTAAAAAATGAAATAATCTGTGAATAGTTTTCCTCCTTGTTAGTACAATGTACATAGAATACTAATTTGAGTTTCCAAGTTTTAAAACTACAGTCATCTCAAAGTTGTTGAGGAGTTGACTAAAGAGTCTGGAAACCATATTGCCTTTTCATAATTAGAGAGTAATGGCATTCCAGAAAAATAATGAAATACATATTTGTGAGTCAAGAGCTACTCAACTAAACGAAACAGTGAAAAATAATACTCTACTATGATATCAGTATTACTACACAGTGACTCAGTGTTGAGCATATCAAGATTATGGGTGCAAATGTGGCTTCGACATACGAAAAACACCCTTCATGCACTAAAAATGCAAATAAAAGCTTATTAAATGAATGAATGGATGAAAAACAATGCTGATGGACGGAGCTTTTTGATATGAATAAAAAAAAAAAAAAAAACGTGAGAAAAGAGGATACACAGTAAAAGTGGACAAGTCAAAGTACTCCTCTTGCCGTTTTCTGCAGATGACAATAACCAGGAAAGTGACCAGCCCGATCACCAGCGCTAGGCAAATCCATATGATTGTCATTGTGTCGTAGCGTAAAGGGACTGTTCAGAAAATGAGAAAACAAAACAAAGCAAACCATACATATGTTACAAATGCTGGCTTAACCTGGAATGACCATGTTAATGTCTCTCATATCACAGTCTGATACAATGAATATGTTTTTCTTGCACACACCCAGTAAGTGGTATTACACACAAGTTGTCTACAGTCTCCCTCAGTCTCCTCATATGTGTGAGAAGGGTGAATATAAATCTCCTTGTCACAGTGAAAATACCTTGAAATGCTTTGCTTTGAAATAGTACAGATTTAGAAGAAAATGGTGTGATTCCTCACAAGGTGAAGTCAGGGAAGTAAGAGGAGAAATCCTCATAATCTCTCAGCCAGAGGCACAGAGCATTTCTTCTGATTTGATGAGATTTCCCTCAATGCACATTTAAACCATGCATTTCCCCTTTGCCATTCTGTGACCATTTATTACTTTCACAGTGCCCATTTATTGTGGCTTTCTGGATGTGTGAATTCATGTGGAGGACACTTAGCACCTGATAGGCACAACAACAGGTTTACAAAACCTGCAGCTCGCTCTCACCGGCTTTGCCCGTCTGGATCTCCACTGATTGGCTGAAGCGCCCGCAGCCCGCTGAGGTCCTGGCTCGCACCTGAAAGACATAGCGCGTGCCAGGCTTCAGTCCGGACACCTTTGCGCTGGTGTTCTTGGACTTGATTGTTGAGTAGCTCTGAAGCTCATTGTCCTGTATAAAAACAGTCCAAAGTTATAGTAACACTGGTGAAAGGGCCATCAAAAGGCTTAAACATTCACTAAGTGTAATCAGAATTTCAAGTTCAAGACATATGTGACAAACACATAATTATAAATGTAGAAATAAAAGTAAATGTGTAAATTTAGTTCAATATATTTGGCCCTTTTTAAAATGTAAAACGTGTCAAAATATGGACATGGGAGTGATCTGTGCAAACATTCTGTAGGGAAAATCCTGGTCCTGGTCTGTCTGCGTAAGTTGCAGACTCTCCTTTCTCACCAACCCATCCTGTATGCTAACTTGGGGAGCTAACACATTAACACATCAGAGTTGAATGAGAGCCGCATGCTAATCTGATCTGCCTCCCCTCCCCCCCCCCCCCCACACACACACACATACACAACTCTCATTCTCTCTCACACACTGACACTCTCTCTCTCTCTGTCTTCCTCTCGTTCTCTCTCTCTCTCTCTCACACACACACACACACACACACAGCTCACCAGAGTCCATGACCCTGGCTTCACTGCACAGACGTGCTGCTTAAGTGGATGTGAGGCCGGCTGTTTCTCCCCCAGGAGCTGACAACCTCAGTTTATCTGTCATGGACACGCTAAATGGATGCCACTAATTCAGCGTCCTCCAGAGACTTCCCTGGACTACACGCCTTCGAGTTGGTGAAAAAGGGGAATTACATGTAAATCTTATTTGCATAGCAACCTTGTCAAGTGGCTGCTGTTTGCTAATTCCTGTTGCCCAGCTGAGGCCACTTTTGCCCCATTAGCCAGGCTAGCTCTCAGCTAGAGCAGCAATTAACTTCACTGCTGGCATTTGCCATTGGCTCCCTACGCTTGTTTGCTGTCATTGTCACTTTTCGATAATCAGTCCAAATCAGTTACAAAGTGGCAATTGTTGGCTATTTCCTCTCAATTAGCCAATGCCATGAACCCTCCTACTTTAGCGGAGGCATCTGACGCAAGCGCTTGTCAACAGAATAAACCTTTGTTGCGCATCACAATGGTTCCCATGCCGGCTATCTCTGTTGTTCAACGCATTTGTCCACACTGTTTTTCACAGTATTTATTAGGGCATTACAGGTGGCCCAAACTAATTGCAAGACTCCATATTGGTGACTGGTGAGTGCTGCTGTCTTTAATGTGATAATCTTCATTATGACCATTAGAAGAAAACCAATTTGAGAATGCAGACTGTACAGCTGAAGATAGCTGCATCCAAACAAAAGAGGAATCTAGACAAGCTTCAGTAACATCTTATATTGTAGTGCCCTTGATACAGTCAATCTGCATTATGATGTACAGTGTAACAAACTGTGTACCAATGTGTAATAACTAAATGGTATTTTAGTGCTAAATGGTATTTTTGAACTTAGGAAAAGAACAGGTTTGATGTAACAATTACATCTAGCAGAGTACTGTTACAGAGGTCAGTGCTTGTGTACATGTAATTCTAAGATGTACAACATAGATAAATGGCACAGCAATGTTATACAGTTACAGCTACACTGTGATTCATGGTGCAGATGCATTGTCACAAAGGCAGTAAAATAGAGTGACACCAAGCCATCTCACCTTTTCAAAGTACTTGATGTCATACTCTAGTATTACGCCATTGGGTTGATCAGGTTCTTGCCATAGCAGGGTGACACTGTTCTGACTGGCGTTCTCTTGTCTGATGGCGAGCACCTGGGATGGAGCTGAGAAAAGGACAAAGGTATGCTCTAAAGCTGACCTAAGACAGAGCTGAGGAAAGGACAGAGGTATGCTCTAAAGCTGACCTGGGACAGAGCTAAGTAAAAGACAGAGGTATGCTCTAAAGCTGACCTGGCTCTACACCTTGCTACGGTATCAAGCATGGTTTAGATTTGGCATTTAGAATGATGACCACACACAAGAATTTATTTGTTCACTTGCTTATTTGTTTGCTTATTTATCAGATTGGCAATAGCCCCAGCTATTCTTTCAGAGTGCAGCTATCTAGTACTTTTAATTGCGATGATTATTACCAATCATTGTACAGTCGTGCTTTTTTATTTTGCAATGACAAGCCTGATTAATCACATTGGCCCCTAGGAGATAGTAAATGAGATATTTCTTACCTGCCTGGTTTGTGGTGATATTGACGGTGGTGAACTGTGGTGGCTCGTTGCTCAATTGGGACACCCCATTCAATGCGTGGATGCGGAAGGTGTAGTTAGCGTGCGCCGCCAGGTTGAGAACCGTCACCAGTGTGTCAGTGAGGCCGGTCTGCTGTGGTATGAATCGGATCAGAGGCAACCCGGTGCGGGCCACCACACCCGATCCCCCCCCTCCTCCGCCCAACTTCACCACGTTCCCACCCGTGCTGCTCACGCCCAGCCCTGCCCCAGGCCCCAGGGCTGTGCCTCCGGACATGCCGTTCCCCGTACTGCAGTCATCACACTGGCTCCAGTCCTGTGCGCAGCGTTGGCACGACACATTGTAGACAACATCACTGCGCCCACCTCTGTCTGTTGGGGAACCCCACTCCAAACTCACGGAGGTGCCATTCACCGATGAGATCACATTTATGGGGGCTGAGGGGGGTCCTGCAGGTAAATATTCAGCAGAGAAATGTTATTTGCTATTTTCTTGAGAATAAACTGAAGGAGAGATTGTTCTGAAACCAAAAAAAGGAAACTTGCCAAACTCAGACCAAAAAAAAGTGTACACATCACCATTTGGGGACATACACTCATTTTCCACTTCCGCTAGAGTTAAACAATTGAGGGTTACCTTTCTCCAATTCATCCAGCCATTCTTTGAGTCTGATATTAGCACTTTTAGCTCCAGCTTAGCACAGATCATTGAATCAGATTAGACCATTAGCATCTATTACGCTATGGTGAAGGCGCCACAAGGCAGCCTGATATCGCAGCTGCCTGTCTTGTTTTCCCCCTTTTTGCTTTTTTTCACCTTTTGTGACTAGCGTTGTGCTGGACCATGCCTTTCAATTATCTGTTACTTTTTGTTTTGTTTTTAGTCAGTCTCTAACAGTTTGGAAAGTTAACAAGATTAGTTAACAAATTTTTACAGAGTACTTCTATTCATATAACCCATATAAAAGAATTTGGCTGTGGTTTGGCATTCATCTGGGATTTTTAAAATTTATTTTGGCACAACGTTAAGGCTTTGGCCAAACTTTGGCATGGTTATGGTTTACCAAAAAATACTAAAAGGCTAAAGAGTTATGGCATGTCCAAAATCTTGGCATTTGGCTTCATTGTGGTGTGATTATGGCTTACCATAATACATCAAAAGGCGCCAGTGGTAAGTCATCATATGGCTGAGTTATGGCATATGTCAAGTCAACCCGAAGATTGGGTGAAGAGCGGGACAGCATCGTGACGTACTCGGGTCACATTTTGGCATCTTTATGGCAAGCTAAAAGACTAATCAATGCCCGGGAATTTTCAACCTCATTAGTGTGAGAAAGACGCCTTCCTACTTCAGTTTCTCCAGCGTAATCACTGAAGAAGGTAAATGCACTTTGCTATCTTCAAAAATTACCAGTAACTACACCACTACACACAAAACAGGGCGAGGTTTTCATGCGGATATTCAAACGTTAGTTTCGATTTTTCTTACAGTTTCGATGTATGCACAGAAACAGTTCAGATTTAAACTCCAAACTTAAAGTTTAGGAAGTAGGCACGGTGTTTTAACTGTATGCACAACACTTTAACAGGTACTACATCATTATTCAACCAAGTGTCCCAGTAATTCTGGGGGTTGTTGTGGCTACTTATATAACAAATTGAGTAATTCAGTTTGTTTTTTCTTTGTCTGTGTGTTGTCACTTTCAGATGCCGTGAGAAGAAACCCCACATGTGACATCACAGCAGCAATTAAGCGCTGTTTTTACAGGGCTAAGGATAGGGAAGGGGAGAGGAAGGAATGGAAGCCTTCTACACATGGTAGTGAGTTTCTTAAAAAAGGAATACATGAAAAAAATCTATATGAATTAATAAAAAAAATGAAAATTAATCTTGTTTTTTTTCTACAAATAGACACATGCCATATAAATTTAACAATAAAACCTTATTAGCATAGGACACTAGGACATAGTTCATTTAACATAACAATATAACCTCATGAGCATAGAGTGCTAGGATAGATAGATAGATAAATAGATAGATAAAATAAATAAATAAACAATCATTTGGCATAGTTATGGTTCCATTCTGGGTAACATTTGGCTACTCTTTGGCTGGAATGTGGACTTTCTTGGGGGGCAGTTATGGCTATGTTTTGGAGTTCCATTCCTTTGGTTATTATTTTGGCATTCTATTTTGGGCCAAAATAGGGCCATGTGCTGTGACAAAACTTTGCCTAATTGGCAAGCCAGTTTTGGGCCAAATGTGGGCCATAAATATTTTGCTATCTGGGAATGTGCTCCGACTGATCTGTTTTACTGGGTGCCTCCATCTGTGGAGCTGCGGTGACTTCTTTTGCTGTGTGTGACAGAGATTGAGGAGGGAAACTGGAGCCGAGGCTGTGGAGGTGACGGTGAGACGTGGAGAAGGAGTATAGTGAATCATTCACCCCTGGCTCAAGTGGGGGCCATGTGCCTGCAGAGGGCTACGTTCCACTGGGGTTCAAGGTTCAAGGTGGCACAGCCTTCTGATCATTTTGGCTGTGCTGTGATCTCCATTCTCACATTGGTGGGCCAAGTGATGCCATCCCCATGACCATCTTGGATGAAAGATGATAGCCTATACCCTACGCGACGTGACTCCTCCGTCCCAATTTCAAAGCAGCCATGGTCTCTGGAAGGTGCTGGATACAAACTGACTAACCACGTCTGGGTCCGTTAGCTAGATGGATCCTGATCCCATATGGACTGATGCCCATTTATTTGCTTTTATGTATCTTTCTTTTTGTCTTTTATTGAGATCTAATTATGCAATTTCACTACATGTCTTACATTAGTATTTCAATGTATGTGACAAACTTCTTGATCCTTGATCCATGGTCTCGCCTATTAGCATCTTGCTCTATAGTGACAAAGAATTCTGATATTTTTCCTAATTAAAACTTGACTCTTCTGTACTTGCAAAGTGGACTAAGACTACGGAAATCGAAACATGCTGATTTTCTAGGCTGATATAACATGGAACTATACCCTCATTCCGGCGTAGTAATCAAGGAAATTTTCTAACACATCTAAAATAGTCCCTCCCTGTGTCAAGTAGTGCAAGGTTGCAAAGTTCCTTGATTATTACACCGGTATGAGATTTCCATGTCATATCAGCCTAGAAAATCGCCACGTCATTTTCCGTTAATTTTAGTACACTTTTCAACTACAGAAGATTCAAGTGTTAAATAGGAAATATATCAGAATTCTTAGTCACTTTTGAGCTACAAAGCTGCTAATAGGCGAGATGCAAATGGTCTAATATGATTCAATGATCTATGCTAGGCTGGGGCTAAACGTGCTACCATCAGATTCAGAGAATGGCTGGATGAACTGGAAAAAGGTAAAACTCAATTGTTTAACTCGAGGGGAGGTGGAAAATGAGTGTATTTCCCCAAATAGTGCCGTACCCCTTTAAGTGTTTATAATGGTGATTAGCAAGCAGTAATTGGCAATAAGCTGCAAACGCGTAATTACCTCATTAGCAGCACTGTTTATCAACGCTTTTTTATTAAGACATGTTTCATTGGCCACGATAAGCTGTGAGGTAATGTGTGTTTGTGTGTTCACCAACTTGTACAGGGCGTAGAGGGCGGATCAGAGGCAGCTCGGTAGTAGTTGGCATCGCAAGGGCAGGTGAGGGCAGCTCTGGTCTCCGAGTGGCTATGGAGCGGGCACTTCTCACACGGTTGGTCCCCCGCTGTGGGTTTGTAGTAGCCCACTTCACACGCTGGACAGGGAGAGATAAGGGAGCATTTATCACATCTCTGCTGCAATTCCAACACGACACTGATACACTGATATACCACTGCTATTGTCCACAGTGGCCTCGCTGCCTCTGGGCAATGTCTCGGATCAGCAACCCTTTTCTGAAAACTAACCCACAATGTAGGGCTATTCCTGTTTTTACCACTACAAAGCACTGTGTAAAACTTGATTCTAATTGGTTTTGCATCATTGTCTCCGCCACAGCTAATATGGGAATTGTTGAGTTCAAAAATAGTTTCAAATCAATTGCTAATATTTGTAGGGGTAAATAATTTTGCCAGGAGCAAAATACTGCATGTAAGCTTGTTGGGGTCCAATTGATGTCAGGACTCAACATTACTTAACCTTCATTTACATGCTTACCTGACCTTAGATATCACATTCATTCAGGTAGTCTTGTCTGTCATAAAGTGTACAAATGTCATGAAAGATTTGAAAGATTTTTTTTTTCCACCTAAGTTCGCTGGGGATTAACTACGATATCTTCTCTTTCTGTCGGAGGATCCCTTGAGGCCATGAAGCCTATGCTGTATGTGCAATATTAATCTCTCTCTATTTTTCTGCCTTTTTCATTCTATTAATCTCTGCATCCCTTGATGTATTCTTTTAGTTTTTTTCTCCTTTCTTTCTCTGCAGCTCCAGAGTTGAAAAAGAGGTCATGATAAACATCAGTCGAGGCTCTATCTCTCTGTCTTTGAAGTTTTTGACAGCTTACTAGCAGCTACTGCAGCAGGATCAGGTATAGACAAACCAATGATAAAACACTCTGAAAAACACGATGAGTGTGTGGTAAATGCAGTTTATATTTTGATTGCTGCTTAGAGTTGTTAGAGGCTGTTACCCAGATTGAGTCTTACACAGCATTTCTTCGGTCAGCAACCTCATTTTCCCATAGGAGATGGCATGTCTATTCCTGGGTTTCCAGCGCTACAGATCACTTCTTGCACCAAGCAGCTGCATTCCTCATTTGGACAACATTTTTTCTGACAGATCGACTCTTAGCCTCACTTTTCATGTCAACGTCAGTTTAGCAAAAGGGGGCTTGAGGGAAGCGGAAAGAATTCAGTGCTTTTTCAGTTCATTTTTTAGTGTCATGAGATTTCATGATCAATGTCCCCTTTGTTTGCACAAAATCGCCATCCTTGAAACCACTGACTAAAACAGTTTTCTCCTAAAGTCAGTGAGACTGTGAGTAAGTGAGCGAAAGAAATGAGAGAGAAAGAGAGAGAGAGAGGTGAAGAAGGGAGCACTAAATGCCCTCAAACTGTTTTATTCGGCTGTGTTTACTGCACCAGCATCAGGCCCTCAGGTTTGCCCAACTCTGTGCATTGTTTGGATTGTCAGCACCTGTCAGTGCCTCGCCTCCCAAGGCTGGGGAATTTGCATTACAATGAATTTTAATGAATATTTGCAGCCAATGTGTGCTGACCTTGATTTTACTTTTGGTATAAATGGATAAATAAATAAGGCAAAATAAATAAATAAGCAGAGGAGTTAAAAACGGCCTGCGCGAGGAAATCGTTTGTCCCCACGTGACAGGACTAAAAAAAGAGCAGCTTAGTAGGTGGGTATTGTTTCCGATGCCATGTGGAGTCCACAGACCTGCAGAGGTGGCTGGATGCAGTGGTCTTATTTTTAAGTTGCAGCTAAATTACAATTTCAGCAAGCTGGTCAGGACTAAAACATGCTTTTGAGTTCATTCACCATATGAGACTTGGTGATTGGCTAGTTCTTTGCTCTTGATTGTGACTTTCAAAGACTCGCGTAAAAAAAGGATTTTCTCTCTTCACACGGGTTTGTTGTTTTTGAACTCCTTCTTCCCCTTTTTATTTGTGAAAGAGAGTAGGATTCCACCCCACATGCAAAACCTAAACAACAATTTTGTAAACCTAAGCTTGAGTCCTCAGCCGTTTTTCCCCCCCCTTTGGGCGTTCACATTTGCATCGAAATTGAGAAAAGCAGACTTTACTTTCTACAAGCACAATGCTTCAGATGGGTGAAGGAGTGAGGCCTGCCAGAGTGTTTAGGAAAACATTCAGTAAAACACAGATCCCTCCATCTTTTTCTCTCTCTTTCTCTCTCTCACTGATAACACAAACTAAGACACAAACACACATGTGTGTACCTCTACGGGGACCAAACAACAGCTGCTAACGAGCTGTGAGGATTGTCTGAGTGATGAATGAGTCTGTCGGTGGAATCATAGCTGGAAACGGGCCACTCCATCATGGGTCTCTGGTACATGTGTCCTGTAAAACGGCTTCCTTGTCCCTCAGTTGGCTACAGGGGCTACAGCTTACTTATGAAGAGGCTTTTACACCTGCACTTGGGACTATTTCGTCTTCTGAAATGCAGCGTCCTATTTGTGTTTAGTTGGGCCAGCCCTATTTGCTTCTTTGGAGGTCAATGAGCAGTAGACGAGAGCGCCCCCCCCCCCAACCAAAACAAAAAACAGCACTGGGGGGCATGAACCATAAAAATATCACAGTGAAGTTTAGTAGCAACATAAGCTTTGATGAAATTGTGTATAAAATCACATTCGTATAATAATGTGACCGAGAATTTCAAGGGCAAAATACTGTGAAGGCTTGCATTAAAAGAATCCATGGGAAAGCCAGACAACAGGAAGAGATATTAAACTCCCCTTTTATCCTACACACACCGGGAAATAAGTGAGATGAAAATGAAGCAACAAATGGCAATAGGCTGAGACGACACATGCGACGGACCTCTCCGTTTAGGAGTGACATTAAGAGGGGTCGGTGACATTTGAGGCCAGTTAATCTCTCCCCAGGCAGAGCTGTTCCACAGGCTGATATAGGAGCTGTGACTGACACCATCTGTAATGTGTGAGTCGCATGGGCATGATAAGTGCAGCGATACCAAAGGACTGTCACTCCCTGGTGGGCAACAAGTGGAACCCCAGTGTGGAAAAGGGGGAAAAGGATCTGTGACTGAACCTCAGCCCGTTTGAAAATCGAATCCTCAGACGCACCGATTCAGACTTGACCTTTTGATTATCACTCGCAGTCTTAACTGCTATCAAGGCGATTCCAGGCAGGTATTGCTCAGATCTCAGCTGAAAAACACACTAAGAACCAGTGAGGAAATGGATTTAAAATGTGTTTGCTTTTCTTTTCTGTACATTTCACGACAATGTTTGTATTTATTTATCCTCTGATTTTAAGGAAGATTAAAGGAAGATTTTTTTTTCAGAGTTGCTCACTATGTCTAATCGATCTCTGTATCTAAATGACCAGAAGTAAATCCATGTTAAGCATCAGCAGCATTGCTTGTGACTAACATAGGCAGGATTGGAACTGCAGCCTCTTTTAGATTGTAAAGGATGCCTAGAATTTGGTGCAAGCCAGGATAAGATATAGTGAGAAAGTGAAAAAAAAACAAACAAACAAACAACTCCCCTAAAAATGAATACAAAACAAAACTAATTCTGTAATTAAAATTGTTCATCCTTTTTTGGTGCTGATTAATAGAATTCAGTCAAGTTGACTAAATGTGATATGAGATATTCTAAACAGATTTTAGCTATGGGTAGAATGTCTGCTCATGTCTCATAATTAGGAGGAAAAAGCATTTTCTTGCAATATTGCATTATTATTGTGCAATACACAGACCATCTGTTCAAGCAAACTGTTTGAAAAATAGATGCTCAAAGGCTTCGCTATGCACTTTTCCTCATTTGAGTTTTGTGATCAATATGGCCTGATGAAAATTGTTGAATTTGTTGTGTTCAACCCATTCTTTGGTATCATATTATACACACAATAGTAAGAGTTTGTAAAATATTCTACTGGCATAATATCATGACAGATTAGTATCTAATCACTATATATATCATTTGCATATCATTTAAAGTTGTTATCATATATTTGAATTATTTTGTTGGTTATTAGTTGGGTATTCTTTAACACGTGTTGGCTGATGATGTCTGTTTCTTACCACTTTTTCAATTCCTTATGCTTACAGCCATTCTACTTTGTGCCACTGTTTGCAAAAGTCATTGAACAGTTTGAACTTTGGACATGGCATAAATGGAAAGGAGTCTTTCTAATCAGTGAATTTATAGAAGAGCTATTTGTGGGGGCAAGAGTAAGTGGCTGATAGATGGTGGCTGGATGAAGCGCACTGAAAGTAATTGTTGTCCTTGAGGAGAAATTAGCTCGAGATTGGGGCAAGCAGTTCATTCAGTTGACTCGGTGACACCTCTTTTTGCATTCTAAAATGCATACAATTGGATTGACTGTGCGGCAGACAGACTGATGTGCACTCTTGTGTCAGCTCTCATCTTTCTGTCTCTCTCTCTCTCCATATTTCTCTCAGTCTCTTTCTTTCCTCCTTTCTATCGTCCTCTGACTCTGACCTTCTGTCTGTTGGTCAGTCTCTTCCTTCCATTCTCTTCTCCTTTTTATTTCTGTGTGTTTGTATGTGCGTGTGGGGGTGTGTGCATGTGTGTGTGTTTTTGTATGTGTGTGTGGATTCTCTATGGACACAACGTGGATAGCATAGCAACAGGTACCATTTGAAATATCTTTGTCATAACTTGCAGAAATATCAAAGTAAAATAGTGTTAAAGGTCACATATTTCACAAGAAAAAAAAGTCAGTCAACTTTGTTTTGCTAGTCTGTGTTTATTAATAGGACAGGAGGAGAAGCCGGCACAAACACAGAGCATCACAGATCTGCGAATGTTTTCCTTTGAAACTCGCGTGTAATGACACATCAAATGGGCCCAATGCATCTCTGTTAATGAGCATTAAACGGCTGTTAATTATTTGATTGAATTGCTGTCACCTATCTGAGCGTGTCTAATTGATCTGTGTTAGGGAGAGAGTGAGGGAACGTCAGCCAGACAGACGGGGGTGGCTTTGTGCGTAGGCTTTGGTGGAAAACAAAGGATGGAGCGATCTGCTACCACATCAGGCAGTAACCTGCACACACACACCTCCACCCACACACACACTACATGTCTGAACCACACTGCCTGAGGACATGAATATATTTGCTCCTGCACATCAGCTTTGATGTGAGTGTGAGTTTGTTTATCTCAGATTTTCTTCTTCCTCTTTTTTTTTTTTAAATTCCATCTTTCCAATTGCCACCCGAAGAATGATGGCGGGAATACCAGTCCAAGCTCGCTCTCTCGTTCACTCAGAGCTCCTTTTGGTAGCGTTGGCCATGCAGAGGATTTGCCCTTCATTAGCGACGCTCTCCTGACATCCATTAAAATAGCTGGGTAAAAAGGCAGGCCGACACCCGAGGCTCTCGACACAGCGGTGCATTCACACAGACATTAATAAACCAGACTGCATGCTGAATGACCAGTGAGGCTGCGCTGTAGCGATTCTAAAGACTATCTCACAATACCTTTCAGGGAGATGTGAAGCGCACAATCGATGGGGAGGGGAAGGAGGAGGTTGGATTTGAGTGACATGATGCAGTCCCGTCTGGATGAGATACCATTCATTCCTTTATCGGAAAAGGCGCCCCCTCCTCCTCTTCCTCCTCTTCCACCTTCAGCTTCACCACCACCGCAAGCAACCCCACACCCGCTCTCTCCGTCTCTGCCCTGTTTGGCTGGCTGGTGGCATGGGTCTCACAGATTAAAACCATGCGGTTCGTCACAATGGCACAGTTTGTGGGAAGCAAGCTTTAATAAGGCCTATCCAAAAGCTTTCAGCTCCTTCAGCTTAATCCCACTGTAATATGCTGGTTGGGATAAATTTAAAAAAAGAGAGAGAGAGAAAGAGGACGGAGGACAAAAAGACCTCACCATGCCTTCACACAATGAGGACCAGGCCCAGGACACAAAGAGGACTAATTAATCCACCCCTCTCCCTCGCTCCCTCTCTCTCCCTTCCTGCTCCTACCCCTGATTTTCAACAGGCAGTATCTGGGTTGCCTATCAGCCAGGGTTGTTTGTTTGGGCCTAGTTGTTTTGGACAAAACAATGAGGATAACTGAGGGCCATTTCTTCGGCCTTATCTCCTTAGAAGCAAGCCGCTTAAATTTATTAAACTATTACACTAATGAAATATGCAAAGAATTTACAATTCATTCTAATAAATAATATACAATTGTCAAAACATGCAAACAGCCAAAGCCTAAATTAATCTTGGTTCAGATTATTATTATTATTATTATTATTATTATTATTATTATGAGTATTAGTAGTATGCCCACTGCCATATAGACCAAATAATGTAAGACCTCATAATAACAACAAGCATTGTTGTTCAAAACAAGTCACTTTTCAGTGGCCTTTCTTCTAGGAAAACAACATGACTAAATGAATAGAATGCTCCCATGGCCATACACATTAACTAATGCAGTCAGCCCAGATGGCGTCTTCAAATAATTAGTCACAAAGAAACAAGAAAAAGGTAGCATAGTCACAAATTCAAAGTGGACTTTAGCTTCCAGGGAACATCATAGCAGAGCTGTGTTTTGGGATCAGAGAAGCCCCCTGAGAGTGGCCACTGACAGCCACTCCTGGCTAATTATGGATGT
Organism: Tenualosa thibaudeaui; assembly: GCA_027481765.1. NCBI lineage: Eukaryota > Metazoa > Chordata > Actinopteri > Clupeiformes > Clupeidae > Tenualosa > Tenualosa thibaudeaui. The sequence goes on from JAIFZK010000003.1 coordinate 16,336,141, forward strand.
TGGGCCACCCTTGTGTCATGCTTGCCAGCAAAATACTGCTGTGTCTGTGTGTGTGGAAGGGGAGTCTTTCACCTATGGCTGATTGCCTCAAAACATGCATTTTCACACAGTTGCTTGGTCAAAAGCATATTTGTACATGTTAAAATTATTAAACCAAGAACCTAACCTTAAGCATGTACTTGCATGCATTTGCATTTTTGCATTTTTGTTTTGTACAAAGACAGAGAGATGTAATAGAGATGTAATAGCCTGCAATACCTGTTTGTGTGTGTTTGTGTGTGTGTCTGTATGTGTGTGCATATATGGACGTTTGCATTAGTCTAATTCAAACCTTACGCATTAATTGCAGAGAACACCTTGAGTATGTTTGTGGCTTATTATATTTCCACAAATAAGAAAATGCCACTTTGAAAGGTGTAATTTTGGGCGTTCTGTAATAATTTTATAAATGCTTCAATTCAAAGACATGGACAGCTGCTACAACATGTCCTTTCTGAACTTCAATTTGCACCTTATTTCACAGGCTTTGCCAGATCCGCTTCAAATCGGTCAATTACTACACTGTAAATGAAAACATTTTCCTGCTGGCTATATTCTATGGAGGCTAGAAAATGAACATGTTCAAATGGATCAGCATATGAAATGATGTAAATGAATTATCTTGACCTTGGGTAAGAAATACTGCTGAAAGCAGGCCCTCTCTAAAACCTGCTATGAATAGCTGAAGTAACCAGTGGACCCAACAGGACTATGGCTTTTTTTATGCCTTTGACAAACATTGCCGTACCGTACTGCCATACGTTCCTTTCAAACACATGTCATGCCTCTTAAGCACAAGGTCAGGCACATTGTCCTCTGTGATCCACAGCCTATCAAACTTCTCAGTCAAACTAGCTGTCACTCTCTGTAACAGTTACATTATTACTGTTTCAGATTAGAAGAACAGCATGTATGGGAATCATGATAGCTAGTTGAAGAGATTTTATCACAAGTTGGATTGTGAGGACCTAACACACACCATAAAAATGTGCCTTGCACAATCTCTCGCAGATTTACTCAGTCTTGATAGAGTGATGGACACCTTGATCAAATCACTTCAATTCATCCAATTTTTTCAGGTGCTCTGTGTTTCTCTCTACAACCCTTTTAGTACAGCTGAAATGAACCAAGAGTCTCCTCACTTCATAACTCAATCATCTCAACTCTCCTGACTCTCTCTCTGTCTGCGAATCCAGATGCTCAATTACAGCTTTCCAGATTCTGGAGGTGTTTTAGTTAGGCCACTTGTTGAGGGTCTTATTACTCTGCCCTAGTTGGCCTGGCAGGGTGGCTGGCGGAATGACAACGCGGAATGAGTGCTCAAGTCTGTCTCCAGTCCTCTCAGCTATATCCAGTCAAGTGTCTTATCAGTGGTGACGCGTGTCCAGACCTTTTTGCTCAGCTTTCAGTTTAAATTAAGTCGGCAAGAAAGCTTTCCTTTCCAAAACGCCTTGTAAGATAAACAAAATAAATAAAGCTTTTTAGAATCCCGATTCTAATTTATTTTTCATAACTCTGACAGACAATGCTTTGTCTATGCAAGTAAGAGAGAGAGGAGTGGTCTTTTACACAAAATGGCCCAGGCATTGTAAAGTGAAGCCTGCTCTCTGAACAGATGACAGGACCTTGTGTCCTATGCCATTGGAGTAGTGTGGAGAGTTGGACAGTCACTACCTTGGACAGCAGGATGTGGGAGCTGAGCACGTGCCAGAGCAGACACAAATGCTCAAATCGCTGCTGTCAGTGGCCACACATGAAGACAATCAAAGGTGTTCTATACAGGTGACAGGTACATGGCAAGGTACATGACAAAAATGGCAAGCTACATGACAAAAAATGATTATGACAATACCAAATCTTTTATGTTTTTGACAAAAAGAAATGGAATTTTGGAACAAACTGCGTTTGAATTCAGTGGCCTGTTTGAATCATAACAGCTTTGTATTGGAGGTTGTTAACAAAGATTATTTGGTCCAAAATCATTTCAGCAGAGTGTTTTTGAACCTGCCACATCATGGCCAAGGACTTCCAAAGCACCACTTTAAAAAATGTTTCCGTATTGGGGGCCATTCAGCAACATTTGCCAACCTAACAGAATGCAGTGTCCCTGAGCTGAAAGGTTCAGCGATTTCCTGATATCAGACTGCATTTATTGGTAAGGTGGACAAAACAGCAGTTATAAAATAAATTATGGTCTTCTACTTAGTTTTGCAGGCTGCATAGCCTACTGAACAGGATGTCCATCATCCTTATGTATACAGTGGATACAAACACAGTCTTGTATCACATCTAACTATGCTATTAGATGTAGGAAAGCAAGTCAAGCATTTTTCACTTTTCTCACAGGTATGATGATATTTGGGTCTGTGTTTTCTTTGAACCTACCGCCATTTCCCCAATTATTAACTGAGGTAATAAATTGATTTTGCAATTTTATTTTTGTTGTTATCTAGGAGTTCTGTTGTTCACTCTACTTTCTCGTGAAACCATGATCTGATTCTGATAAAATTTGTATTCTTTACTAAACTGCAGTTACTGTAATACATAGATGCAATCAATACATGATTGTGGTCAATGCATGACAATGAGCCAGGGTTTGTAAATGATGCGGTTTATATTCAGAAACTTACTGTAATGTGAGTGTTTAGATCAGGGTTGTCAAACAATTTTTTTATTATGGGCCACATGAGTGTTAGACTCAGAGGGTCGCCATACCTTGTCTACATGTGGGACCACAAACCACAAAATGTGGGACCACAAAGGTGAAAAAATGTAATGTTTCCTTTGTGAACATTATCAGCACAGTTCTAATGCAACTGTGTTCTGACTTCCTGACCACTTAATTTAGCCCTCCTTCCCTGTCAGTAAGCAGTTTCATGATGCACCTCATAGCTAAATTCAATAGTGAATGCAATGGATGCAGAGTTGCCAGTAACAGAAACAGCATAATTAGGCCTATTTTGTACATCATTAAAAATATTTTTTCAAGCAGACCACGTAATGCAATTATTTTCAAGGTTTTTGAAAATGAATGGCCCGCATGAAATGCTGTGAAAGGCCAGACCCAATCCCCCAGGTTTAGATGAATGACATGTGTGTACCTGTTTCAACACGTATGTCTATGAATGAGAACTCCTAATATCAAACCAAAGTTCATATTTATTAGTTGTTGTATTTGATAGCATGCTTATATTCTGTTAAACAACAATGATGATTTCATACCCATACCAACCAACAAAATGCAATACGACAAGCGTTTTAAGGTGACCATGAAGATCAGGACATGACATATCTATTCAGTGGCAAGCCTAACAATTTCAAAGTTGTTTTGTGAACTCAAAAGACTTTACTTAGTGTTGAATAAGTTGAGTTCTTAAACTATGTCTAACAAGATCTTCACCGTCAGTTTAGTGCTCAATGGCAGAAAAAGAGTGTGTCAATAGATGTCTCCATTCTTGGATGAATGAACTCAGTTCACATGCGCAAGATGCCCTTTATCACAAATGATGGATGCTTTTGATGTATGCATTTCCAAAGATTCTTTATGCTTTGCTGATTGCTGTCTCCTATTGAGGAAACAGGGCAGCTGTTTATTTTCGATAGCACGTTGTGGTGACCGAGTGGACAGTGTTTGTCCTTGGTTCATCTGCTCTTGTGAAGCAGAGCAAGACTCCTGCCATCTAGGTCCGACCCCTGGTCACATATGGAGGACAGAACACAGTGGCACAGATGCTCGATATGCACTGAAACCAGAGCCTTGCTCCTGGGTGGAACAGCTCCTGTGTTGTTCACACATTTTATTTAACTTGATGTTGAACTTTCTATAAAAACAACATGACATGGTTGTGGTATGCGCCCAAAGTTTACAGGCAACAGCTCACAAGCTAGACAGGTGATTCCTAAGAGAAGTTCTTTGAGGAGAGAATGAGATATTTTTATCTCCAGCCATATATATCAAGAGTTTGCTGTGTTGGTACAGCATTTTGGAGCAGAAGACAGGATGGAAGTGTCAATTGAAATGATGTGGAGGTTGTATTATTTATGTCTAAGCTGTTTAGAGGCCGAAACCTCTTCAGCAATCAAACTGGGTTATTCCACTGCCTGAGCAGTGGGGTTGACATTCTTCTCGACTATTCTGATAAACACGCTTGCTGTGTAGTTGTCCCCTTCTGACATTCATTTTCTCACTAGCCTAAGGACCCTACAGCCATATCGCAGAACATGAGCCTGAAACAAAGTCGACAGGGCTGACATGGGAAGCTATTGCTCTGTTTTGATCGGCAGTTGAAAAGATTGTCCCAGATGAAGTCGTTCAGCTATTACCCCTCCCACATTGACTGTCTTTTTTCACAGGACTCGAAAATGACACGCAACCCTTCCGGAATGTTCACCAGTGCTCCAGTTTTTTTATCCCCTTCCTTCTGTATTCTTCTGTTTGATGACTTCTTGCGCCGTGGAGGAGGCGTTTATGAAGTGAAAAGAAAAGGGAAGCCAAGCCACGCACAGACACGCACTCCTCTGTCGCTCCCCCTCCGCGTCTCTCCGCCTCTCCTCGTGTCTCTCCTGGAGATGTGCGTGACTGGAGAGCAAGTGCAGGCGCCGGGAGAAATGGCTCGGCGACCCAGTTTGGTCTAAAAGGGCTGAGTGTGCTTCTCAGACATTCATCCTTAAATGGATTCACAGAGACTGGTCCTCCGTTTAACCACGAGCCTGTGTTGCACAATAGACATCCAGGCATATAGGGATGCCTTTCAGAGCGATATCGTTCCTGACAGAGCTCACACGAGAGTGAAATGATTCGTGAAAATTTCTGCCAAAGCTTTGTGGCCCCATCACAGCAGAAATCCAGCTAATGGCATGCATAGTGCTGAGATGCAGTTATTTACCTAATTACCGACGTGTGTTTTTATACTGACTGAGAACAAGTGAGCACTCTGTGTCTGTCTACACACACACACACACACACACACACTGAAATGCTTGAACTTTATTAGGGATGATCAAAAGTGGAAAACTGAAGATGTGTCTGCCTTGCCAACAACATATATTATTGACAATCTAGGATGGCCACCATGAACTTAGTTAGTTTAAAACACATTTTTTCCCCCAGAATAGCTTTTAAAACGATATGAAGCAAAAGAGATTCTGGCATCTTAGAATGTTAATTGCAATCACTTGAAAAAAAAAAACCCTGAACATCCACAGGCGTTCTGTGCTACCTATACATAATTGAAAACCTGGATGCTGGGTGAGGAGCAGGAAACTGATAAGACGTCAAAACAACCTCTTCAGTTGTGTGAGTCCTCCCCTTCCCCCATCCCCTCCCCAGTGGAGTGCAGACTGTTGGCTAAGAGTGCTCTTCTGTTTGCTAATACTCTTTTAGCCAATGCCTAAAGCTTAATTATCCACAAACTGTGATTAATTGTTTTTAATTACTGTAACCCATTAGAGTCTGAGATATTCACAGGTCCACAGATGAGGTCATTCCAACAACAACAACAACAAAAAATCACAAAATATCCACATATATGTGTCTATAATAAAATAAAAACATATATATATATATATATATATTTATGTAATCTTAACAGTTGAATACAGCAAATTCCCAAATTTCCCATATTCACATCATGAAACACCATGTTTTGGATGTGACAAAAAGACCCTTTTTTAATTAAATTGCCCAGGTACTAAAACAGTATCCCTGTAACAAGACGGACTTACCGATGCAGGTGTCACGATGCTCCTGGAAGCCAGCACTGCACACACACCGGCCAATGGGTACGAGCCACTCGCCCTCGGCACTGCAGTACATCTTGGGTGTGTCCCTTTCCTCGGCATGGTCCACACACTGGCCCCGCACCTCCACCAGTGAGGACGAGTCAGCGCCGGTCACCACGTCAGTGAAGATGGCCAGGCCGCGTGCCACGCCCTGGCAGCGCTTGTAGTAGACACGTACCGAGACCACGGCGATGCAGGCGCCTATGTCCTGGAAGGCCAGGTAGAAGCCACGCCGCGTCAGCGGGCCGACGCCTCTCACCTCGGTGTTGAGCTTGAGCCGCCGTACACCCAGGTCGACACCTGTGAAGCTCTCGTCGGCAGCGATGGTGTCGATCTTGACATACTGGTTCTCCCAGATGGTGCCGCGGCCCAGGTCGCGGTCCACCTCGTAGTAGTAGAGGTTGAAGGTCTCCTTGCAGGTGCCGAGCACACCCGGCATGCTGTTGCAGTCACGTAAGGTAAACTTGATCTCGATGTAGATGCGGCGTGCCCCCTCGCGCGAGATCCAGTTCGTCCGCAGCCAGTTGTTCTGATTGGCGTTCATCACGTTGCACACCTGATAGGTGTGAATTGGGGTGAAGTACTCATCCATTTCATTAATGGCATCCCACTAAAACAAATAAATCAATGGAAAAAGAAAAGAAAATCATGTACCTCTTTGATAGTAGGCGTCCTCTTTTTCATGATCACATTCATCCTATCACGTTTTAATATGTATTGTGTCTTTGTATTATGCTCTCCCAACTACATCTGAAACTTTTACTAGATCAAAGACATGAGGAAAACAAGGATAAAGGGAAGAGCAAATTGTTTTGCATGCATGGCCCTCTGACAGGAACGGAACTATGCAGGTGCATCTTTAATGTGTCAGTGAAAAAAAAAAAACAGTGTCTCAGTGTCTGTGATGATTTCCTTTGACTGATAAATATTAAAACATTAGGAGACATAGCATGCACTGTAAATGCTTTGTTGTGCCTTTGGCAGCCTTAAATGCCTATCACAGTCAAAGACAACGTAGGTCAAACATGTTGCAGTCGCATTGTGTTTTCCTGCCACTGGTTCCTTCACCTTCTGACTGTCTAAAGTGATGTCAAAATATTACAGAAGTAGACAAACAAAGAATTTGCAATATAATCCATTACAGAAAGGCTAATTGTTTCATCAGTTCAGCTAAAAAACTGAAAATACAAAACCTAGTTGTTTAATATGTACAGTATTTATGTAGCCTAAAAGGTATAAATATATTCAAAAGATATTACAGAATTGGCATGTAAAAAAAGCATCTAGTCATACTATTCTTCGTTCTACCAAAAGAAAAAATGGTCTTAATGGCTTTTATCACTTTCCCTAATTATCTTCAGTATTTTGAAGTCAGCTCGAGCCATTTCTTCTGCAAATAAAACAGCTGTGCTTATTTTTCATCTCCCACCTGAAAGCAAACTTCTGAACTCCTTCAGAGTGCCAAGAGGGAGTTTGAGACACATACTCAAAGAAATAGAGTGCCTTTAAAACCCTTACAGCAGCTAATTTTGCTTCCTAATCATTGGCAGTCATGTGTAGTTCAAGGACACATTCAATTTACAGGATTCAAAGTGTGTGGGTAGCATGATGGGGGGAGGATATGTGTGTATTTGTGTCTGTGTATGTGTGTGTATGTATATGTGTGTGTGCGTGTGTGTGTGCGCGCGTTTGTGTGTGTGTGGATACATATGTGTGTCTGTGTGTGTGTGTGTGCTCGGATCCACGACCTTAATTAGTGCAATGAGCCCTCTTTCGGTGCCCTCTCGGGACCAGGGAGGGGAGGGAGGCTGGAGAGGTCTATCCACTGCTCTGGGAGGCCCTACATCTGAGCAGAGGCCAAGTTCGGCGGCGCCAGAGCTGGAGGCTTCTCTGAGGTCAGTGTCTTCCCTTTCAATTAGGCCGGCCGCTCCCCATAATGAATGCAGGCGTGGAGAGCGGCGCGCTACTACTGCAGAAACCCCAGCGGGATCCGCATCCTCAAATAACAGCTCCTCGCCGCTCCCATTACTCTGCTGAAACGAGGTGTTAACACCAGCTTATCATCATGATGACCAGCAGGATTTTTCCTCTACCATCTCTCTCTTTCTCTCTCTCTCTTGCTCTCACTCGCATGCAAATATACACCTTGTCAACTTAAAAAGAGTTTCAGTTGTAGCAGAGCCTCAGGAAATTAGAGCCAAAGGCACCAAGGAAAAGATTTGAGTGAAACGCATGGCTTTCATGAAAGATATTCAGCATGGTGTTTGATCAACTGTAAACATCGTTGTCCTTGGATGTCTCAAAATAGAGCCTTCGGGCTGTGTTTTTTTTTCGAGTCTTTAACTTTGTGGTTTCAAAAATCAGTCTCTGCCTCACCTGAGTGGGAAAACCCTGAAGGCAGAGGATAGCACTCAAGTTCTGTAGAAAAAAAACAATTAAGTCAATGAACCGATTTCATTCGCGACGAGGAGGCCAATTTCTATAAGCTATGAGACTAAGCAGTGTGTCTGGCGTATAGCTAAGGATGCTCTGTGTGGGTCTGGAAATCCTGAATAGCTTTTAGCTTCCCTGTTTGTCCAGGATGACTTTGCATTCCCACTGTGAAAGCAGGTGGTGCTTGTTTCTCTTCTAATCCATCCAAGAGCTCACGTAGTACTACTCAACCAATTGATATACTCAACCCACCTACTGTAATAGGCAATCAGTGCAGATTGAGGCTACCCTCAATTCAGATTTTAAAACAGTATGCTTCAAGGCTTATTATGATTTCAAGACTACTTATCTGCATTAGTCTAAAGTGGTTTACAAGGACAAGAGAGCCACAGGCAGACAGGCGAGTGTGGAGCGAGCCTCTCAATCTGCTCCCAAATCTATGCCATTATACTGAAAAAAGTCTGATTCCCATCAAAATAGCAGCTGTCTGTGGTGCCAGAGGGTATGGGAGCTTGAACAGTCTCTCTGTCTTTCTCCTCTCTTGCTCTGTGTCTCTATTTCTGTGTCTCTCTGTACTACACTCTCTCCTCCCCATCACTCTCTGAAACACATTTATCCAACTGTCTTGGAGCCTGCCCGGCTGTTTGACCATCCATCCACCCAACCATGGCAATCACGATTACATTGTTCGGTTGCGGTCGAGGTTCTGAGGCGTCTGAATTCCCTGTCCACGCCAGCGCTGCCAACCAGGCCTCTCGGCAGCTTCCAGCGCATTCTAATTAGTCTCTGTCTCCCTTCGTGCCTTTTTTCAGCCACACGCTTGTAAGTGTGTCTGTGTGTATGTGTGTGTGTGTGTTTATGTGTGTGGGTGGGTGTCTGTCTGGAGCAACTCATAGCTTGCCGAGATGAAAGTTCTGAGGGTGTGACGGGTGTGTTTGTACACTCCCCCCAACACACACACACACACACACACACACACATTTCCCTGCCTTCGATCTCTCCCCTTTGGGAGCCTCTTGCTCCTACAGACTGGAGGTCTTCCAGAGTGCAGTTTCATCCCCAGCCGGCCTCCTCCCAACCTTCTCCCCCTCAGCTCTTTTTACTATTTCATGAGCAAGTCAAGGATGATGAGCTAATTGCCCGCACACAACCTGGAAATGGACCTGTTTCTGTGCCTCTTCAAACAGTCTTCCTCATGGGGCTCAGTGCTGTTTGCTGGGCATAAGCTCTGCACCACTGTTGTCCTACCAGAATCCAGAATTGGACATGAGTTCTGCATCAATTAGAGGACCTTGCCTCAAACATCTCTGCATTAGCGGCTTAAATATTAATTGTATGATACTATGGAATCGGCCCAGTGCATTAGTAATTCTATGACTTTTTGCTGATCTGTAAAGAACAGATGTAGTAGCTTGTCAGTTGCTTTCAGTCTGTAAATTGACTTGCCAGCAATGCACAAAATCCTTGCTCCAAGTCTGCAATTTTCTCACAGAAATGATACTACAGATAACTACAGATGTTGGTAGATGGCTGAATGTTTCTCATAAACTTGTAACTGACCTTTTGTTGATGACAGATTGAAATTCAGGGAAGTTGCATATGAGTTGATCATAGTCGTTATCTGACAGCTATTATTTCAACATACTTACAATAGTTCTCTTGAGTGAAGAGTCCAAAAGGAACATATTAGCAGCCTTCAAAAAGGCAGAAAGCAATCCGCTCAGTGAAGTTAACAATTACAGAACTAGGTGACCACATTCCTCCCCTCATTCATAGGTTGTAAAGTCTGCTCTCTAAGAAGGATATAACGACGCCTGTCTTCAATCCACAGGCCCAAAACTTGTCTCTTAAAAGGCACAATGTTGAGACCAACAAATGTGAATCAGAGGAGAGAAAATTTCCATGTGCCTCTGAAGATCCCATTTCAGATTAGGAAGTGAGAGAGGGAAATCCTCTCTCTCAGGTTCTGGCTAAACACTGGGAGAGTTGCCCATACAGAATAACTGCCCATCTCTGGCTGGCTGGCATTTGCAATGACAGTGTAAACCCTATGAAGCGTCAGCGCTGCATATTAATGTGTACTCTCCCCAACCCTCCCTTAATTTCAGGCTGATATATGAAATATCAGCCTGCGTCTTTCTCTCCCCTCACCCACACAGAGCTCTGTTGCAAACAGAATCTTCTAGCACCTCTGATTAACCGAGCAGCACTGACAACGATAACCTTTTCCCAATATGACGGTTAATTGCATAGGTCTGGTTTGTATCTTGCCAAATCAGACACACGTAAGACTGGTGGATGTCCACACTGTAATTACAGTCTATTCCTGTCCATGGCTGGTGTATAGGAAGAGACAGACTCTCTGGCTTTGAACTGGCAAAAGTCATTTATTTTGATATACAAGACATATAGCTACATATTTTTCTTTGCCAAAAAGTTGAAGCTACCTGAAGCTATTTTAGAATGGCTTAGACGTCAGCGTTTTATTTTACATGAATCATTACAGGTGGAGATGTTGGTTCTCTCCAGAGACAAACTCCTTGCACAGACCCATATAATAACACACATCAGAGAGTGGGGTGATACTCATCAGGAGTTGGCAAGAGTGACTTTCTTAAAGTTTGCTTCTACAGTGAAGTTAATTTGCCTTTGTGATCACCCTGGCAAGTGGCCGGCTCTTAGTGTGGGCCTTACAAAAACACTTTGTGTGTGTTGCCTTACAAAAAAAAAAAAACACTTTTAGCAACAAACACGTTCCCAATGGGAGATTCACAGTTTTTTCGTGTGCCAGCTTAAACTTTGGCAAAAGTTTGCACCTCAGTAGGGGTTAGGAAAAGGTTATTTGGAGTTAAAAGAACAATACTGGAAATGTCTTAAATGTTAAGTCAGTAGGTGCGACAAAATATTTTGCAGTCATTATGACCTCAAAAATGTAAATGATTTGAAGTGCAAATAATGACATGCCAACTTCTAAAATATTCAGGGAATAAAAAAAGTGCAGAAGAAAATTATCCCAGTCATCCCAGTGATTTTCCCCTTATTATGTATGAGAAATTAGGCCCACCGCTAAATGTGTCAAAATGTCATTTTTCCCTCTCAATTCAAATGTTAGTGTTTACCCTATTTGACTGTAGATTGCTGTTCCATCATCTTTCCTGAGTTCCATGCACTATTCAGATTGTTTGTAGAAATACAGTCTGGGATCTACAGCACAACTTAGTAGTGCCAGAGTGAAAACCTGCCTAATTAAAACAACTCAATAGAGAGACACATGAATGCCTGTCAACATTTCTTTGCACCTGCCATTCCACAGTAATTGAAAAGTTTGAATGTTTGACACAAGCAAACTTGTGAGCTTGAGATAGATATATTTGTAAATATGACTCTTCCATTTGGCCTTACAGCTACATGAATCCTTCAGCATTTTGCTTAGACTTAAGAAGGATAATGCATTATTGTGGTGTTAACAAGAGTCTGTTACATACATATTGTTACATATTAATTAGATGTCATAATGCCCGCATTGAGTGCTAATGATGGATTCTGAACACCTTTACTACACTTATACCATATTTGAAATACTGAAATATGACAGGAGGTGATCACAGCACATATGTCTTCAAAGAACTGAAGTCTGTTTAACAGCTGTAAGATATTTTTAGTGGCATGTGACTGAGCTATCTGTGTGTGTGTGCTTGCCTTTTTTCTCTACTCTAAGCTAATTCCCTGTGCTGCTCAAAGACATATACAGGGAGGGATTGCCTATACAGTAAACAGGCACCTAAAGGTGACTTCCACAGGCAGGGTCAGGTAATGGCCTCTTGATCCACTAACTACTCTGTCCTTAAAGCAGAGAGCTGTACTGGCCACGTGCAAGGCTGACTGAGACGTCCTTGCAAGTGTGCATTACTCAAGGGGCACTTCAGATCCCCAAATAACAGCAGCGTCCACAGCATCTCAGACAAGCTTCCTCCCCTACAGCTAAGCCATCAGGGAGGTGCCAAAATCTTGGCCTTAGACATCTCACATTACTTATGTCTGCGAGGATATGATGTGGTATTGAATGAAACATTCAATGAGGTACAAAGACAAACAAGTTTTGGTGCAGTGCTGGCTTTTTAAAAAGATGATTATTTATTTATTAATTAATTAATTTATTATTTATTCATTATTGTCTAAATACACTGCTCCTCTGTGCCCATGTGTGTTTTCATATTCTGTGTTTTTCCGTTGTAAATAAATAACAGGGTGTCGGAGCTGTACCTTATTATTTGCTGGTTGTCATTTTCTCAAGGAAGTCCACCTCAGAGAGACTAGCACACTGACCAGGGATGGACTGAGACAAAAATTAGCTCTGGCATTTTGGCCTAGACCTGCTCACCATAAGATCACATACATAATGCATGTGATCTTTTTGGTGGATATGCCATGAATTTCATGGACCACATTGGTGGAGCCTAGCTTTCTCACACTTTTTCACAACTGTCCAAATTCAGCTCTGTCACATGCATGCTGCATCAAGAGAGCACAGTATGCAGCGCAGTTTGGTAGCCAGTGGCCTCATTTCACATGTAACATTTGACAGCTAATAAGATTGTGATTCAGTGTAGCAGAATCAGATCCTTTGTGGATGTCATTAATAACACCTGTGCTAGCCCTGCGAATTCTTGGAAAAATGGCAGCCGTGAAAAAGACCCATACGTTCCTGTTTAATTAACTCAGAATTCAGCTACTGGCTGACAGCTTGCTAGTCCACCATCAATAGTATTTTAAGAACAGCTTTATCAATGGGTCAACACTGACATTACATCATGGTGGTAAATTACACCTGTGCTCCCAAATGTAACGACACAAATGTGGACCTGAAGCAACCCTGGCAAATTAGTGCAGTATTATCCTCACTTTGCAAACAGCCACCACAACTTAGAGTTTAATCAAGGGTTAACAAGTGTTTCTCCTTACCACATAATCTACACTCTCTCCCTCACTTCTCTCTCCCTTTCGATCCTGCTGTCTGTACCGCATTGCTGGCAGCATCACCACCATATGAAGGTGACAGACCCCTCCAAAAAAACAGGTAGTATCGTTCCACAAAGCGAGGCAGTCCACCGGGAAAATGCCCGGTATACCAGATGGCCAGTCCGTCCCTGACACAGACTAATGCATTTATGGTGTCAAACCCTCACAAAATCAGGCTACCACTGAAAGTAATGTTTCTGTAGGATAAAGCTTTAAGGCCAGTGTAATTTCCAATGTGAGCTATTTCTAGCTATTTCTAGATAAGAAACAATGAGGTGAAAATGTCATTAGAAAGCACACGGTTGATATACTGTATGCAGTCAACAAATCAAACCTATTGGATGCCATAAGGGACTATATCTTCCCATGAGAATGGTAGAGAAAGCTCTCCTGGGCTGTTTCTTCTATACAGCTTGAGACGAAATGGAGATGAAGCATCCCAGCTACAACCCTCAACAGCCTGCACATTGTGCTTTGTTAGTTGTCTGAATGGCAGTTCAGAACTTCCGATCTCATTCATATTCACAATATCCTGTCTGAAATCCAAGCACAGCTGAAGCAGAAATATTATGTACCTATAAATTTTGCCCTCTGTGTGAATGTAGCTGATAATACACAGATTACAGTTTACTATGAATATTTAATAAAATCTTGGTAACCTTTCTATACACCACAATAATAAACTAACAACCCAGTGACACCAACAGACCAACAGACAAATTTTATTTTAAATTCTAAATTGGGCACAGGCAATTAGCATGAGTGCACATGAGTGACATTGCTGATATAAACTACAGTGAGTACAGTTATGGTCAAAGTGATGCTCCAAACTAAGAGTACTTGCAGACAGACAGGCTGCAATGGCAATAATGGCAATGGCTGTTGGCACAATGTCCTTGTTCTAATTACCCTTATGGGTAGTTCCCCTGCTGGTAATACAAATTAGTGTTTAGCCCACTGACATTAATGGCTTTCACCTTCCTAATTTTTACTTTACAAAAACACACAAAACGTACTTTTAAAAAAGTTTGGCACCATTGCAGCTGATCAGTCACTTGGTGTCTCGTCATCTGCACACAGATTGCAAACTTAATTGAATCCCAATGTCCTACCTAACACTAATCCCTGAACCTTCAAAGACTTACCTGGCATGCATTAGCAAATCACGAAGTAAATTCAGATATTTGGAGGTTACAGGCTCAGGTCTTAAGGGGGGACATTGGATTTCAGCCACTGACTGATCTGTTTGTCTTTCCCTCCCACCCTCCTTCACTACCCATGTGTTCCGCACTATCTATGTGCTTCTATATCTCCTAACTTCTGGCCGTTGGGACAAGTCCTGTGTGAGTGAAGCAGCCCAGCGGCAGCTGCCTGTCTCACACCTGCCGTGCCACCAGACACATCACCTTCTCCTTCTACATCAACCCCACATTAGGAAAAGGTCATGTTTACTCATGCAGAGAAGAGGAGAGGAGGAGAACAGGCATAGAAACTACTGCGCTTAATGTCTCATAAAGGGCCCCTCAATCGCATCGATTAGCTAACGGCGGTGCTGGCCATTGAGACAAATAACCAGCCAAATAGCTAGCTTGTTTGTTTATTTATGTACTTGCTGTGCTTTTTCGATATTTTTTTGCATGGAGGTTGGTGTGTTTTTCAATTATATTTGCTTAGTCATTGCAGGGATAAAGAGGGGTAGTGGTCCGTGAAGATTCAAGTAAGCCAACGCCTCCAGGGTGGGAGCACGCCTACAGCACCAACAGATGCTGGGTATCTTTCTTTCTTTTTTCATTTCTCCCCCCTCTTATTCTCTCTCTCTCTCCCTCTCTGTCTGTCTGTTTTTTGTTTGTTAGTTTGTTTGTTTTCTGTCTCCATCTAACAATTTCCAGCGGATTCCTCTTCCTCCCTCTTCTCTCCATCTCTGAGCATGTGTTATTTCCTCCCTGATATTGAGCTCTGCTCCACCCTGGCCTTGACAATAAGGGTGACTGGAAGCGAAGCCCAGTCTCATCACTGTGTTATAATAATCACCCAGTGTCAATCCATCTCGGGCTCTGTTTAGGTTGACAACCGCACACCTGCTCAGTCTGATTGGGGAGGATTTTGATTGGCGGGAGCGATGATGTGGACTCGACAGGTGATGAGATCAACTTGATGGGGGAGACTGTGTGTGTGTGTGTGTGTGTTTGTGTGTGTGTGGTGAGTGTGTGGTGCATGGTGGGGTGTATACGGACATTTGGATGATGTTGTGAGGGAGTGACGCAGGCAGGCAGGAGGTCGGGATGCTGGCGGGATCATCCTGCATCATCTCCCTCCCCTTCCTAAATGCATTTGTCATCAGCCTCCACCTGTCTTGTCAGGGCGATCGATTTGAAGAGAGCAGGAGTGAGTATGTGTGAGTGTGTGTGTGTGTGGGGGGGGGGGGGGTGATGGAGGACAGAATGAACTTGTCATGGCAGTCGAGCTTGGTGGGGGGGAAAAAGGAATGAGGCGTGAGGCAAGACAGGAAGATAATGAAGTCTTCTGATAGGGCTCCGCCTGACAGCCTCCCGATGATGAGAACTCAGAGGAGGAAGAAGGGAGGAAGAGGAGAAGAAGAGGGGTGGAGAGGAGAGGTGGGCCAAGATGAGAGTGGACAATGGGGGTTAGCCACAGGGGCTCCCCCTAACTTCCATCCTCTCCTCCTGCTGAGTGCGGATTCTCCCCCACACTGCGTGAGCTCCAGGGGTGAGATAAATGAGTCAGAAGCGAGGTGAGACGTGCCGCCGAGGTAACAATAGAGAGGGGACCACAAAGGCCGATGATGGCCTGTGCAGAAACTTAAGATGGGCGCTTTGTTTGGGGCTTGTGGTCCCACGCCAGACGCCACGGCAGCTGGACAATCAGTAGGAAATGGGTGCCCACCTGCAGACAGTTTCAGGTGCATTATGACTTTATGAGACAACATTAACAGCTACATCACAAAAATACTGGTGCTGATATCTGAACATGGAGATTGTGTGTGTGTGTGTGTGTGTGTGTGTGTGTGTGTGTGTGTGTGTGTGTGTGTGTTATATATGGGTGTCATTCTCAAACCCTCCCCAACAAATCCCACCCTTCACTCGTCCATACACACTTGCACACTACAAATATCATAATTTTTCCTGTCATCTAACACTTGGTGATTCTCTCTCCATTGCATCAACTTCACTGTAGGGGCTCAAGGGAGTTGAATTCAAAGAGAAGACAGCACCTGCAGTCCCTTTTACCTCTGCCATTCACTGACACTTCCAGAAGCACTCAGTCATTCTTTCCTCCAACACTCTCATGCTGCCTGCCGCTGCCGCCGTTGGAGATCCTGCCGCCATGCTGCCAGCTGTAGCCTCACACATGTGCTTAAGTGAGCTTGGCCTTGCCACCCATGTTTGAGATCTCACGGTTGAGCTAGCTTATAGACTTTACGGGCACCAATCCACAGGCCTGCTTACTCCCGAGCCACTATTTATCGCCTCTGGCAGCTTTTTTGAAGGCCAACAGGTCACCTGTGTTTTTGTTTGTTTTGTCTTGCTGATTGTCATTCTCTTCCTCTTTTTTCTCCTGTAATGTCGTGGAATCAGATCAATGTATCGGCCCAGTGAACATGTAGGTCTGACACTAATCTCCACTGAAGCCCTTTATCAGCCGATGCCGGGGAGACAGACGGGGCGGTGACAACACCCCATCAACACGCTGCTGTTCTGCTCAGCGCTTCAGTGGCACAGAAACCAAAAGCCACCAAACAGGCTCTTTCAGATCACCAGTACATGCAGTAGCGGCAGTGAAACAAAAGGAACCAATTCATGAGCAATTGCAGAATGAATCCTGAGATGCTTTGAGAAGCATAGATATGGGTGCTTAGCTTGCATGTTGGGAAATGTAGTCAGCCTTGGTCAGAGGTGGATGTGCTCCCTGTTTGGCTTGGCAAAAAGCCAAAAAAGGTTGTCATTTGCCTGGCACTTCCACAGGGATCTTTGCATTCAGGTCAAGGTGCTGACCAGGTGGTATTTACTTTGTAAAAACCATAGCAAGCAGAGGGTGCACGTAATCCTATTCCGCCTACTGCAGGGCCTGAACACAACAAAGAGAAGCCTGCTATGCAGGGAGCTCACAGTGGACTGCACTGTTAATTAATAAACAAACAAACAAACAAATAAATAAATAAATAAGAAGGTAGGTTGGCAACTACAGATTCTGTCCATGATTAAGTCTACCCAGTTTGTCTACCGTAACCTACCTGCTCCCAGAATATTTAATTAGTAGCATACACAAACAGGGATCATCCTCCAGATATCACATTAGATTACTATAAATGATAAAATATCACATTAGATTCATATAAATGATAAAATATCACATTAGATGAATGTAAATGATAAAATATCACATTAGATTAATATAAATTATAAAATAAAATCCTCCTCTTTTATGTGTGCTAGTCTGAAAAGCATCAGGAAAGATTTAGACTCAGATGTTGGTAAAGAAGCAAATTGCTATGATTTGAAGTGTCAGTACTCCCTGAAGTTCAGGAAGTGCATTATTATGGGTAACTGTTCAAACACATGCTCTAACTTCATTGGAATTGTTTCATATCAAGGGGTGGCGTAGCACACACATACAGGAACATAAACACACATTGCCCTTCACACACACACACACACACACACACACACACATACACACACACACACACACACACACACACACACACACACACACATTTGTGCATGCAGTCAATAACCTGAAAACACACACACATCACACATTCACTAAACAACTCACAAAAGAGGAACACACTCAAGTGAAATGAAATAAAAATCGAAACGTCAAACTGAGGCTGGAAATATTTCTGCCAAAAAATCTTTTTACTGCGTCTGCCTTTTTTTTTCCTCTCCCTGCAGTCAGACTTATTGTGTGGTGGAGCACACATTTCTAAAAATCACACATCGCATTCAAAAGGAAGTTTTCTGGTAATGGGAAATGCCAAGTGCATGTTAAAAAAAACACAAACACACTCACACAGGCACACACACACACAGACACACACACACACACAAACATCGAGGCGATTAAGTGAAAGTGCCCATGCAGCAAAATGAAAAGTCCTCGTTGAGAGGAGTGGCCCCCAGCCTGTTGAGAGTGCAAGCAAGGCTGAAGGCCTCCCTAATCTATTTAGTCCTGATGGCTGAGAGGCCTTTTAGACCCGGGCCTTTTTCAGCACCTTGCCTGCCCCACCCTGCCTGGAGGCCCCCGAAGTCAGACGTCCTCACTGACACAGAAGCTCAGACAAGATGAGAGAGAGAAAGAGAGATGGAGGGGGCGGGTTGGGGGGGGCGGGGGGGGGGGTCGGGGCAGACAGAACGAGAGGGAGAGAGGAGCCAGCCACACACAAGAAGGAATGTGATGATATACATGTACATGTACATTTGTACAACTGACAAGTTTTAGTGGCATGGTGCTGAGTTGTGTGTAAAATATATACATATATGCATATATATATATATATATAGGCACCAAAGTCACCCGCTGAATGTCCTGCCAAATTAAATAAACTAAATGAGAAATAGCTATGAGCTACGCACATGTGCTGTGGACAGCGTGCCCTCCCCCCAACAAACATATGTGTGTGTTTGTTTATATGAAATAAAAATAAAAAATAGCTATGCACATATAAATAAACAATAAATAAACAATAAATAAACAATTTATATGTGCATAGCTGTTTTTTTATTTAGTTTATCAATTTGGCGGGACATTCAGAGGGTGACTGGTTCCTTGGGTGAGAAGTAAAAGGCACTTAGCACAACACTGGAAAAAGAGACAAGCTTTTTTCTCCCAGCTTATGGAAGTGGAAAGCTCAAGACTGAAATAGAGCGGCACTGCATGGCAACATGGTCAACAGCGACACAGACAGCATTCCGTATATCCTGTCCATATCCTAAACATCCGTAAAAAACTTGCCAGTAGTTAATATGCTCGTCCATCACTGTCTGAAGACAAAGTCAGAAATACACGCCTTGCAGAGCAAATGCGGTGTGTGCAACGGAGGGAATTAGGTGATATATCCTCTGGCAACCCCTGCTGCAGGAGGCTGATGGTGCGATACTCACGTGTTTATATTGACATCCATGGGCATTTACATTTACATTAGATTTCTTTACATTATTATGTCACACAATTTCATTCTTAATGGCATGCTCCTATTCATCCCAAATGCAATCTGCATCTGGTCCTTACACAATGGAAAACATGTTTAAAATTCCATAACCGCAGAACGCTAATGATGCAATATGTAAAAGTAAGTGAACAAGTTCACCAAAACAGCAGGAGTGCTCCAAATAAGACACTCTGTGTGCTTGTGAAAATCTACTCAAAACTTTAAATAATAGACTGTGCATATTTTAAAAATCAGGGTCAGTTGGAGTGCATATTAAATGTGTAAAACAACAAATCAGCAAGAACCACTTTTAAGAAAACATCATTAATGGGATGAGTTTTGGAACTGTCTAGACTTTAATGAGGCTCATATATAAAGCAAAACAAACAACAAGCTCTGAGCTAGGTGAAAATCATGAAAATGATTTTCATTCATTGCTCAAAAGCAGCCCCCCCCCCCAACTCCCCATCCTCCAAATGAAATAAATAAAATAAAAAATAAAATAAATTAAACGTTAATTACAGGCTGTATGGCACATTTGTCGTTGAAAAGTGCGGACGTGGGCACTGATCCAGCTACACTCAAAAGGAAATAGGAAACTGTCCCTTGTCCAAAAGCATGTGACTGCTGTTGCTTGTTTGAAGTTGTTGTAGGTGAGATTGCCATCTTCTATACTGTGGGCGATAATTAATTAGCATGCTCAAAGCTGATGAGTATGCTGAGAGGAACTCAGAAAAACACTGCTTTGACAAATCCCCAGAGTCAGGTCATCCAGGATCTGCTCTCTTCTTCCTGACTTTCCTGTCTAGGGAAAACTTGAAAGACATTTTTTCTCCCTCTCTCCACACCAGCCCACCAACTGTTTTACCACTCCCTCTGTAACAGTGGATGCCCCCAGTCACACTGTCAACAAGACACTGGCCCAGTAACCTCACAGAAACACTGGCAATCACGTGCAAATTCTACCAGCTTCAACCACCTCCAGCATCCTTCAAGGTTGGCCTGAAAGCCTCCCCAGTGGCTTCCAATTGGGGGCCCCTACATCCAGCAATTTTATTTAGGTGGCCCTCGACCCCCCGAGGCAGGTGCTAGCAGACTTGTAGGGTGATGGTTACATCAGTGCCCTGATGAGAGCGGGTAATTTTTACCCGGCAGAAAAAGCGCACCTCTTGCCGGGGTGGGAATACGCTGCCGTCACCGCTGACAGCCGCCGCCGTGCTAATTGTGACAGTTCAACGCTTAGATCACTTTATGTTCTGCTAATTTACTACCCCATGCATTAGTTTCTCCATTAGAATATGCTAATTTCTCCCTCGAGCTGCAAAACAGACAACAGCTCTGTCTCTCTCTCCCTCTTTCTCTCTCTCTCTCTCTTTCTCCAATCTTCCTGCTGTTTTTTCTCTCTCTCCTGCTGCTGCAGCTGAAACCAGTAGTGAATAATGTGTCAAAGCGACAATCTAGAGGGGAGGGGAAGAGGGAGGGGGATGGTATGAAACAGACTCATATCCCCATCCATATTTTGCGTCTCACAAACTACAGCAATGCGGGTCCTTTGTCGGAGAGAGCACCATTTCCCCAATCAAATTAGGGTTCAAACAAGGCAATCTAGCATGTAGTTACTGAAACGATTAAAGTCATTTGCCACAATTCTATTATAAAATCAAAACACTTCAAGAGCTGAAGGCCCCCCTGGCAAGGTGGTGAAGCATTGGCGTTGGCACAGGCAGATCTGTTGATTACATTGGATTGTTACATAAGCTCTCATTTCAGGACTGTAAGACCATAGATTAACCACAGCATGCTGTCGAGTTCAATAGGTCTCACTCATCTGATTCCGCCAAAAACTCAAATATCCCACCTGATTTGAACTGGATGCCTTTGTAGCAATTTAGATTTTCAGAACAAAAGGGTCATGAATTTCAACCTGATGCTATTTGTTCCAAGAACATTCTTAATTCACAGTACCAATACAGTCTGCCACTGTGCTACAGTTTTTGTGAAACTCAGAATAGCTTCTCGTGGTTGTCTGGCTTTCCAATATTTGCATAAAAACCCCTCTGGTGTTCATGCTCAGTGTTGGCATTAGAAATAGCAAACAAACAGCGCCTCAGATGGAGATAGACTCAGCCGTTTAATACAGCGCTTATGTTGCATGGGAGAAAGATGTTATTCCATTAGCTCTCTTGAGAAACCATAACCAATCTGTGAACTCTGCCTTTAAAGCCAGGAATTTAAACATACTTAACAAACACAGATAGCCGACTGACCATATAGAATCACCCTAATTAAGAAATTAACAGAGAAATTGCCAAATTCTGCTTGTTGAGGTTTTATATGAAACAGAAAGAGGGAGTCTTACCCCATGTGATGGGTATGTCAGCCAGCCCCAGTCTCCTGATATCAGTGACGTGTCGAGGAGATTAACTGCAATAGAAGACAAAAACATTTCAGGGCTGCAAATAAAGTCAGGTTGCCTTCATGCTAAGATGATCACGAAGCAGAGGACACAGCCAGATACATACAATTGAATAACAAAAACAAACATCACAAACAATTTTAGTCAGTGTTCTGAGCCATGCGCGGCCAACTGTTGAAAAGGTCTCCTGCTTTCAACACACTTTGTGACCCTTGTGACAATGTATTTCATGACATCTTATCTGCTCAGCCTCGTGTATAGGCACAGTGATCGACTGACTGTTGTCCCTCAGCCATCGCCTAGGGACCACTGACGGCTGACATTCTAATTGTCTGATTAATCACCTCTCAATCCCCGCTCAAGTCCTTCGCAGCCCAATCAATGTGTCGTTTGGCTCTGGAGTGTGACGCCCACATTGATCACCAGCTGAAGCCCCCCCCCCAATCCCACTCTTTGCCCCCTACGGGCCACGTCTCTTTTCTGCTGCGTCTCCAGGTGCTTAAACTTAGCATGATGAAATATTCCTAGCTACATCATTGACAGGCTGTGCTGGGGCTCTCCCTTTACTTATTGATAGCTCAACACTGCGAGTTCGACATTTTTTGGGGTCATGCCAAGGTGACCGCAGGACCAGACACCCTGCAAGACAAACCCTTCCGAGTGACTCGGGCGAAGTGTATTTATCTTTTTGTTATCATAACTGAGGGCCCTATCCTCCTCCAATCGCTGTGCTGTTTATGGTAAGATGCCATTGTTGCCATTGTGTGTGCTTTGTTAAAAGCCCATCTGGCATAAACAGCAGGCAGGGTCTGTTCATCTGGCCTTAAGCTGAACAGCAGACACCTGACGAGGACAAAGATGATGCAGTGGAGGCAGATGACTAAAAAATAGGGACCCTGGGCATCCCTGGGAACAATATGGTGAAAGCCGAGGGGTACCCAACACAGGGAAACATGAGCCACACTCTTCGAGGCGGAACATAACCAGGAAATCTGATCTCATTAATGGGGTGTGTTTGGAGACAGAGTGGAGTTAAAAGCTTCAAATGTTCGCATTAAAGTGAATGATGCAATGGCAGATACATCACAAGTGAAGGAGATTGGGCTCCACCCTGTAATAAGGAGAATGCTACACAAGCACCTAATTTAGCAGTCTGCCTCCTCAAACAATGCTTCTGTGCAGCCGAGTAGATGAAACAAGCCATTTGAATGAGATGCCAGAAAACAGAGGCAAGATCACAAAAATTTCCCCTTTGTTCTGAAAGCCAACAGCAATGCATGAAATGTTGGAACAGTTGTATATAGATCACTGCGACATAGATCACATGCCACAACAACCAACATGACAGTTGCATACAAATCCCTGCAGCAAAGATCACATGCCACAAAAAAGGCCTTGATGACAAGTTTATCATGGATGAGTCACAGTTAAATACTAATGTATATTATGCATTGTCTCCAGGGTAAAACTTTCTATGAACCCAGTATTCATAAAGCATTATAAAAACATGAATAAAGGGCTATAATGGATTAATAAAGCCTTATAACAAACGGTATTACTATTAACTATACATTCTCACGACTGTACTCACAAAGCATTATAATCCTTCAATTTATTAACTGTCCTTTTAATGCCTAATTGCTCAACACTCAGTGCATATTCTCAGTAAAGTGAGATGAACACATAATTACTCATTAAAACATTAAGGCACCATTAGAGACAGTAAGTAAAGTAGCATGTTACCCTAGTATTAAAGGGCCAAAACAGCTTTATAATACTTTGTGACAAGCTGACAAATTGTTAAGGCTTATATGATAACATTATAATGCCTTGTGAGTACAGTCCTGAGAATGTTTACACAGTTATGAACACTAATGACATTAGTTATAAGCCTTTATGAATGCATTATAATGCTTTATGAATGTGTTTACAATGTTCTGTGAATACTGGGTTCATATAAGGTGTACATTTTTTCCCTGCTGTATTTTATAGAGGTTTATAGCTTTCATTTTTTCCATAAGTACACAAGCACCTAATTTAGTAGACTGCCTCCTCAAACAATGCTTCTGTGCAGCCGAGTAGATGAAACAAGCCATTTGAATGAGATGCCAGAAAATAGAAGGGAACGGACAAAGTAAACTCTCCCCGAGAGGTTCCCCCAGACGTGCTTGGTGAGGAGCATCGAGAGCCACCGGAACAGATGTCCTCTCCCCAACTCTCCCATCCTCCAGCCCTCATTACCCGACATTAGTGTTTGTTGTGATGCAGCTACTCACTCAAGGTGCTTGTGTTTACACAGGAGAGCCGCAATCTCAGACATCAGATGTTCAGGTCTCACTTACTCTCTCTCTCTCTCTCTTTCTCTCTATCTTCACACCAGGCATGCATGAGGATGGGAGAGAAAAGGAGGGAAGGGGAGAGAAGAGAAGAGAAGAGAGGAGAAGAGAAGAGAAGAGAAGAGAAGAGAAGAGGGGTGAGGTGAAGAGGTATAGATAGATAGAGAGAGAGATGGAAGCTGAGTGGTAACGATGGGCAGTGAGAAGGGAGGAATAAATGGGGAGTATTAGCGCATATGGTGAGGGCTCTCCTAATTTGAGAAGGCTGCAGAGGAGGGCATTAGGTCAGAAAGCCTCAGGTGTCTCCTGCTCCCTCCCTCCCTCGCTCCCTCCCTCCACCTCTCTCCTCTTCTTCCCTTCCACCCTCTCTCCCTCCCTCCACCTCTGTCTCATACAGTCTGCCTATTTATCTCCTTTGTCTCAGTATTGATCAGTTTCTTTCCCTGCTCTCTCTATTGGCATGATGAAATTGATGAAGCACTGGAAGCTCAGAGGCAAGATCACAAAAATTTCCCCTTTGTTCTAAAAGCCAACAGCAATGCATGAAATGTTGGAACAGTTGTATATAGATCACTGCGACATAGATCACATGCCACAACAACCAACATGACAGTTGCATACAAATCCCTGCAGCAAAGATCACATGCCACAAAAAAGGCCTTGATGACAAGTTTATCATTGATGAGTCACAGTTAAATACTAATGTATATTATGCATTGTCTCCAGGGTAAAACTTTCTATGAACCCAGTATTCATAAAGCATTATAAAAACATGAATAAAGGGCTATAATGGATTAATAAAGCCTTATAACAAACGGTATTACTTCATAACTATACATTCTCACGACTGTACTCACAAAGCATTATAATCCTTCAATTTATTAACTGTCCTTTTAATGCCTAATTGCTCAACACTCAGTGCATATTCTCAGTAAAGTGAGATGAACACATAATTACTCATTAAAACATTAAGGCACCATTAGAGACAGTAAGTAAAGTAGCATGTTACCCTAGTATTAAAGGGCCAAAACAGCTTTATAATACTTTGTGACAAGCTGACAAATTGTTAAGGCTTATATGATAACATTACAATGCCTTGTGAGTACAGTCCTGAGAATGTTTACACAGTTATGAACACTAATGACATTAGTTATAAGCCTTTATGAATGCATTATAATGCTTTATGAATGTGTTTACAATGTTCTGCGAATACTGGGTTCATATAAGGTGTACAGTTTTTCCCTGCTGTATTTTATAGAGGTTTATAGCTTTCAAGTCTACAAACCTTCTCGCATTGCATGGATGGCATACTGTCTTTTGTTGACATATATTGCAGTGTGAGATATTTCACATAGAGATGGTGTCAGTTTAAGTACTCAGGTGTCATGCCAGGGAGCTGTGAAGACGATAAGGCATCCAAACCAAGACCACGAACTTGTCTTCTGGAGCGTTCACTTCTCAATGTGAGCCGACCTACAGCAGTGACTCACACTTTGAAAAAGAGGAGGAAATTTCAACAAAACAAAATGTCTGGTCTGCAGTCAGCCTTAAAAAATCTAGGGTTGAATGAGTCACACTACATATAATAGCGTCCCTTATTAAAGCAGTTCTGAAGACGTGGTAGAACAAGGTGTTCTTTGTTGAGGCTCTATTGTAAATATGCATTACTTCTCGACGCAACATACATTCTTTCCTCTTAGGTCTGCATCAAAGTGTTTTATCTCACTGAAATGGAAAGGTCCATGGCTCCTCTCGTCTGTCTAGAAAGAAATTTTGTGTTCGCTCTGCTCTGAGTGTGCTCAGTGTCTCTTGCACGTCCTCTGGCCAGTGGACAGGGGAGCATGTATCAAATGAATGGAGTGATGGAAGGCCTCTGTGCGGGTCACTGAAGGAGAACGCCTGCAGTGCGTCTCCGGTGACACGGCTGAAATATCGGCCATCCAGGGCCAGGAGTTAAGTGCGCTGCCCGCAGGGGCTTGCTGTTGCTACTGCTGCTGTCGGTCGACCAGTGAGTCTGAAATGCAGGTGGAAAATGCTCTCGCTCTTCACACTCCCCTTCCTGATTTTCTGTCTCTTTTGTACACACAAACACACTCTTTCGTGCACACACACATACTGATACACACACACACGCATGTACAAAATATACAGACACACCACTGGCACACACACAGACACACACACACACACACACACACTCACACTCACACTCACAATACACTCACACAACCACTTCAGAACATAATAAGCAGTAAAGTTGTGAAATGTCCCCTCTTCATTTCACCTGTCTGCCTCCTTTATGAGTCTGAAAAAAGCAACCGTTTGTTCTTTCCTCTCACTTCAAATAAATTGGAAATGTTTCTATACTCTGAGGTACTGAAAAATGAGTTTTGCTTTGAATCTTCACTCATACCTGTTAATATTTGCACAGGCATAAAATGCAATAGTGTAACCAAAGTTATGAGCTTTTATGTCTCAAATTGGGATAATTTCACCCAACATGTCAGAGCAGATCGATTAGCTGACATTGAGTTACCAAGAGATAACGGCTACAGGGAGCACTGGTAAAAAACAATATTCCTGCGCTACATAATCTGCTATCTCCTTCAACACAACATATAGTAGCAGAATAATCTCCTTCAACACAACACACGGTACCAGAATAATCTCCTTCAACACAACACACGGTACCAGAATAATCTCCTTCAACACAACACACAGTACCAGAATAATCTCCTTCAACACAACACACAATAGCAGAACTCCCTTCAGAATGTAAAGAGAATATATCTGTTGTGCTTTCCATCTCAGTATTTCCTCCTGCATTTTTCCTTTCCGGCGTCTTGCATTGAACTCAGTCAATATTGCTCAGTAATTACAGGCCGATACTCTAAAGGAGTCTCGATGGAGTCCAGATGATGTGGAGTGCCCAGGCGGGCTATGCAAACTAATTCTAAAAGTCATTATCAATAGTGCGAATAAGACTTCCATGGCTTGTTGACAATGCTGATCTAGTCAATAGGATGCCTAGAGAGAAGTGGGGGTGAGAGGGGGGAAGAAAAGCAAACAAAAGTGTATAGCATGTGCAAACGCAAATGCCTTTCATCTTCCTTATCAAACGGCCCCGGCTATACATCTGCTATAGAGATCTGCATTATTCATCTCCAGCAGGAAGCTGAGGACAGCAGTGGCGCGCTGGCGCATGAAGAGCCTTCATTAAGGAAAACACACACACAGAGACACACACACCGAGAGAGAGAGACACACACACACACACACAGAGAGAGACACACACACACACACAAACGGGTGTGTGAGTGTAGCCAGAGTCAGCTGTGCTCAGCTGCGTCTGACGCCTCCAACGTTTTCATCAACTTCTAATGACTGTCACTTCACCGTGGGAGGTTCGCTGAGGGTTTTCAATGACAAAAAAGAGGAAATTGCTGCACATTGTGCCAAAAATACAGACATGTTTCCTCGATTTCTAGATAATGAAAGTGTTTATCATCATATCACAATCAGAGGGATTAATGTCACTTACATTTAAATTAATTATTTATTGCCGTGGTGAATGAAAATTAAATTCATAATGTAACACTGTATATTACATTTCCCTTGTTACAGCATATCTGCAATCTGGGAAAGTTTAGCACCATGTAACTTGGTGTGTACAAATTACTATTACACATAAACTGCTGGTCGGCAGAACACTGTAAGTGGTATTTTCTATTGGACATTTACTAAGAATCTGTAAATATGCTATTCAAAATATATTCTACTTTAGATATAATTATACTTAGTTAATACATAGTTTGTAACGTTGTTCTTACATTGTACTTAACAGTGTTAATATACCTTAATAAAGGTACTAAAATATTAAAGGGTTACCACAACATGTACCTTGACGTCATGTTTTCTTAGGGTCCTGAGATGTTAAACATGGCTCAGAGATGAGTGAGAGTGTCCATATATCAAAATTAAGGGCACTGTATAGATCAGCTGTCTTATAGGTCAGGCTCACTGATCACTGATTATTAAATGAACTGCATGATGTGGCTCTAATGCATGTGTCAGCTTCATCTTTTTCATCTTAATCTTCTTAGAGTATTGCTCACTTTGGCTGCTCTTATTTTGCAGCATGTGGATCTGCATCTTAATAGGAAATAACAAAAAATAAAACATCTTTTCCTTCTGCCAAATACTGTGAGGAGTTGTCTTCAGCCTTCCTCATCCAGACCCCTTACCTGCTGGTAAACTCACACTGCAGCTGTTCGTGGTACGTCTCCTGTCCTGAGCGCCTTTAAATTTGCACATAGCCACTAACTGAGTGCCACCTCAGCTGCTTGGTTGCAGCGTGGCGTGCTATCTTAGCTTAGCATTGTATAGTGTGTGTCTGTGTGTGTGTGTGTGTGTGTGTGTGTGTGTGCGAGTGTCTAGCGTAGTGCTGGCAGGCGGCACTAGCAGCTTCCCCATGGGAGCAGCGGGGACAGAGCGCATCAGTGGCGGCGGTCCTCTGGGAACGCCGCTCTTCCCCGTGTTTGCTGACGGAATGTCACGGCACATGCAGGGTGTGTAGATATTTATAACACAGGTATGCCGAGAGGGCACTCGCCAGCCACAATTCACGGATCAGGACTGCTCGGCTGAGTGCTCCACACGCTAACGACTGACGCTAGCGCTGACTCTGTGTCCTGCCCCTCCCCAAAAATACACCACAGCAATCCAGGTGAAATGGCAACTTTTTCTATCTACTTTGAAAAGGAGGTGCTCCAATTTCAGCAGATTTATTAATATTATTTTTTTTTAGGGACTGCACAGTGTATTTGCGTCCAAGCTCCAAAACAGCACACAACTTTTTTTCCTTTTTTCTTTTTTTAATTGCCAACAAGGTCTATCAAAACCCAATCACCACCTCAAATGACAACTGAGAGTGTTTCTCATGAGCAGACCTAATGACTTCCCATTTTCCTCTTATGAATCATTGATAGTGTTTCATCAACACCTTCCACCTGATAACAAAGCATCTCATCAATTCAGTAAGCACCCATGTAGTACATTAACTTTATTTGCTTATTTTCCCCTTAAAATGTATTTGTCCCTAATAAAGTCTTCAGTCTGAGAAGAAGGGAAATGACAGTCATAAATCAACCAGCAGAGACTGAATTATTGACTGGCTCAGTTGGACAGGGCCAGCAATGGCTTTCCTCAGACCAAAGTTGAAACTGAAATGATCTCCCCCACTCATACCTCCTCAAGCTCCAGACTTTGCCAGTGTTTTTCACTCCTGGAGACCAACGTCTACATTTCTCATCAATTAATGACAAAAAAAGATGATTTATTTAAAGCAACCCCCCCCCCCGCCACCCCCTTATGTTACCAGCGCTCTCAGGACTGTTTCAACGCTGCAGAATTCTCTGGCACAGAGGAACGACAACATCGCCATTCAATTTCACCCTCTTGTTTCAATTCATCGCCACACTTGGCCATCTGATGGAAAGCGTGTGTCCATGTTAAGTGGTGCCTGGCATTCAAGGAAAATGTTTTAGTAGTCCCTAGCAATTGCTTCTCTTAGTCTGCCAACAGAATATGAAGCATCACTACACATAAAAGGATAAATTCCACCCTTGACAGTCCATTTCCACTAGATACTGTTTTTAATCTGTATAAATCTGTGTAAATGGCTGTATTGTTTGCTTGCTATTCAGGGAGGGCCACTGAACTGGAACGCTGGAACCCATTTCTCTGTCTGTGGTGGTGTTTACCATAGATTGGTTCAGCACTAAGCTCCTGACGTTGAGAAGTCTCATCAGATAATGGATTAAATGTGTGTATATGGGTGCACGTGTGTGTGTGCGTGTGTGTGCATACATATGTGAGTGTGTGTCTGATGACAAGAGTCAGTCAGGCAGGAAAAGTAGAATGTAGAAGAAGAGAATGTGTGTGTGCGTGTGTGCGTGCATGTGTGTGTGTGTGTGAGTGTGCAAGTCACATGAGTTCTTCAGTATGGGGTGCTGTGATGCAACATGCGTGAATGCACAGATACACAGCCTTTGCAAGGCGTACAAGCTGTCGGTACTCTGACACCATGCCACCACGCTGCCTGCTTTGTTATGCCACTGCTTGATAAAATGTGACTGGATTAGTAACGAGCACCAGGATAAATGCAACAAATGTGTGGATGTCTAACAACAGAACGGAAGATCTTGACTTGTCCTCTACTCACTGATGTGGCATTTCATTTCAAAGGAAATAACCACTGCATTGTCTCCCCTGTTGATTCTGTGTTGAATACTGTTTGGTTCCCCTGTTGAAATCCACCTCTAATTCCCAGCCAAAATGAACAGGGATAAAAAGAAGTAGCCTGCTGGGTCACACAAACATAACCAAAAAAATCACAGGAAAGTTGCTGACGTCACTCAATAGCCCCGTTTACATGGATAGATTTTCTGCCATTCTGATTAGGCTATTTTGATTAAAAATTCTAGGTCATGTGGCATAGGAGCACATTTAGCCTGCTTTTAAATCACCTCAAAATGGTAATCAAAGACACTTTTTTTAGTGTGGCTAGGAGATAACCAAAAGAGGGTAACTCATCACACAAAAGCAGGCAAATTTTGGAGGAGAGGTAAGCACAGTAAACTGCTGTCAGTTGTCACTGAAAACTGTTGTTACCTTGGTGAAGATATAACCAGCCTGTGGTCCCATATTTGCCTGGAGTTTGAGCAAAATGTTGTGGATGATCACACCGATACTGAAATAGCTATCAGATGATTTATTACCACAAAATACAGGCTTGTTCATGTTGAAAGATGAGCGATGAACATTTACGAAGTTCAATCCGATCGATCGTTTACATGAATCTTCAACTGTAATAGGAATGGAATAAACAACCCCTTTCATTCCAATTTTTTCCAAAATTCTATTCCGATCAGAGTGTTTACACAGGTAATTTATATTCTGATTGAGCTATTATTTTGTTTCTGTTCCAACTAAAAGTGTCCATGTAAACAAGGCTAGTGACTGACCTACAGAAAGGGCCCAAATTTCATGACTAGAGATACAGGTTAGTACTGATGATTTTGTGTGGCACAGTCCAAGGCCCCAGACTGAATACTGGAAAATGGAAATATAGGATTTGGAAATAGGAAAACTGCTGCTTAGTATTAAAGATGAAAATACAAAAAGTGTAATATCCAATTGTTCACTCAAATTAATGTTCACATTAAATGTAAGCACATTTGCTCCTATATTATGTGGATTGCTGCATTTAATAACAATCAAGACTATTGGCACTAAAATGTATTCCTAAAAATCTTTCAACCAGGGCATAAATTATATTTAAAATGGCAGCCAAGTGCAAGTCTTAATTTTCCATTTCTATCACTGCTTTGGCTGTGTTTCCTTTTGAGGAAGAGAGAAAGTTTTGACCATTCCTTCCATCATAATAGTTCACTCCTCAGTAACACTTTATTTGAAGGGGTCTACATAAGGATGACATGAGCCTGTTATAAACATGACATGGCAGATATCATAAATATTAATAACACAAATGGAATGTCTGCACCCTAAAGTCTGCATTTCAAAAACTGAATGACACTTAATGACAGCAGTCATAAACATAAATTGAATGTCATTATGGTACTGTACGTGTCATATCATGTTAATAACAGGTTTGTTTCACCCTTAAGTAGACTCCTTCAAATAAAGTGTTACCCACCCCTCCATGCTCAGGTTATGTATGTCTTAAGGTAATGCATCTATGAAAATACATATGAAATGAAAATCCCAAATGTGCTCATCTCCTCTGTCTGACTTGTGATATAATCTCACAAATAAAAATCCTATTCGTTTTGAGTGACACAATTTTGGCTAACCTAAATTAACATCCTAAGTAGTCTCATCGTAAGGATGATATATTTCAAAATGCGTTCCAGGATTCATCAATTCCCACAGAGGATTTCTTTTGTGTTTCAACAGATTTCCTTTCGTGTCTGCATTTCTTGGCTTTAATCTCGTTGTGAAAAGTGTGCTGTGAATGAGAAATGTCAAGAAATAATGAATAAAACTGTCATATTGAAGTAATACTGTCAACCACTATTTACTTTCGCCATTCATTTATGTCGAAAAAGGCCAAGGGTTGAAGACACTCTTGTCAGAGTTTCTCTTGGCGACCTGTCTCCCCTGACACACTCGGCACCTCAGTGCTTTCAGCAACTCTGATTAGACCCATTACACTGTGGGTGCTGCCATTTGTAACATCACACGGACTCCCATTTTTTACCAGCTGCGTGAATACTGATGCAAGCACATGCAATAGATTTTTCACCTTTTCCCATAAAACATTCCCCTCTCTTTTTTTTAATGATCTTGGATCTAATTAGGCAAAGAAACTCACAAAAAACTCTCTCTCTCTATCTTTCTCTCTCTCTCTCTCAATCTTTCCATGTATGTCTAACTCAGCAGAGCCTTTGTGCTGTTTGTCTAGGCATTATGAGTGCGTTAGAGCTATTGGTAAAGTAATGACTGTGTATGGCAGATATTAATATCGCTGGGAAAATGTGTTTGCTATGGGAGAGAGGTGAACATCCTGCTTCTCAGCTTTTTGCCACCTTCAGCCTCTCTTAATCACGTTAGGTCTGTGATTTATGTGCAAATTAGGAGGGCATAAAATGTATTATTTCCTTATGAAAATGGGAGGAACTATCCATCACTGTGGATCAGAGGGAGTCGGCTGATCACTAAATCACACTCAGGGACACAGCTAAAAGCAGCCCAAACACTGGCATTAGTGCTTGCCATGGAGAGGGCACTGTGGACTGGAAAGAAAAAAAGGAAAATGGGGGGAAGAGAGAAGAGGATGGGGGGAAAAAAAAGAAAAGAATAAAAGAAGAAGTGAAGATGCTATTCTACTAATTAGGGTTCAGGGTCACCTGGAGCTTCAGAATAAGATTAATCAGCCGGAGGGAAATCCATCACTTGGGTCACATCTATTCCATCGCAGAGAGACAGGGGAAAAATGAGATGGGCCAGGAACTTTCTAGTAACTATCCGCTTTGTTTGTGTCAGTGCCTTTGCTAGCTTATCTACCTGTGGTTATGCTGTAATTATAGAAATTGATAAAAACAATGAAAATGAAGGTGTGTTGCCTGCACTGTACCTGTGAAAAAAGGTTGAATATAACAACCCCAATGTTTATTTACTGACACGTACGTACACACACACACACACACACACACACACACATATATATATATATATATATATATATATATATATATATATACTGTGATAAAATTGGCCATCACAATTCCAAGGTTATATAGCTTAGAGCAGTGACACCATGTCTAGCAAAAAGTGTGGCTGGAAAGTTCACAGCATCCATTAGCGACTTTAAAACACACACACACACACACACACACACACACACACACATACACACACACACACACACTAACAAACACACACACACATTATTTAATTTATAGTTATTATTTTTCTATCTCTTTGTGGTTGCGTATTTTTCCTCAGACAGAGGAGGCAGAGATGGCAGAGATGAACGAGACGGACGGGAGTAGAGCAAGAGAGGAGGAGGAGGAGGAGGAGGAAGAGCACAGTGGAAGCAAGAGCAGAGAGCAGAGAAGGGGAAATTGTGCGTAACCCTGCTTGAACCCTGGGATAGTAGGGGCCCAATTACAAAGTGGTTTGGCCACACACACACACACACACACACACACACACACACACACACACACACACACAGACACACACACTTATGTGTACAGCTCACTACGCACAAGAAGACTCAAGAGAACCAGAGAATTTTTTGTAGTACTGCACCATAATTACAGTTTTCCTCCCAAGAAAGATAAGGATTTGCTATGGGATTAGTTTTCTTTCACTTTTGTCTTTTTCTCCTCTCTCTTTCCACCTATCTCTCCCTCTCTGTCCCTCTGTCTCTCTCTTTCTCTCCACCACACGCATGTGCAAGCATACACATTGGAGCAGTGAATGCAGAAACCTACATATGTGCCGTCAGGCCCCATCCAAACGGTACTCTCACAGACATGACATGTGTTTCCCCACCCTACATAATTCATTCTGGTCTGGTGCTGCTCTTCGCTCGCCACTGAGATAAAAACCCAAACGTGCCCATTGCTCCTTATTTATTTATTTGCTCGGGGAGGCATGGAGCCAATCTCACCATGGCTGTGCGTCTCTCCAGAAACACTGATCCTAATGCGCCTGAGCTGTCTCGGCATCCGGCTCGATCCTGACGCACTCCTAACACTAATGGAGGTGTGGTTAAATACAATCAAAAATGGCATCCACAGTCTTCTGCTGTGAAATACATACCAAAATACTCAATATATGCAAACAGTTTGCTATTCAAGTTGTCTTTCTTTCTTTCTTTCTTTCTTTATTTATTTCTATCTATCTATCTATCTATCTATCTATCTATCTATCTATCTATCTATCTATCTATCTATCTATCTATCTATCTATCTATCTATCTATCCTTCTGTTCATCTGTTCTTGTACAAGGTATGCCATATATAGCATAAAGAATGGGTTCTCCTTTTGAGACTTACTGGCAGTCCAGAAAAGGAGAAATACCAAAAGATAAAGAATAAGCTGCTAATTGATTTTCCTTGGACTGAAATAGCACATTCATCAATACCTCAGAAAGTGCTGTTAAAGTGTGATATTAGCACTGTGAAGTTTTGGCCCATGAATAGAAGTTTTTTTTATTATTATTATTTGGTTATTGTTACATTATATCATGTCTATGTGAGAGTATTATTTTATTTTTGAAGTGTGGAGTTTCAGATGCATTGTCCATCTAAGCAGCACATACACACACATAACGACAGCAAACACATTGCCTTTTGAATCTTTTTTTAACATGAATATCTCAAGGTACCACCACAGCCAGCAGCACAGCCCTTGCTGCTACTTAATTCACATTTGAGATGACCTCCATGTCTCATGTTAAACTCATACTAGAGGAGTAAATTGGGTAAAACCCATTTAAAAAGAGGTAGTAAACAAATGCAAAAATCTATCCCAAAGAAACAAAAGAAAACTATTGCTGTTATGGTTGTTGTTGTTGTTTATGTAACTGTTAGAGATGTTCATGAATACGATGATGCCAAACAAAGAGAGAAACTGTGAGAAGAGAAAGTGGTGTAAGCCCAGGCTATCTAGACTGGACTGTTTTTCTGGTATAGCCCTGCAAAGTATCTCTCCTTGGTTCGCGCCCATGCACAATCCATGACAAATGGCAGCCCAAGTCTATTTGCTCACCAGTTTCATGATATAAAACAATCTCAAATAGCCTTGTCATTCAAACTACTCAGGGGTTATTTATCTGTGTTGCTGCTTAACTGAGGTGGAGGAGGCATTAATCTTCTGGCCAGGAGACTGTGTATTTTGGGGTGTTTTCTTTGGTGAGGGTTAAACATGATTATTACAGCACTATTAATCAATGAATTGCACTAGCACTGAAAGAGTGTTATTATTTCCATTTTCCTTCTCTTTTTCATTTCAGGCATATGGACTTGCAGTGCTATTCATCCCTCAGCCTGAAAATCAGCATGGAGAAGGAATTAATTTATACTGCAATTCCCACAAGGATAAAACTGAGACATCCTACTTGGGCCGCTCAGAATGTTTCCGATAACCGTGGTGCACCATTTTATTAGGTCAATTAAATTTGCAGCTTTAATCTTTAATTCATGATTACTAATAAAAAAACATGAACTTTTGAACTCTAACTGTGCATGATATTACATCAAATCCGTCCATCGCTTGACATTTATGGCTGCAAATGCTGCTCAAAATATAGACTTCACAATTGCTCATCTATCTGGATTATTGAAATATGGTAAATAACATACAACAAATTCATTCTGTATTGGAATGGTTTGCATACATTGCATTTAAGACCCATAATAAAAGGTTGGTCAATTGCATTTTCACAAATAAAAAGGAAAAGTTTTGGCACATAAATGGAGGCATTTTTTCAATTATTTAGTTATTGTTACTTTATATCATCTCTATGTGAGTTTTATTTGATTTGTGCTGGTGAAATATGGGGTTAGTCTACATTCTCTCAGTTTTCTCTGAAGCTTTACATGCATTGTCCATCTGATCAATCCTAAATGGAGGCTCAAATAGAACAGTGACCAATCACACCAAATAAAAACTCTTAAAATATGGTGACTTTGGATGGCTTTTTAAAAACTCATTGACAACTGAGATAAATGATGCAAGCATTTCTAAAGGACTAGTGCTCACGTCATTTGTCATTATGCTTGCACATGTCAATTGTTGATGTAACATTGATGACAAGTAAATAGATTTTTCCCCATAAGAGGTTATTTTCTATCAGTTTCAAGGTTGACATGACTGAGACGTCATCATGAGTGATAATATTGTTCAGTGTTTTCTTCTGATGTAAAATTGACATCATGTTTATTAATCTGACACATTTACAGTTCAAACTGAGTTGAACGTGTCTGTTAAAAAAGTCGAGAGGAAAAAAAAGTAGCCAGTTAAAGTCATCATCTCTGTGTTTACCCACAGCTCTTCCCATCTGTATGGTTTTCAGTATCCCAGGGTGCCTTTTGACCGACACGGCAATTCACACTGGCCTGTAACCCTCTTATTTCTGAACACTGCCCTCTCGGTCATCTCCAACCAGGAAGCACCCTAATGCCTACTTACCTACAACACCACCTCACCTGTCTACTCACCCCTAAGGCCCTTAACCTGCTTCCTTCCTCACCTAAGGTGCCTTTTCTCCTGTCTCCTTACCCATAATCCCCTTCCACCCCCTCCATCCTCCTTGTTAACCACCACCAGTAAGTACCCTTTGCACACGTTTCCTTCTTCTCCTCTGCTCTCATCTGGCTCTCCCTCCGTACCTCCTGCACGGTTATATCAGACCCAGCAGCAGCGGCGGCAGCAGCAGGCAGCCCCATCACTCAGACGGGGCTCAGGCTAGGTCAGTCAGTGTCACAAGGCTGCGGTGCTCGGTGACAGCCGCGCGTCCCTGTCACACTCTGAAGCTTATCTGGGTGTAAAGAGGGAGAGAAAACAACTGTCCTGCGGGACAGAAGCGGACAAGGTGAAAAACTTGCCCGTCTGTCCTGTCTCTCTCTCTCTCTTGCTCTCTCTCTCTATCTCGCTCTCAGTCTCTCTCTCTCTCTCTCTCTTGTTCTCTCTCTCTATCTCTCTCACAAAGGTAAACAGCATGCAGGCTGGTCCTCTGGAGCCAACGGGCTATGAAATGCATTTTGTGGATTTCACATAAGAAGGCAAAGGACAGTAAGAGGGCCAAGTCATTTGGCCAAGCACACAGTGATTTGCTATTGAGCCCCTGGAATACAATGATGGAGTCTACATGACCCGAAGGCTGAGTCCCAGAAGGCTGAGGCCAATTACTATAGCTCTGCATACATGCAAATGAAGGTTCCAGATGCAAAAATTCAAAGAAATATTCAAAAATTAATTGTTTTTTATAATAATTTCCAAGTCATCTCTATCAATAATAGAGTCAATAGAATCAAGAATAACTGATAATAAAGTTTGTCAAAATTATATAAATATATTTCGGTAAATTCATCGCAAATGGACTTTTGCAGCTAAACTCTTCAAACATACAGTATGCATATACGATATACCTAAAACATGCATGCTCACACACACACACACATGCACATACACAGGCAAGCACATGCACACACACACACACACACACACAAACACGCTACAAAGGAAATAAACCACATGAGTAGGATGACACAGAGGTGCTGTGTTCACCTTGATGCCCTGTCCCTGTCCTGTGGGTTTTTGTCTGAGAGAGCAGAGAAAAGCCTGAGTAGAGTGGAATAGAGTAGAGGTAGCTGACAGCACGCACAGCGCCGGATCGCCTCTCGCCTCTCGCCGCCAGAGCAGCTTTGCGTGCAGGCACTCTCAGAGCAGTCAGCCCTCTGAACGCACACACACACACACACACACACACACACACACACACACACACAAGCCCTAGAAGCATCCCCTGGAGCTCCCAGTGCTCCCGGATGAACTTTGTGACACACACGCAAACACAGACAGACAAGACAGAAACACACACACGCAGACTCTCACATATAAACATAGACACACACACACACACAAATGAGCATGCATCTCAATGACATTACTCAAACTATAAAGACCTCCCTCTCCCATCAAAACTGCATGACCAGATGAACACAGAGCTGGGATTGTTTGAAATCTCCCAGATTTTGTGTGTGTGTGTGTGTGTGACAAAGAGAGAGAGAAAGTGAGTAAGTGAGAGTCTGTGTGTGTGTGTGTGTGTGTGTGTGTGTATGTGTGCCCGTCTGCCTCTGTATCTGTGTGTACACAAGTTGCACTCAATTTAGCATGCATGACATTCAAATAAAACCCTTTCGCATCAGTCCCAGCAGCAGGCGTTTGGAGACGTTGGGGAGGAAAGCGAGCGGTGCCTGTCTGTGGCAGAGGAGCAAGCTGACTCTCTGGCACTTACCTTCATTGCTGTTGGTCTCTCTGGAGCCCTGAACCTGGAGAGATATAGTCCACAGTAAGAGCAGCAGCAGCCCCGGATCCGATGCCATCGTGCAAATGTGGACCCGGTGCACTGTGAGGATTCTCTCTGTCTCTCTCTCACGCGCTCTCACACACTCCTTCCCCCTCTCTCACTCTCTCTCCCTCTCCCTCTCACTCTCACTCGCTCCCTCTCTCCTCAGGCTGTCTCTTTGCCAGTGTTGCAGAGTGGTAGTGGCTCGAGCAGGAATTCACAGCACTCCGCGGCCGACTTCTCAAAACTGCCTGCTGCACTTGGCCACATGCAACACCACCAGGAGCGGAACGGTGCGGGGAGGGTGGTTGGGGGGGGCGGAACCCAGACGCCTGTCTGTCAACGTGGCCGTGGCCAATCAGAGAAGAGGTACTCTGCCACTGCCTCGGAGAAGAGGCAATCTCCAGCCACACCTTTTGTCAACTCTCCACCCTCCTCTCCTCTCCTCCTCTTCATCTCTCTCTCTTCCTTCTTCTTCTCACTCCTTTCACTCCTCGCTTCTCTAGTCTTAGTGGAAAATCTATATATGTATAATAAATTGAGTTTTAGAGTGGGTGCATTCAAAAAATATATATATTATGAATATGTAACTTCAAGGACAAAAATACAATCACAAAACCATTGCAATACATGGGTGATAATTTAACTTGTGAATACTTTTACCACATTGAGTTAAATATCAAATAGATTCAGAGCAATTATGCTTTTACCAGAAATAAGATGACTAATGTGCTGTATGTGTTTAACCACAGAGCTTCAAATAAAATCTTCCCCATAGATGAGGATTTGTTTTAAACTTAGGTTAAATACTGTCAGTGCACCATTCCTTGTGCATGTTTCCAATATTCACAGGTCTTAACATAAAAAAAACATTTCACTGCATCTTTTTTCTGATATGATAAGAAAAGGCTATTTATATTTGGAAGTAAGCGTTATCACAGGTCATTTCAATAAGTGGTGTTAGATTAAATGCTGCTTGATCACCGAGGGGAGACGGTGCGGCAGACTTGTGTTCTGCAATATCCATTTATACCCAAAGCGCTTTCTATGGCCTCACTACATTTAGTTTGGTCTGGAATCTCCAAAGCGAGATTGTCCTGTGTCTTATCACACGTCTTCAAGGACAAACAATGCACAATTGATCCCTCATTTACTTGGCAGGGGCTTCAAACAGTGACTTGTTCAGTCAATGCACA
Source organism: Tenualosa thibaudeaui (assembly GCA_027481765.1). Classification (NCBI taxonomy): domain Eukaryota; kingdom Metazoa; phylum Chordata; class Actinopteri; order Clupeiformes; family Clupeidae; genus Tenualosa; species Tenualosa thibaudeaui. The sequence goes on from JAIFZK010000003.1 coordinate 16,376,138, forward strand.
CTTCAGTAGCATTTTAACATGTTGATAAGAGAATGGTCGGCAGCAGACGCAGCTCTGGGTGATGAGAGCAATAGTAGCATTGCAGCAAATGTATGGGCTCATCAAAAGTAAAAAAAAAATTTTGGGCTTATGAAAATGGAAATTAATCTGGTCTTAAATCTCCATAAAGTAATTATTGTAAAGATTTTTTTTTTCCAAGCCTACCTACTTGCAGAGGCTGAAACTTTTGCATGAATGTAATATTTGCAAATTGAATCCCTTCCTATTACAGAGCTAAATAGAGCAATTTGTGTCAGTTGAGCCAAGTATGCGAAAGCTTTGCTTTAAGGTTTTAAGCTTTCTTTTAAGCTCTAGGGTAGAACTTCTAGCAGTACAATCTGTAGGTCTGTAAAGATTTTTCAATGTCAATATTTTGTTTAAGCCCTGATAAACTGTGGCAGTTTAATTACAGAAATTGATAAATCAAACCCACAATCATTTGGAAATGACTGGCAACAGGATGAAGTTGCTAAGTGAACAATACAGTCAGGCACCCAATAAGCCAATGCTTCTAGAGGAGACAAAACATTCAGAAAAAGAGGATAGAAATAGGTTAAAGGGAGAGAGAAGCGTCGCAGAAAGGTACCTCTCTCTCACACACATACACACACACACGCACACATACACCCACACACACGTGCACCCACACAAACACACACACAAGGCTTTCTCTGCCAGGTCCAGGAGCAGCTGGTCTCGGCCAAACATAGAGGGCCAGAAAGAGGAAGGTCCAAAAGAGGGAGAGGGCCTTCTGAGCGTGGTGGCTAGCACACAGGGGAGATTCTGTGTGATGCTAGGCAGCAGTCATGTGCCCCCTTGCCCCCCCATTCCCCACTCACCACTACCTCCAAAGACTCCCACCCACCCCACCCCATATCAATCCACATTCCCCCTGTGGAAGCATGCTGTTTGTGCCACACAGTGGCTGAGCGTGTGGAGCTAAGCACGGCATCCAGATCTAAGCTAAGGCACTGACGACATATCTCTGGGACACGTTTGGATGCTGCACGAGAAACATGACCACTTCAGTGCGCTGCGTTACTGCACTTTTTTCATCATTATTTGTAGTGTACTGTTGGTTTCATAGACTTCATAGACCAGGGGTGTGGTGCCCAAAGGGGGGTAAGGAGTCCCCCCCCCCACTTCTTCAGATCATTGGTAAGCTATTTCTCACTTTTAAATAGTAGGCATTCATTTATTTAACATTAAAAAATGCTATTACACCTCTGTCATAGACAATTATACTTTCTGCACGTTTCAGTAATAGCACACAATGCTTAAATAATAAATGTAATGCATTTATATAGTGTTTAGCAGAGCACCAACCTGCTTACAAGGAGCAATTTGGGATTCTGTATCTTGCTCAAGGACACTTCGATGGGGTGCTCAAGCAGAGCAGGGCTTGAACCTGCAACCCTCTGGGCGCTGAACAGCACCTCTCCCACCGGCACCATCATCACCACCAAGCAATACAATTCCAATACACAAGCAGCAAAAAGCTATATGTTACAACATGCTTTAAATTAAAGGTAGGTAATTAGTAGCCTCCAGCTAAACAGATGAAATAAAAATGAAAGAAAAATGTCACTGATAGAATGGGTTTAAGTTGACTTGATCACATGGTGTAACACTATTAGCTAGCAAAGCTTATTTCAGTCGCTAAAATGACACCAGATTTTTAAAGTGCCTAATTAAAATGTGTTAGTGTGCTGAAATGACATTTTTAGATGATGAGATTTCCTTGAAATTGGAGAGAATCATCTGTGCCAACAGGCTATTCTTTTTGAAGCGAGAACTCCTCAGGAAACCTCAGCAAACAAGGATTGAGACTAATCCATGACTCCTGCAGGTATAAAATTTAGGGCCTTTGAAGAGCCTACTTTAGAAGTTCCTAGACACATTTTTAAAGCTGTCCTGTCTGTTATATCTAACTGTTGGTTAGTGATTTTGAATTGTTAGCTGCTGCCAATATCATGCAACCTCATATTCTTTCAATGTATCTCTGGACATATGTTGCAACAATGGCATCATTTTCCAACTCTTTTCTTGCAGTTACAGCTTTGGTGTTTAGAAGGAAAGGGTTGTTATTGGGAAAAGGGGCTCTTCCCTTGGCTTTTAGGCGTTAATCCCCGAGAGAAAAGAGCGTGACGTTCAGAGCTTGTACCTCTCTCCTGTGTGCGAGCGACACAGCCAGCGGTGATGACACCTCCTTCACTCTCAGCCGCTCTTTTTTTTTCAAAGTTTTTGTCTACTGGCGGCTTGAACAAAAACAGCGGCGTATCTGTTGGGTCTCAGCCTCTCGGTGAGGAGAATGGGATGTGATGCTTCATTGAGAGCTGGTGGGTGTGCATGAGGGGGAGAGCAGAGACGGTTCATAATCAGGACCAGACATATGTCAGCCACGGCTCTTAACACACATATAGAATGCACACATGCACGCACACACACACACACACACACACAGAGATAGCTCATTATAATCAGAGGTATTTCATCTGTCTCTCTGAATTAGACATCTTTGTTTTGAGTGATCTCTGCTTGGCTGTAATTTCCATGAATTCAAATTTTATTTACAACACAGAGAGGGGAAGTAATCAGCCGTCACAGACTATCATGCAAAAGTCTCGGGCTTGGCTTTGGAAAACAGAGGAGAGGTGGCTGGCAAAGTGCACTCATTATCTCTGAACTTGGAGTTCACACACTTCTACAGCTATATCACACAACCATTACATGGGCAGCCATTACATGTCCATGCATAGCTTTAGGCCTTTTTCTTGGCTATCCCGGTCATCACTGTTAGATGCCTGAGACATCATCTGTTTCTTGATGCAATAGGGGACTCAAAAAGTCCCATTTAGCTTCTCCAGTAATAACAACCTCCTGCTGCAAAAGCTTTCATGTCAAAAGTGGCATCCTGTCTCCGACAGCTGGACTGTCTCATACCTTGAAAGTGTTTCAAGTGGCTTGGAAAAGAGCTGATATGTACTATTACTGAGCGAGAAAAAACATCCAGAAGTTTTTTTATTTGTTGTTGCTGTTTTGAGCACATAGCTCATAAACTTCATGGTGCTAACTTGAGGCAAGTTCCTCACTCTTACTGCCCTTCCATTTTCCTCCAATCCCAGTTTTCCATCTTGTTACACAGACCACCCAGTTGTCTATACCTTTACCTTATTAATGTGTCATGTGAAGTCATGCTGTGCCTTCACCCTTATGCCTATCTCCAGTGATCATCTTCTTCCGCCCTCTTCTCTACCCTTACCCTGCTTGTCCACAACCTGATTGTCACAGGCTTGAATAAGTACCTTTAAGACAAGAATTCCATTCCAAGTAAATGTTTTTGTAAAGAATTACAAAATCAAATCTGGTAACAGAACCCTGAAACAGACTAGAGGAGTTGGAAAAATACATTTTTTACATACAGTATTTATTTACAGTATTTATGAATTGTTCTTGATGTATAGGAAAGGGACAACAATTCAACAGGTAACAAGCCCCCCTCAAAGTCGACCTCAGTCTGTTAAATGAACAAATCCAAGAATTACAAACAAAAAACACGGTTTGGTACAGATGCAAAGTAAGTGTAAATCAAAACCAAGGCTAGATGAGACAGCAGCACGCCTCACATTAGCAGCCAAAGCAGAGTGGGGCCACGCTATCAAGATTAGTAGCTATGAGACATTAATCGTGCCATGGTGCTGGCAGAGAGGGCACACAGCTGTGGAGCTGACGGGAGATGCTGGCATTCAGACACGGGCCAAGCTAGAACCTACAACACTGCTTGCTACCAGGGCCCTAAATAGGCTGCACTTGCACTAATTATCTAATTAGGCCCACTGCCCCGCCCCCTTGTTAACCTAGACAGGGCAGAGGGAGAAAAGAGCAAGCAGACAAAGCCTACACAGCCATGGGAAGATTTCTTTACACATAAAAGAGAAATCCAGTGTGAATCCATAGCCTTGTTGTTTGAAGTCACTGAAATTTGATACAAGACTGAACAGCGAACAGGCAGCTAACATTAAAAGCATGGAGCATAGGAAAATAAAACTGGAAGAGAGTTTCTGTGCCCCATTCAGTAGAAATAAACTGTATTGGAACTACAGCTTTAAAATCCTTCTAGAATCTATATATTCCAGAAGTGAATTTAAAACCGTACCCTTTGAGAGACATTTTTAGGGTTTCATCTGACCCCATCATGTTATGAAGTTTTGAGTAATTAATTTGTGGTTATAATGTTACTAATTGTATTTATTTCTTTATGTCTTTTGTGTTTTGTTTTGTGTTAATTTAAATTTATTTCTAATTGTATTCATACTTACCCATAATTTCATGTGTCTCTGCACTGTCTGTATGTGGATACAGTGTGGGCGGAAAGGAAAAAGATTCTATGTCCATTGATTTCCTTGCATCCATATCAAAATAATTTAAAAAATGATCTAAAAAAAGAGTTAGTAAGCAGAGTGATTACTGTGTCTGCATGAGGTTGTTTAGAAAGATGCCAGGCTGTTGGCTCATTGTCATGAGTCGTGTGGTTGGTGTTTGTTTCATCACTCCTGGATAGCAGAACAGTTCTTTTTCACAGAAAGGCGCTGAGCGAGTCGCCACCCAACATGGGGGCGTGTGACTATACCTCATGAGAGGTGCGGCAGTTACCCTGAGGCGATGGGGAGATAGAGGGAGAGGGACCACTCTGAACGACTGTGTTGGGAGTGTATCTGTGCGTGACGGGGGTCAGAGGGAAGCAGTTGGCTGGCAGTAACCTTGAATTACCTGCCTGGCTACCTCTGGGTTGCCATTTTGTGTCTCTGCGTGATGGCAGATGGCAGGGTCACTAGGCAAGAGTCGGCCATTGTGCCTCAGCTAAATATAGAGTTGCGATGACACAGTCATTTAGCATAACACGCTTCACTTTATTCACTCGTCCAACATGGTCTGCTTGTTCCATTCGTTCATGATGGGTCTACTACCTTTTTTCTTTCTTTCTCCCTCTCTCTCTCTCTCCTTCTCTCTCTCCTTGTGGCTGACATAGAGATGATGTCATTTAATCCAGTAAAAGTGTGTGAAACTAAAGGGAGTACGCCTGTGCTGTTCTAGGCAGTTCGAGGCCTTTCCAGATTTATTACACATTTACATTTATTACAACCATCAAACCATTACCATTACAATCAAATTATTATGATTTTTTTCAGGTTTTCAATCAGTATTGCATTTCACAAACACTATGCTGTGTAATGATGCTTGAGGCATATTTTGATTAGCTTATTTTTGAATATCAATGCTGGTAGATACAAATGCACAAATCAAGCTTTGAACAATTTAATCAGCCCTCATATAGCTTTTGTCATCATTCTTATTGCACTCTGCACGAATGCTACTCTCAGCATCGTTAGTCGCCCATGCAACAGCTCTGTGTGTTTGCCAATCAGCTTAGATCCACTCAGATTAATTGCCCCCAGCGCAGACAAACCTGCGAGTCAGGTGAGCTGGAGCTGTGAATAGCTAGCGCTCGCAAACGGAGACGGGATTTGGCCGCAGGGTACTGTTGCCGTCTGCCGCCGGGCACTTCCAGATGGATCTGCGACCAAGTAAGCCAGCAAGCGAGCGAGCAAGCAAGTGAGAGAGAGAGAGAGAGAGAGAGCACAAGCAGGAGGGAGAGTGTGGAGCCCAACACCCAGGCTAAGGGCTTTAGCGCTGGGAGCTTTCCCCGCCTTTCATCCCCCCACAGAGGGGCTCTGGAGGGTTCAGTGTGCAGGCAGGCTGAGGACAGTGCGGACAGGTCAAACACAGTTCAAACTGACACTGCAGAGGCCTGAGCGGGGGAAAGTGCTTGCCAGCTCACTACGTGGCAGTAAATCACTTTTGCTATGGCAAGATGCCTTTTCTGATGTTTAGGTAATCACTTTAATCACAGCCCCACAGCTATTTCAACTGTGACTGTCTTACAAAGCTAGGGAGTCCATTGTGGAATTTGTCCTTCTGTTATAGTATAGTCATATAACCCCTTAGAAATACACCAATCATACTTACATTTCCACTCAAAGGATGACCACAATGGCAACTATGATGTCCTCATCAGTCAAATGATGTCATAACAGTTTTTTTTACAGATTTTTAATTTGAGAAAACAAATAAACAAATACGACAAATGTGCCACATAACAGATTCATTTTGCATTCATATTTGCAATGATTATGAGCTACAGTAAGTCCAATTATGGCAAAGCTATTCACAGTAATAGAAGAATATATATTCATTTATAAACTTAAAGCAGAATTGCTATTTCTCACACAAAGTTGACAGATTAACAATATGTCCTTGTGGCACCATATGGAAGTGAAATATCACAGAGGAATCTTGAGGACTACTTGTCAGTTTGGCAGCATTGTTAATCATGCTTCACCCATCATGACTGGGATTTAAGCATGAGCGTATTCAGCCTTTACAAAAACTCTGTCAGTCATTTTCATTTCAACCGGGGCATTTTTTACCTGGACAGGAGGTATAGCAGAGGAGCATTAATGGACAGATGACCTAAAACCTGAAAGTTACCACTAGTACTACTACTATTACTGCTACTAGTACTACTACTACTAGTACTACTACTAATACCATAATACAGTAAATAATTAATGCACATGATGATGACACATACAGTAACTGAGAATGACATCTCATTGCAACGACTAGAAAGCTTTTCCAGTAATCATACTGAGTTGATAATAATTTGCACAGCTCTTTCATCAGTCAAATTTTGCAACTTTTGTAGATACAGACATAAAATATCCCAACTAGATATCCAGCTAAACACCATGCCCTCTCCTAATCTCATCCCACCCTAGTCCAGTTCGTTTTGTGGACTGGGTCTGTCTTTATTAAAAAGAGCATGCCACTTTGTCCTTGTCAAAGAATCATATTAAAACTAAGTGAACTGTGCATAGAACACATTTAAATGCTTTAAATGAAAAGAGGACAAGATGTTTATTGCCCAATATGTAATGTTTATGAAGCAAGCCCCAAAACTATCACCCTTCTTGCTCAAAAACCTTGATATGTGTATGATATGTACTATGTACTATTTGTGTATGATATAAACAGTACTGCACTGACATCAAGATAAACTACATTATAAGCAATTTCAGTAGAAGACGGATGCTCACTGCTCAACATAAGGTAGCTTTGTATGTTTCTGTGTATTTTACATCCCCACCTGGAATCAAAGTTATTTGGGGTCATGTGGAATTTAAACATCTCTCCTGGCGTATCTGTCAGCTATGAAGATCCACGAATGGAGCTGCAGCAAACATAACAAATAATGACAGATATTACACAGTGCCTACAGTATGTAATGCAAATGTAAGCACTAAAATTATGCCCAATATGACTCATGATTGATTGGTTTCCTCAGCATAAGCGATGTGTTATTATGAGTCATGATTCTAGCTCCCTCTAATTACTTCACTCTGTGGTCACACACTCTGCAGAGAAGCACATACTTTGAGGGTTACAGGCCTCTCACAGTATTCTCACTTTAAAGGTGTGTTGTAAATGGTATATTTATTTTTAGTTGCTAATATCAGATCATGTGATTTGTCACTACTATTAAATATTAATGAGATGTTCCATCTTTACTTTTACAAATTATTTTTGCTAAATGTGAAAATATGCATAGGTTATACATCGACCATTTATTTTGAGAGTTGCTGTAGCAAGTGGTTGTGTATGCAGAGGGTCCGATAGTGGCTTGATTAGATCAATCAAGGGTGGATAAACTCTTTGCATCATCTCACACTCACACACACACACTCACACACACTCTCTCTTTGGAGATAGTGAAAGATTGCCTTATCTCCAGTAAAGTAGAAGATTCGTCCTTGCGTGAAAGTGCAAAGACTCAGAGCCGTTGATAAATGAGCTCTTTATACTTATATACTTTTAAAATGCACTCTACTGCTCATGCTCTGCAAAGGACGAAGATCTCAGCCATTTGTAAAAAAAAAAATAATAATAAGAGGTCGGAACAAAAAAACACGTGCATCTTAACTTCTTAATGTGTGTGTCTGCAAAAGGTCTAAAAATGGTCTTTGAAAACTGTACCATGATTAAAAATTCAAGCATGACAATATTCTGTAGAGATGTTTGCTAGAAAGAGAGAGAGAGAGAGAGAAATGAGGAGCAATTTTTCTGATTCAGTATGGGTGGGGGTGGGGGGGTGTTTTCAACAGTGTGACTGTTAAATGTGCTGTGCATTAAAGTGATTTTTTCATTGGTGGTGTTTGACTTTTTTATAAAATGCATTGGTGATGTAGTACATGAGTCCATACTTCATGCAGCCAATTTTTATCAAATATAATTTTTTAATATATAAGTAGATAAACGTTTTTAAAGTGTCTCTAAGTATGTCTGCCATTAATCCCTATTAGACTCTGTCTAGGGCTGTTACACCATCATCTAGATAATATACTTATCAAAGTAACCTTGGTCATTATAACTGCTCCTCCTCCAGAGCACAGCACTGGGAAAGTTCAGGGAGGCGATTTCTGTTCACCTCTGAATTGATAACTGCACAGAATTTCGGCAATATGTCTGCTGAATGATGGCCTTGGCAAATGATCTTGTCATAAAATAGTCTCTTTGTCTATGGTTTATGCAAATGTGTGTTTCATTTTCTTTCGCATCTTCAGTAGCAGTGGGGGGAAAAACAGAACCAGTCAGGGCAGCCCAAAGAGAATATTTAGCAGGCGCTTCAGAGTCAGTCTCGTTGCACTTGCCATGATCCTCTCACTGCAGAGATCGTGAGAGGATCTTAAACCCGTGAGCTCATCAATACTGAGGTCAGGGTGATTAAGTGAGCTAGGAGAAATGATGTTTTTGTTTTGCCAAACAGGAGCAATTAAGAACTCATTTCCAGTCTGGGGAGCATCAGTGTCATTCTGAGGTGCTAGTTGCTTCTATGAGTAATCTAAATATTTAGCCAACAGTTTTATAATTACAGTTTTTGTGTGTGTGTGTGTGTGTGTGTGTGTGTGTGTGTGTGTGTGTGTCTTTGTGTGTGTATGTGTGTGTTGTTTGTTTACCCTTGAAGATTAATGACGATAAGCACCTTCAGAGTTGCAGACTTCCTTGTTCATGTAGGGTGTTTTAGTGAGTAGGTTTTTAGAATATCGGTCGGTATCACGTCATAGTTCTATATTATTTTTATTTAGTAGTTGTAGTTGTTATATACGTAGTTGCACAAACTATGACACCTTACATACATTTAGGCTGGTTATAAAATTTTGAAATATTAACTTAAAATAGCAACAGAATTCAAAGTAGCTCTGTGTAGGAACTGTCCATTCAGCTAACTTTGCATTTTTGCCATTGTAAAATCACTTTGTATTGTGGACATACTAGTACATTGAAAACACATGTTTGAACACATAGCCTCAAATCAACCTTATGTTCTTTTGCCTTATGAGGCTTCACACTGGCACAATAGAAACTGTCCTCATTGTCCTTACCAATACCTGGCTGTCATTTCCAATCTCCAAGCTGGACAAGCATTAGAAGTGTTGTGAGTCATCACTGAGAAGACACTGGTCAACTCCATGGCATAAGCGATCAGTGGTGTAGCTGGATAATGCAACATGTCAAGTGTCAGGCAGAGTATGGAGGAAACAGAGCTTCATTAGGGCATCCACTGTAAGCTGACAGCAGTGGAACGGTGAATCTCTGACATCTTGCTTTCAGAAAAAAAAGAAAGTGGTGCTTCTTACAGAGGTATTTTGGGACAGCGGGGAGGATGATAAGAAGGTAGAGTGGGAAGAGAGACAGAAAACGGAGCAGAGCGGGGGGGGGTTCGGTGGGTGTGTGTGGTGGGGTGTGTTGGTGGTGGTGGTGGGACGAGGGGGGTGAAAGACTGTCACCAGCACAGCACAGCTTTTTTGCCACTTTCAAAAGCGCCCCTGTAAGGGAGCCGACGGAGCGCATGGTGGGAGGCTGGGTTGAGCGAGAGTTCACTGAGACTCTCGCTCAAAAGCCAGATCCTGGAGCACCGACTCACGTTGTGGCTCCATCGTTTAGCTCCCACCCGCACGCCTGGCTAATACCACACTCCCACCTCACCCAGACTAATCTGTGTCTGCCTGCAGAATGCGACTTTATATTTAGCTGTATTACCGTCACTTATTTATTCCTGCATTCATTCCATGTTGGGAAAAAATAGTAATATCCCCTTCTTCCACAGTAGAATTACGCTGGAGGGAAATAGGGTAGGAAGCAAAATCGCATTTGCAAGCAATTAAAGATCCTTTTGGAGTAAGGGGAACACGTCTGTATTTGCTGTAAAATCATGTTCTTAACTTCAAATTTGCATCAGTTCATTGTGAAGATTGCAGTGAAGGCCTTCATGTTATGTGTGTGTGTGTGTGTGTGTGTGTGTGATAGAGAGTGTTTTTGTGTGTTTTTGTGTTGGGGGTGAGTGGGGGGGGGATTATGATTATGATTGTGGCACACTGTGTGACACACTGGTAACAAAACTATTTCATATTGATTTTCACAGTCCTGATGCCACAAATGAAAGGCCTGTGCTACAATCCAGTGAGTATGTAGTCTCAAAAATACCACTGACATAACAAGTAAAATGAAAAAGAATCTTGCTCTGCCCTATAGTGCCTATCGGGTCAAGCCAAAACAGTTTTTAGTCAGCCAAATGCTGTCTTAAATGGGCTGTCAGGGAGCTTGTCACATGACTGTCATGAGTCGTTCAAAAATGCTAAATTGTTCCTTTTGGCGAAGTGCCATCAAGTCTTTCACTACCACTCAACCTCTTTCATCACCTTTCCCAGGGTTGTTTCTATTAAAGCTACAGAATGTTCTGTTGATCTTGTACCGTCAAGAAGCCAAACTGAAAGGTGGGTTATGGAGTGTTTTAAGACATTCAGTGTTTTAAGACTCCCAGCTTATCAAATATTTTAGCTTTGGGTGAGGAGCCCTTCTTGTCACCACGCAGTGCACTGGGTTCCCCTTTAACATCAATTTGGAACATGCTGTGTAGTCGGCAGACTTTCATGAAGCATGACTGTGACAACCTACATGAGTCAGTAGATTTTGGCAGGGAACCCTGTCCCAAAGTCTCCACATAGAAAACAGTTAAAATGGTATCACCTTGGAAATCACATGGAGCCTGCTGTAGTTGTGTTCATTTCCACGGAGACTTGTGCATGACCAGAAATAAATACTGCAACTTCTTAGTTGTTTTGACAGAAGAAAGAAAACTGCACTTGACATACTCATTGTGGGACATTCAGCAGCACAGTAAGAAAATGTATTTGCATGGCCTACAAACACATGGTTTCATATTTGCACAACTTCAGTCCTTATCGATGCACAATAATTTTACTATTGCTATTGCTTGAGTGTTGCAATAGTGCAACCTGATATTCCCCACTAGTTCATATACACAAAGGAACTGACTGGAGTTGTGTCCAGAAAGGAAAATAACGGATTGAATTAGCCTGGGTAAACCAACACACATCATTGGCAACTTTTGTTCTGCAGGTTCATCTGGGCATGATGCCAAAGCTTCCCATTTTCAAAACTAGGAACCAATCACAACTTATGGTGGCATCTGTGTAAACTATGGGCATGTACTTTCAATCAAACTTCAGTCATTTGGAAGCTGTAGCACTTCCAAATAGTTTAAAGCTCCAATTTAACTTTAAATTTCTAACTGGTTATATGCCCCTTGGAATGGCCCTGGAGGACAATCACTTGTTTGCCAGACCCAGCCTCAATCATGACTAGTTTACCCAGGCTGTGATTGAATAAAACTCCCACCTGAATAAGGAAATGACAGAGGCGGATTTCACCAAGGAATTGAACTAACAAAATAATAGACATTGCCATGATCACGCACAAGGTCCTACTGCCCCTGAGAGTTGCCTTGAACCAAAACAAATAGATAACACAATCACAGCATCGTTTCAAAAACCGATGTGGTGGAGAGCTGGAGGACCACTGTAAATAGCTGTCACAGCTGGACAGATGCATTCAGTACCACAGCAAGTACCAAACTGCATGTTGTGCTTTTAATCAGTCTTTCAAACATGTAGATGAAGAATGGAGTGTTTGCCAAAGGGGTAACATTATAACATCACTGCCAAACGCAAGAAAATGGACTATCTCTCTCTCTCTCTCTGGATCCCTCCCCCACACACACACTTACACATGCACAACACACACACACAATCACACACACACACACACACTGGTTCCCTTTCTCGCCAGCTGAGTGGTTAAATTAGCAGCTGATAAGCAAGGGAAAGTTTGGAGGCTCCAGTTCCGATTCCTGGTGAAAAGGGGTTCTGCTGTGGCCCAGCACAGAAGAGTAATGTTCTTCCACTCACAGCTGCTAACTGACAACAAAAGACGTGTCAGGATGATTAATGGTTGGGCCTGCCGCTCGCTTTGTGACTAGCGCAGCACTGTACAATGTTAAAGGCTACTGAAGGGCTGAGTCAGACGGGGATGGAGTGAGGACTTTGGTAAACGCTCAAAACTTTCCACAATCTAGTTGAGAGGGAAATGTAGAAAGATGTAGTGGGGATGTTAATGTTAATAGCGATTGGTACAGCTTTGATTTTATTTATTTTACCTAGCTATAGAAGAGACTTTTTTTTTCTCAAACAATCATTGTCTTCTGGCCTGAAGCCTTAGGCACCCTTAATACAAGTTTACTAGAATCATTCCCAAAACATTTTTACAACTTGAGTATCGGGCCTAAAGGTTTGGTTTGGGCATGGTTTTCCTTTAAATGCTCCAGGAGAAAAAAAAAACCCATAGTGCTCTACACACCAGGAGCTGGTGTCAAACCCGAGGCTGTTTATTTCACCTAGTTGAACAGAGTGAGTTTTATTTATGGGGAATATAAAACGATTCAGTGGCAGGCGACTATTTGTGTGTGTGTGTGTGTGTGTGTGTGTGGAGAAATCACCTCTCCTCATCGATTCCCATGCCAACTTAAAACATAACAGTGCTCCACTGGAGGGCTGCCATGGCAACATCAGAGTGTAACAGATTCAGCTGTGGTTCCCCTGATTGTGTCAACCATGCCACATCTGTGGGCACAAACAAATATTGTGCCAGGTCTCAGAGATGAGTGGCAACAGTTGTCTGACAAAGCAGAACATGAAAGTTCAAAGAGGAAGCCCAGGCTGTCAAAATTTTGCATTCAAATCTTGTTGTGGAGTTGAATCGTCATCATTCTGAGTGTCCATAGTAATCCACACATTTTATCTCAGCCATTTGGCACCCCTTTTGTTGGTGTAGTAGCCATTGTAGACCTGTCACTGACAATGCCCAGATCTTTCTTGTCCACCTCATATTTAGCATCCAAAATGAAAGCGGGGAAAAGCAGAGGAATAAGCAAAATGGACCCAACAACCTCACACACTCTCTCTCTCTCTCTCTCTCTCTCTCACACACACACACACACACACACACACACACAAACACATACACATACACACACACACACACACACACATAGGCATACACACAAACACACATACACACACACGCACACACACACACAAACACACAAGTTGTTATAGGTGTTAGTGCATAACCTTGTGAAAATATTTTTTTCCACAATAGCGTGTGTATGCTGCAGTGATGACCAAAAATTGTTTCCTCTCCAAGCATATGCGTTTGGAAAAAGAATTATCTCTGAGTTTGAAGTCAGTGTGCAAAGTTACAAAGGCAAAGGCAACAGACAGGGGAAGCACACAGTTGACAGTGTTTGTTGGTTGGACCCACCGAGCTTAAGTTGGAAAAAACTTTCGGCAATATGGCTTATTTAGTGGGCACCAATATAACTATCTTAGTAATACAGTGATGTAAAGTAGGACCTGCAGGTGCAAGCTTGTATGTCACAGCAAATACTGGCTCACATAACTAGCAGCATTTGGATTTGTCAATAGAGGCATATTTACAGAAAACAGTAAACTATAGAGTCTATGTCTATGTATTTGTGCTTCTGTTGTACCATAAACCTTCAGAATGGAGTCTGAAATCTGAATCCCAGACAGTTTTTTTGTTTTGTTTTGTTGCTGTGTTTTTGTAAAATTCTGCCCTAAAAAGCTGTAAACACAGCACAGGATGGCAAACATTTCACAACGTACAACAGGTCTATCACTTTTGTATGGTGACTAGCCGTTTGCAATGTTTGACAGTGCAGCTCCTTCAAAGGCTTAGGTCTGCAGTGAGCATGCAGCTACAGCTCCTGTGTTTGTAGAGCCTCCTCTAGCAGCGTAGGGTTTTTTTTCCCCTTCTTCTTCTTTCTTGACAGTCCGCTCTTATGTTGCCTCCCTCGACCTTGTCCTCTGGCAGGGCAGTCTCATTTGACAGGTCTCCCCAGGGACATGACTGTTGTGATGGTCTGAGAATAGGGGCCAGATGAGGGCTTCAGACACCCAACCCGTGAACTTTGGAGAAAGCATTTGCTCTTTTAAGACAACACTCCAAACACATCAGAAGCCTTTCGAATGGTGCACACAGAATAGGGCTGTCACTATTACGTGTATAGGCAAATAAAAAGCTAGCGTTAGGCTGACTTTTAACAAAGTACTGCAAAGTTGCCTACACTCAGTCATCATATTCAAAAAGGAGACCACTGTTTTATCTTATGCCTTATATACTGAGGCAATAATGAAGCTGATTCACTTTTTTACGGGGTAACAAATTTGCAGCAAATATCTGTGCCCTAATTTCAGTCATCTGCCCACAGGGAGTGTATAACACTTTACTGTGCCATAACCTTCAGAATCAGATCTTCATAATAAACTACGCACATAACATTTAGGACATAGCTAGAAAGGTACACAATGCAAGTCACCTTTTGTGGGTGTGTTTTGCATTGCTTGCAGAGATGGTATAATTTAGTTATGCCCTAAATCTCAGAGCATAAATATAAGCATTGGAGTTGTATGTACTGAGAATGTCGTCACAAGACATCACTAGATTTTGCAAATGTGTTCAGATGCCATGACAACACAGGGGGCTGAGTAGGAGCATGGGCATAGGACATGCAACAGCAAGGGACATAGGGGATGAAGACAGGTGTGTGATAAGCATCTCTGAAGACTTCATCCTACATGTCCTGTCAGATCTCTTTGAGGTGGCGTTTGATGTGTCTTTCTTCCTGTTTCATCCCATTCTTTCCAACTCGTAATTAACGACACCTTTGTCTTCTGGAAGGCAAGCAAACGGGTGGCGATTACATCAGTTAAAATTACCATCATCAAAGCACTGGAAGATGTGACAATGTGACCAGTGCAAGGTTTGGGGAGACAGGGGGGAGAAGCCCAAGGTTGTGTGTGTGTGTGTGTGTGTGTGTGTGTGTGTGTGTGTGTGTGTGTGTGTGTGTGTGTGTATGTGTGTGTGTATGTGTGTGTGTGTGTGGAGAGAGAGAGAGAGAGAGAGCTAAGCGAGACTCTGGCTAACCTCCGGCTGGCAGGTGGCCTTGGGCCGGCCCGCCAGCTGCTGGCAGCCAGCAGGTGTCAGTGTGGAGAATGCTAATTAGGCCTCGGCCAGAGGAGAGGTGCCACCTGGAGGAACACATTTCAGATGAGGAAACTCTTTGGCAATTATGAAGGACTGCACTGTGAGGACACCCCAACCACAACACCCCCACCCTCTGAACAAGAAGTGATTATTTGGTGTGCTGACAGTGATTACTCAATAATGCTTGCAATAGTCATTAGCTTGGAAATTATGACAAGAGCAGATGTAGTCATAGTCAAAGATATGTGAGATATAGTCTACCCATCTGTTACTCATGAAAAATGCATTACAAGTAACCATCGGGTATTGGTAGAGTTGTCTTCTCCATTACTTAGGGCATCAACACATGAATCTCCAGTGTTACATGGCAATAAGGTTGTTAATAAAAAAGCACTTCCCATTCCATTCTGAAAACATTTAATTTTTCATACTTTGTACAAATTGTTCCTCTTTGTCAAATGTTATCCAGAACAATTTGTACAAATGATGCCTGTGCAAGTTCCAGCCACCTTTTTAGTAAAGTCATGTTCTTTCATCCACATGCATGTATTTAAGTGCATATGGATACGTATTTGACATGAGTAAAATAATTTGATTTCTCTGGTACTCTTAAAGGCATACCAGGGAAGCCTATGATTTGTTCACCTACAGTTCCCCCTACAGTTGCTAATTTAAAAAAAATGTCATAAATTCTCACCAATACATGTGGAATAGTTATGTTGAATGACAAGGTAATATGTGGTTTCAATAAAATGTGATTTCAGTATCATTCAGTTTCGGTTTCATTTGACATTGTGGCATTGTTGTCAAATTGCACTTGTTGTAACTGTGTGTAGAAGCCGTAGGGAACCAAGAGAGCCGTCATTCAGCCTGTAAGTAATTTAACCATCAAAGTGACTTCAAATCTGTTAAATTAACCTGAAATTATACAACATTTAGTTCCGGTCAAACTATTTAGCAATTTCTGATTGGGCGAGATGCATTCTATGCATCACTAGGAGTGAGGATACCCCACGATATACCATTGGTGATTCTTCACAGCTAATAATTACTGAGCATTTTCCATTGAGAGAACTTTCAGACTCATGGTTGTGAGGTTGTTTGTGGATATCCTCACAAGTGTAATTACCTATGGCACTCTGCCTTTGTCTTCATGCCTGTGGTCGAACCACACCCATGAGGATATCCACGAACAACCTCACCCCCACTTGTGTTATATAGTTTAAATAACATGCAATGTTGCATGATGAGCCTTTAAGTGGTACACCTCAAATCTCTTCATTTTCAAATCACAGTGAATAACTTGCCATCTTTTTAGATGATGGCAGAATGAAAACTGACATTTAAAATGGAGCTCCCCCAAAATTTGGCTTTCTCAAGACAGTCCATCAGCAGAGCTGATACCTACAATAATACTGCTCACACAATATGCTGAGAACGAAATAGGATTTCAGTGTTATCCCAACAGTGCTTCCCATTCCTGCCTGCTTCAGTCATGTAATTAAAGTTGCTGGGAGAGGAGAGTCCCTCACATTGCATTGGCCACTCCACTCACCGCCAGTAGCCGCCATTCAAAACAAACAGAAAAGATAACAGGCAACCCCAGACGACAATAATCAGGGGCCACGGAACTCGCAACAGACATGAAATTGCTGGAGGGAGAGAGGGACTCTGGAGTGGACTGTGCAGGCTTGGAGAAATGAAAAGCCCGGCCCAGCTCTGAGGATGGGTGTTCCTAATCTCCTCACGATGCTGTCGGCTCTGCCGATCTCGCTCCGTTTTGGAGGGGCTTATCTCCCTTTCCAGCGGTAATTCTGCAGATAGGCTTTGGCAGCTCTCGCAGCTAAACACCCGGCAACTGTGCTGCATGGACACATGTGGTCCCAGAAAATGCAGAACACACGGGCTGTGTGCAAAGAGTAAGGAGAGGACATGCAGCATACAGAGAGAGGAAGTGTATGCTTTGATCAGTAGATATACAGAAAAAACATGGTAAGTGAAACTGGACCATGAAATTAAGATTTTTTTTTTCTTTGTCCACTTTGTCAAATCCAGATACACATGTCCTTGAAGTATCCTTCAACAATCTTCCATTACACTTGAAGTATCTTATAACAGTCTTCCACAACAGCTGCCCAGGCCCAGTCTCAACGTCCGCCCTTACAGACTCACAGACTTAAATGCACATTGAAGCTAAGTTCAATCACACCACAGCCTTGAAAACTCATTCACTTAACAATGTCAGTCAAGTCTGTGAGGCCTCAGAGCTTAGTTCTCAGGGAGGACATTGAAACTTATTGTCCATACATTTGTGCCTGCCTGGTGACTACACAAATCCATACACCAACTTGACCTTTGGCCCAGTTAGAAACCAGCCCACCATCCAGAGCCTCAGCCAACCAGACGAATTGACTTGACGTTTGATTGATTTCATGATATGACTGGTAGGTCATTTGTTTGTGCCGAGGTTGTCTCTCCCTCTCCATTTGCAGAAAGGGACGCTAGCCCCCTGTGCGGTCTCCTGCCGAGGATGGTGGAGAACGGGAGCATGTTGGCAGGGGGGCAGAGCCGAGTCCTGGATGCCTGTCACTTTGCTCTGGCCCCTTGCTCTCTGCCCACCCCTGAGTCAACCTCCTGACAGGGCCTGACCTCCATGTCAGCCTGTTGATGCCCCATACTTACCCTCCTCCAACCCGGGTGTGTCACAGTGGCATGGCTATGGAGCTTTTCCTACACAAGCCTTGAGGGATTCCCCCTCCACTTTGTTGATTTAGGGCTGTGACAGGACTATGACAGACTGGGGCAGTTTCATTCAATCTGTATTGATTGTGCCTTAGTGAGCTGCAATAGTATGACTGACTGATGACTGATGAACATTTTAGAAAGAGTGGGGGAATCACCAGTGGAATCCTATCCATAAGAATTTAACCTTCTACCTTCAAGTTTTGTTTTCCTATGTTGTAAATAAGTAAAGAGGAACATTTTCATCAGTTAGACCAAGACATTTTCAATCTCCAGAGAACATCCCTTAGAAATATCATTTTGATCATATTAGCACACCTTCATAGATTATTCAGCATACTAAGAGCAAAGAGTGAGAATTTATTTATTCTTTATTTATTTTTGTAAAGCCTTCCTGAAGGTCAAGCCCTATTCAAACATGCTGCTTGTGTGACTTGCCTGATATGTCCAGGATCCTTCATGACAGAGCATGGCAGCCCCATTGATTTGCACGGCTTGTTTTATGATTAATTCCCCCCTATGTAACATGGCCAAGAACTCCTCTCCTGTCTGTCATGTGGCATGAACACCATGGCGATGTTTATGAATTATTCCATACCCATTGAAGGTGATGTTCCCTTTTGACTTACACTGTGGGATAAACGCACAATGGGAGGTTTGCCTCATACACTGGTTCCGGTGAAAAGCATTCTGAATGCCCACATGCGGCAAGCACAGTCCCGTCCTTGTTATATAACCTTACTAATGGGCAAATGAGTTTAATGGGCTAATAACAGCATACCGGATTTATCAGATAAAAAACGGGAATTATGCGAATGCAGTGACCCAAAGATTATGATCTGTTCTGCAAAATAATTAACCAGCCAGCTCATCTGTGCCATCTGTATGGTTTCTACTTTGGACTGAAACTAAGAGACTTTGTCACCATGCTCTGCAGTATCATGAAGGCCAGGAGGAGCCACGTTTATAGTCTTTTGTTTGTCTGCTTTTAACTAAAAACACAACATCTGAAGGTGTCTCTGAGGAGTTCCAAGGAGGAAGAACAGAAAAATGGTTCTTCAAAGAAAAGACCTGAGAAAAGTTTAGCCAATTTCCTCTTTGAACAGTTACTACTTGTTTTTTTTTTTTTTTTTTTTTTTTTTTTTAGATTTGAAAATTTATTAGCTTTAGTTAAACCTAAACCACTGGGAGGTGGTTTACACCAGTACCGTATTGTAAGAACATGTCACCTTCAATTATATTTTCAAAAGCCTGATCACTGTTCCTTCACTCAAGTGTCACCAGTATAGATTTGGGAAGAAATGCAGAACTAACACAGAAGCTTGTAGTTTTTTGTGCTAGCATTTAACACCCCCAGGTGAAAATCCCTACAGGAAAATGAACAAGTTTTTTGCAAACCCCATGCAAATGTGTGAGCAAAAGAACTTGAATAGACGACCTTGGCATTCGGTCTGGTGAGTCTGGTGAGAATACATCTCTCATTTGATTTTTGAGGAAAATCTTGAGGAAAACAATGTTGCTAAACATGAAATCTATACTGAAATGTATTCTAACTTCAACTAAGCCATGAAATGTCTTAGGAGAGATGACAACCCTAAAAAAAAACGCTGAAAATATCAGTTATGAGTCTGAAATCTGCACAAAGCCAACAAGCAATGCTTTGTGGAAAAATAAATAAAATAAAATATATACAGTAGACCTATATTCTCTGCAAAGGGAGAGTGCACATGACTGTTCCAATCCATTTACTTCACTGAAGGTTAAGAAACAGGGCCAGGCACCAGCGGGATGTTGGATAAAAAAAAAAAAAAATAGCAGTAGCCAGTAGTTTGAGGGGAGGAACCCCACATACATCACTGAGGTGTGGGGGCGGGGACAGGGATGGCAGGAGATGGCCTAAACACTGAGCACTAGTGATAATGGAGGAGAGGAGGAAGAGAATGGATAAGTGGAGAACATGAGGAAGAGGAGGTAAACAAAAGGGGTCGAGTTTGCTGGCAGGCCACTTTGGGCTCAGGTTAGTGAAGAGTATGATAGGTGTGTGTGCGTGTGTGTGTGTGTGTGTTTGTGTGGGCGTGGGGGGTAGGCTGAGAGAGTTCTCCCCTGGGGCCTGGAGTCATAAGCAGCGTGGACTCAAGGTCACAGAGGGGTCACAGTTTGCACTGATCTACCTCGAGTATGTTTTAGGCAACATGAGTTATGTGTGTAAGTCATCCTCAGATTTTTTTTTTTTCAGTTCCATAAAAAAATCAAACCATAAGTTATTATACAGAAATATATATATATATATATATATATATATATATATATATATATATATATATCAATATATATATATATATATATATATATATATATATATATATATATATATATATCCCATTTTTCAGAGTTTGAGAGGAGGTGAAGCTGCTCTAGCAAGATGAAAGGCTAGATATGAAAATTCAAAGTCTAAATTCTTCATGTTTTGACATGTACAGTAAATAATGACTGAAGGCCGTCTTTATCATCCAGACACCCTGGGAGAAAACTGGAAATATTTACCCAGGCATTTCCTGCCCTGATGGACATTATGGAGATGGTGCAGCAATAGTCTAATAGCAGGAGCCACGGTTTAGTCCTTGGTGAGGGGAGCTGCCATCTGCTGAGCTCTAGGAGTCTCTAAAGACTGGCAGGCCCTGTCTGGAGGTGCTGGCGCAAGATGTTGGAGGAAGGGAGCATAAGGGAGGCAGAAGGATGGAGGTGATTGACAGTTTTCAGCACAGGGTTTAAGCATTACTCACTCTCTCTCTCCACTATGGGTTTGCGAAAGTATATAACTGACAGCAGACGTTTTTTTTTTCTCCCTTCCCCTTTTTCTCTCTCACTCTTTCTTTCTTGCTCTTCCTCTTCCTCTCTCTCTCTCCCTCTGTGTATGTCTTTCTGCTGCTCTTCTTCAACATGGAAAGACATACTCTGGTGGAATGAAAAAAGGGCTATGAAAGATCCCCGCTGAGGCTGCTTGTTATCTTCCAACAAGATATCTTAACTATGAACTGAGTGGTGATGGAGAGAAGTGGGGAGCAGTTCTCTCTCTCTCTCTGCTCTCTCTCTCTCTCTCTCTCTCTCTCTCTGTGTATGTGAGACAGAAAGAGAGAGTGAGTGAGAAAGTGTGTGTGTGTATGTGCGTGCATGTGTGTGTGAGAGAGAGACAGAGTGAATAAGAGTGTGTGTGTGTGTGTGTGTGTGTGTGTGTGTGTGTGTGTGTGTGTGTGTGTGTGTGTGTGTGTGTATGTCGGGAGGTTGTCTGTGCTGATGCTGTGAGGGAGGTAGAGGGCTCATGGAGACATTAAGATGTCTGACTGCGCGGCACAGAAAAGCCTGGAACATTTTCTCCTCCACCAACAGCTTTACAGCTGAACAACACTATGAAGAATCAAATTGTATGGCATTTTCTCCACCTGTGTAAAAACAGACTGTACTATATACTCACGTTTCTATGACTGTAATATGAGCAAATAGCAGCTCTCAAGGGAATACAAGAGGCAATTAATTAAACATGTAATGTTGATTGACCTTTATCACTTTTTTGGGATAAGGTTAGAGGTTATTGAAACTAATGAAGCTTAGTTTTGAATGAAACATCACAGATTCTCACACTATATGACAGATCTGTAATCTTTGAGAACCACAGTAGGCAATCAGTCATATTGGCCAAGTGTATTTACACACACAAGGACACAAGGAATCTTTATTTGTCTTTATTATTTATCTTTACTTTATATGTCCCAACTATGAATTAGTGAAACACACAGCACGCAGTGAAACAGTGAGGTGAAGCACACACTAACACAGAGCAGTGGGCTGCCTGCTACAGTGGCGCCTCTGAAGCAGTGAAGGGTTAGGTGCCTTGGTCCACCAGACAGGGATCGAACCCACACACACACGGCTGCCCCCCAAACAGGTAACAAACCAAGGACACGGAGCCTGTTATAAGGAACCCAAATACTTCCATGCTTTCCGGTTGCCAGGGCAAGTTTCTTTGTGGCATCTGACCTGTAAAATGAGCTGGGTACAGCCAGGACAGCCTCATGGTTAGCTCTATGACTCCGAATACCAGACATGGCAAGTGACCTAGTGATAACCTGCCTAATCAGAAACATCTGAAGTATCGCACCTGGGTGCACAGTATGTGTGCAAAATGCAGCCTCCGCAACTTTGCTGCAACAATACGCTGCATGATACGCTTTCTGAAGAGTAGTGACCACAGAAAAGGGGGTAGGAGAAGGAGAAGGAGGAGGAGGAGGAGGAGGAGGAGGAGGTAGACTTTCCTTTCATCTTAAGCTGTCTCTCCCCCTTTCTCTCTCTCTCTCTTCCTCTGCATAGCAGTCCCATGTGTTTTTTTTTTCCCCCACTTCTCCAATTCAGAACTCTGCCCTGCTGCTGCTCCTGCTACTGCTGCTGCTGCTGTTGCTGTGGTGAGCTCTCTCCACCTCTTGATTGCGCACAGCAGGGCACTACTAGATAGGCAAACCTTGTTGGATGTGAAGGGTGTGAAATCTATTTTGGGGAGGACGAAGAAGGGGGGGGGATATATAGGGACAGATAACTCTACCTTAATTAAACCTGAGAGCCCCTATGTCCCATCATTATCTCTCTTAAGTGTGAAATAACTTCATTAATGGCAGACGGCACTTCTTCACTGATGAGCCGGAGTGTGGAGGAGACTTGGGGGGGGGGGGGGGGGTGACGACAATGAATATTTATGGGGTTGAACGCAGGAGCCATGGCCGACGACGTCAAATTCTCAACGTGCTGGCATTCCACTTCTCTGGCTGGCCGATCCTGAAAGAGGGAGCGGGTTCCCAATAGAAGAAGGGAGTGTTGAATGTACGGTGTGTGTGAGTGTTTGTGTGAGTGTGTGTATGCATGTGCGTGGATGTGGGTGTGTGTGGGTGTCTGTGTGTGTGTGTGGGGGGGGGTCAGCAAAGGGTGTTTGGACATCTTTGTCGCCCAGAGAGGCTCTGGCTAAAGTGATTAAGAGCAGAATGTGACCCGGCGGTTCTGATCAGTCAATGCTAAGACCCCAATGGGCTGGCGAGAGAGGGTTTTTTTTTGAAGATTAGTAGTTTGGAAATGAATTAAGATGCCTGTTCCCCATCTAAGGGACAGTGAAGACGAAGTTGTAGTCTCTTTGGTGCCAGAATGTGTGTCGCTGCCAGATAGCGTTAGGGGGTGAGGAAGTGACTCATGTCGCGTCTGCCATTTTACCACGCTTTCTCAAGATAGTATTCACATTTCTCAACTCTTCAAAGGTTGGTTCAGCGATAAACTTGATTTGGTATTTCCAGTGGGAGGAGAAAAAAAAAATCACTGTGTGGCGTGTTGATAATACGACCTATGGGGTGTTATTTTGCACTGCAGAAGAGGAACAGTACAAATAATAGCCTCTACATTCGGGCCTCCTAGACATAACTTCTCAGGCCGGTGGAATTGTGTTCATATCCTCTCCTTCCAGAAGCACAGCCAACATAAATCGCCTCACTGACTGGAACGCACAACTCCCTGGAGAGTACTGCTGGAGTCCCAAGGTGGAGAATGGCCTCTTCTAACGATCAGGAAAGAGTACACCGTCATCGGAAAAGCATCCAGATCTCCTGGCCCGTATCGTTAATGAATTCTGACTGCACTTGCTGGAGGGTTGAGATAGATGTACAACCAACCAGCTGAGAGTGTGAAAAAGAGAGATAGAGAGATAGATAAATAGATAGCGAGAGAGGGAGAGGACAGGAACGAAAGAGGAAATCCATCCATCAGGCCTATCAGACGTGTGGGATCAAAGGTCTCATGTTTTAACAGGTTCTATGACACAGATGTCATACATCATGTCGAAAAAAAATCACAGCACATGTCTCATGCACTTAGCAAAGTCTTCTTAGGGAGCTTGCACTGACAATGCCATGTTAAAATTCACTATTAAAATCATCAAAGGGGTTCCCATCACTACAGTCACGTGTCAACAGAAAGTTAACATTGTTGAGGACAATAATGTGAGGCCCAAAATGGGACATTACCCCTGCCACCCCCTGGACAATATAGGCATAAAGGACTTCCAGTACAATCAGTAGGACACATTTCTGACTGCATAATGAAAATCTGTGTCTGAGCAGATGCATTGTTGGAGACACATTAACTGTGTTCCTGAACAATGTGCTGTACACAGAGATAAAAAGCTTAAAGCAGCTACTGGGGTAAACAAGTTGGTAGCTCCCAACACCGTCTCTGGTGGGGACAGCTCCCACCAGAGTGTCTTGCATTGGTTTAGTGTGTGGAGGGTGTGTGTATGTGTGGAGGGGTGTGTGTGTGTGTATATATGTGTGGAGGAGTGTATGTGTGTGCGTGTGTGTGTGTGTAGAGGGGTGTGTCTATGTGTCTGTGTGTGTGTGTACATGGAGGTGTGTGTGTGTGTGTGTAGAGGGGTGTGTCTATGTGTGTGTGTGTGTGTGTGTGTGTGTGTGTAGAGGGGTGTGTGTGTGTGTGTGTGTGTGTGTAGAGGGTTATGTTTATGTGTGTGTTTGTCTGTGTGTGTGTAGAGGGGTGTGTCTATGTGTGTGTGTGTGTGTGTGTGTGTATGTGGAGGGGTGTGTCTATGTATGTGTGTGTGTGTGTAGAGGGGTGTGTCTGTGTGTGTGTGTGTGTGTGTGTGTGTGTCAGATTGTGCGTGCTCATATATCTGAAAAGCAAATTCTCGGGTGGTGTGTTGCATACTTGAGTTAGAGTCTATGTCTGGTAGTGGATCATCATGATCATATCTAGAGCACCGGTGTGTATGTGTGCCCTGTTAGTGAGTGCATAGGCAAGTGTGTGCGTCTATGTGTGTGTGCTTGTGTGTGTGTGTGTGTGTTTATGTGTGATGAGTTCATGTCTGTGTGCTTGAATGAGTGATCATGTGTTTATGTGCAAGTACATTCATGCATATTTCTGTGTCTGCCAACAGTGTGTAGAAGCTTAAGTGTGTGCGTGTGTGTGCATGTGTGTGCTTGCGTGCATGTGTATGTGTGTGTGTGTGTGCACATGATGGCACCATGACTGTATGTCCTTGTACAGAAACATTCATGCATGTATTCATTGCTGCAAGTAGAGTTTGGGTGATGTGATGGTGTCACTGGGTCTGTGTGTGCATGTGTGTGGGCGTGTGTGTGTGTGTGTCCATGTACGTCTATGTGTGCATGTGTGTGTGTCTGCTAGCAGTGTAGAGACTGTGTGAGGTTAGCGTGAGCGGGGCCCTCAGTGCTCTCTCTCTATGGCTCTGCTTCCGTGACTGCTGGAGAAGCCCCCTGCTGAGGCAGTCGCTGCCTCCCTCCCTTGCAGCCATTAAAATAAGATGAGACCCACAGCCAGGCAGGGACCACGCTACACTGGCGGGTAATTGCCTCTTAAGTGCTGCACGCGGCTTTGCTTAAGTGCCCCAGCCCAAACCCTTACCCGCCTGCCCTGTTGCCTTGTCATGTGGGTGGCTGCATCAAAACTTTGATCGCTCAGCCACTTGTCCACCAGGCACAACATCATTGAATCTGACTGAATACAGGGGCGATTCTGAGAGCCAGCTGCCAGACAGCAATCAGAAAGGGCTATGCTAGGTGGCAGTGGAGGAGGAGGTGGAGGTGAGCTCATAACACATCAGTGTGGAGCAAAGCCAAAGTTTACAGTGAGATAATTACTATAAAATAGTCTACCATTTTTTTTATTCTGTAATGCTTTTTTCCCACCGTCTTTCAGTGAAAGTGTTTTCCCGAAAATAGCTCATATATTTTACATTTTCAAAATAGACCAGAACAGAACGTATATTTATGACTGGAAGTCAGCCAGTGGTGTGTCATGAAGTGTCTCATTTGCTAATGGTAGCTCAAAAGGTGGGAAAACAGTGGTGAAAACACATGGATTTAAATACATAGATAGAAAAAGAAGCCAGAACCCTGAAGCTCAAGATTCAGAACAGTGTCTTTGGTGTCACAAGCGCTGCAAGTGGACTCCTGCTGCATTAGAAATAATGATTACACAGCTCTTTATAATGCCATAGAATGCTCTACTCAATTCAATGGAACTTCCCAATGTTCTACGATCTGATATGTGAGGGATAATGAACGACACTGCATGTGTGTATCTGATATTAATGCACAGCAGAAGTGGTAATAAGGCCACAAAATGAAGTTGAGTGCATTTCTATCTGACAGACGCATGCGGTGGAGTTCATTATCCCGCTTGTATCGCTGTTGCCATGTCTGTGTGTAGTATGTAGTTTTGCTAACATTTTACATGTTTTGATAGCTACAACAGGCTCGTTTGCAGAACTACTTCTTTCCGCCACACACTGACTCATTCCCTTACTGGGATAAACTGCTAAAGTTCTAAATGGACGGTTGCTGTGATCAAAAGCAGGTTGTTAGTTTGATCTGTCATTGTTAAGCCTCATACCCAAGGGTTTTAACCTGTCTCGACTTTTGCAGAACCACCGTCTACCATACTCCTAAATGCAGCATAACAGACTTAAAATGACTATGAAAGCAATAATAACCAATATTATATTGTCATGTTATTGATGTCTTCATTCTCAAAATTACTGCAGGAGGTTATATTCGCCTTCGGCTTTCGTCCTGTTTTTGCTGTCGGGAAATATTTTCCTACAGTGACAGGTGGACAATACATTATCCAGTCATTATCATGGAATGCGAGGCGGTCATTATCATGGAATAACTCCCGACAGAGTGATGGTACAGCATGATCCATTTTCAGGATGACTTTAATTGACCAGTAATTTCCTGACCCAGTAATCTTTCAGTAGACAGTAGGCAATTATGCTGAGATGTAAACTGAAAGAAGAAACAATGTTTTATTTATAGGCACTATTAAATAAAACATGGTGTGTTTGAAATGTTTCATACTCTCTTCAGTAACCAACTGAAAAGTCCTGAATTGCCATCACAGTCAGAATGGTTCTTGAAATTGTTAACAAGGTTTTTACGCTGGTATGTTGGGCTACACCTTGTCTGCTAAAGAGGGCATACTTGCCATCACTCCAACTAGCCAAACAGACGGGTGAACACAGACAGGGACAGGGACAGGGGTGGACACAGACAGGGACAGGGGTTGAAAAAATTACTTCTTTAGTGGAGTAACTGTTACAGATCCGAGGCCTCTGCATTTAACCCAATTCATGAGTTAGTGAACACAAACAGCACCCTAACTCAGAAGTTGGCTGCCTGTTATAGCAGTGCCCAGGGCACAGTGAGGGTTAGGTGCCTTGCTCAAGGGCACTTCAGCCATGGTCCATGGGGCAGGAATTGAACAGACAACCCTTCGGTTACAAGCCCAAACCCCTAACCAGTAGACCATGGCTGCTCTTCTATATAAGGGCTGCTAAAAACACTGGTGCATAATACATAATGCATAAACAAGTAATCTCAATGCCTCATGATCTGATTCCTAATCTCCGACAGGTGGGTGAACATAAGGTTCTCACATGCACCTCACTTCCTTAAAGCACAATTCTATCAGTACTTAATCTCCCTCTCTCTCTCTCACACACACACACACACACACACACACTTTCACTCATATCCAGGCCTGTTTTGTCCATCTGGACTCTAGTCCAAATTTTGATATGCAGCTGTCATTGGAAGTGCCTTAGAATTACAAACCTATACTCTTTCACAGTTTTAGTGACCGTGTGTTACTCCACCTAGGTGAAGGTGTTTGCAAAGTTTCCCTAAACAAAATATTTTTAGTCTTTCATGCACCAGCGGCCTTGACTCTAGCAGAAAGATGGAACGCTATACTATTTTCAAAATAGACAGGGGACACATTAGGAGTTAGGGAGTTGTATGTTTTTTTTTTTTTTTTTTTTTCCACTGGCATGTCCATGGAGGGCTTTTGATAAATGAGGATTTTTGGAGGGTAAAGATGACACTAAATATGTGACTTCAGGATCTTCTGCATTCCATATATTTGATTGTTCATTTGCTTTTTTTGTTTATAAAGTGTTAATACCTGTTTTTAAGCTGTTCTTTGAGGACATTGACAGTTACATTTGCAGGATCAAATATGAAAACTGGACCCTTGCAGAAAATCATTGTACCATTGTGGAGACTTACATCAGATCCATTTGAGTTATATTTCAATGTGTGACAGTTGAAATTACTGGTTGTTCTCTTTAAGAGTTTCAGCATCTTTAAGTGCTTTGCTGTGTCATTTGAATTCCAAAGAGCACTACTTAGGGATATCATTATTTGGAGATACAACAGTGATATTCAGTTTACAGCTCTGGTATTGTCCACGGAGAGCTCAAATTTCTCACTGTCATAACTGGTTTGGAATTGATTTACACTCAGAAAATAGGTTATTCTGATTATTTTGATTATTTACAAAATAATCAAATCAAACACTTGAAGTCTACTCTGAAGTATGCTCTTTTCACCTCATACACCTACAGCGCCAAGTACATTTCATGTGGACAAATAATCTGCTGCTTACTTGGTACGCAGCCCGATTGAGTATTTTTGTTAAATCTCATTGTGTTAGTTTTATTAATATGCTGTTTTATCCTGCATTCTAGGAAGTGTGGGCATGAGTTAACAGCAGCTGGTGTTCAACTTCCTTACTCTTAATCTTTGCCTGTGGTCTGGTTCAGCCAACATCACCATTTACATGGCTGATGGCGGCGACAAAGCTAGTTACCCACTGTTTATTGTGTTGCCCTTAATCCAGTTGTGTGGCGTGCTCTGTTTATTGTGTTGCCCTTAATCCAGTTGTGTGGCGTGCTCTGTTTATTGTGTTGCCCTTAATCCAGTTGTGTGGCGTGATCGCTGCCAGATTCCCTCTTTCCCATGTTTTGCTTCCTGTGTGTATGATTTAATATTTACGAGTGAGATGGTATGCATGTGTGCGTGACTGGTGATTTGGATCTTTAGTTTATATTTTATGTTGATACCTGGTTTGCAAGTAAAAGGTTCTTTGAGGACATTTGCATGATGAGATATGAAAACTGGACCCTTGCAGAAAAACATTGTGCCATTGTGGAGACTCACATTAGATCTATTTAGTTATATTTCAAAGTGTGACAGTTGAAATCACTGGTTGTTCTCTTTAAGAGTCTGAGCAACTTTAAAGCAATCAACCTTAAATTATATGTTTCTGGAAAGCACTTGATAAGTACATGTAATTTAAGGTATGCATAGCCATAGTCCAACTTTCTATGTGCCCAATATCTTTATATGCATCCAAAATTGAGACATGCCAACGAGAGTGAGTAATGTTTTGGTGTGACTTTGGTGTGAGAGATTTAAGTGCTTTGCTGTATCATTTTAATTCCATAGAGCACTACTTAGGGATAGCATTATTTGGAGATTCAATGCTTATATTCACTTTACAGCTATGTTATTGCCCCCAGTTTATATTTCATTCAGCATTAGTGGGAGGCCGCTTGCAAGTTGCTGCAGATCACCAGTGACTGCAACCTCCTGTCAACCTCCCATGTGTTGATTTTTGTACATTGTTTAATACTCTAACTCGTCTTGTGATTTCTGTACTGTTTGATCTCTGGTGGGAGGCCATTTTATAACTGCTGCTGATCACCAGTGATAGCAGCCATTAGCCTGCTTTGAGTTTTGAGTTTATGTCTATATGTGCGTGTACATTTCATTCATTCCCTTTTTGTTTTCCCAGGAGCCGAGAGCCGAAAATGGGGAAGCAAGTGAACCCTGAGATGGTGGTGTCCCCTGGTGTGCTGTGCTCATGTATATTTATTGAATTGGATATTTTTGTTGTGTGCGTGTGTTCACATGAGTGTTAGTTCTTCCTGGGATCCCCCTGCCCTTCACCAACCTGCCTTTCCTGCTGGTAAGCCTCAGCTCAGGAGACCCACATTCTTTCTCAGCGCTGGTCATAGTATAATAGTCACTTAGTGCAATAGTCACAGTATAATAGGCATTTGTATAAATGTGTAAACACTAAATAATTCAGTACTCTTTGGAGCGTACACCACACTAAAATCTTTACACTCACATAACTCTACAGCACTGTGTTTACTAGCCATCCAGAAACAGTAACTTAGTTGAAAGACTGGGTAACAATGAAATTTAATCACATTAAGTTAGAAGTACATCAATAAAATCATAGCATTATTTTATTATGTATTATGACTGAAAAACATTCTGTCTCACAACATAATCCCAATAGTAACAAACAGGTTTTCTTTTACTAGGGTGATTTAGCTTTTTGGAACTCTAAGTCTAAGTCTATCATCTTGCATTTAAAAGTATAACAAAACTGAGGGACATGTTATTCAAAATCCAAATATATACATGTCTTAAAATCAGCTGAAACAGCAACTGGAATGATAATTTAATATGTGATGTCTACTTAGACCATATTTCCAAGTGCAGAACTTTTTCAGAAAACACATGCAAACACACACTCACTCATACACACACAATCTTGCATGATATTAGCTGTGCTCTGGCATGTTCATGCTAAACCAGATGCTCAGTGTGGACAACAGAGAGTGTTTCTAATGGAGCACCAATTGCATTAAGTACCCCCTATAGATACTATGATAGTGTTGGGCTTTTGTACTCCATCTTTTAGCATTCACAGAATGGTACAAGTGCACTTCACCCCAAGCAACAGCATGTCATAAACATTAACACACGCACTCACACACATACACACACACACAGAGAGAGAGAGAGGGAGAGAGAGAGCCTACACAAAGATATACTGTAGAGTACAAAAGGCTTGCCTGTTCAGCCGCTGCCCATTCATCTAAACATTCACTGCACGCCACCATTCATGCTTGCCAGAAGTCACAAATGTTGTATCTCCCCCGCCAACCTGCTGTGTCTGTCTACACTAACCCAGCATCATCTGCATCAGTGCTCTCGGGCATGCAAGGAGTTGGGTTCAAGTCACGAAAGGGTTAGTTGTGGCAGCCGCTCATCCAATTGACCTGCTTGGTCCGTGCATGGAGGTAGGCGCTTGGCAAAGGGCCAGAAGATGAAGCATGCAGAGTGTCTCATCACATCTCCAACCTGAGCAGTGAGTTCATTGACATGAAGAATTTCCCTTGTGTTGTACAGCATTCATTTGTATTTAGTGGGGGAGAAACTCTTGTCATTGTTTATGTTAAATATTTGTCTTCTTTTTTCATCAGAACTTCTGTATGCTACAAGTTGCCAGAAAAAAAAAACTCTAATTATTATTTTGACATTGCCAAATGCTTCATAGTGTGCTAATGTAGTCAATAAGATAAGCTTTATAAAACACAATTACTCTGCTGTAAGCATGGGTTGCAAAGTTTTTCCCCTTCCTCTTGCACATTAAAAAAACAACAAAAAAATTGCATTTATTTTTCAAAACGGCATTCATTTATTCCCCCACCCACATAATCCTCTAAAATCCCATCAATTAAAGACCCAGAAAATGCCCTCCCTGCCCCCCCACCCACCATCATTTTGAAATAGGCTGCAAAAGGGAATGTTTCAGAAATAGAAATCGAAAAATGAATTACAATGGTAGTCTCTGCTGATCAGTGTGGAAGATAGAATCAGTCCTTCAGGAGTTTGTTGGTTGTTAATTGGATCCGGTGAGTGCCAGCTCCTGCTCTGTGAACTGGAGATGTGAACTGCTTGGCTATTTCAGAAACTCTATGAGAAAGCTAGCCAAGCAAAACATTTGGCTTTCCTAAAAGTGATTTGGGGGCAGGTAAGTGAAATGCTTACACAATCCTTACAGAAATCCAAGTTAATTCACAGCAATGACCAGGTCATTTTGCAAACCTGAAAAACATGCAAAGATCAATTCAGGCATTGCTCTTGCTTTAATTAATGAATTATTTTTGATATAGTATAAACTTGAGTACAAATTAGAGATATTTGCTGCATTGTGAAGACTTACTGTGGAGACTTATAATTACTTGTGAGCAGAGCATGACAGTTAAAACCCCATTATTTCACACACATAAAACATACAAAACAATGGTGTAACAATAATATCCACAAATTCAAATGTAACAATATGCAATTTTGCATACTAATGTATACAGTAACCTCAATAAATTTGTAATTAGATTCAAAGTCCAGTGCCAACTTATTTCAAAACTGCACATTATTATGCACAACAGAATTGTGTTTGATTTGGCTGAACTGAAAACTGAAGTTTCTGGTTTCTAGGATTCAGAGTTTATTTTCACAAATATTTTTCTCTATAATTATTTCCCTTTTCCTCATATGCACCACTGTGTAGCATACAGGGTGTGCTTTTCAGCAGGTTAATAATATATTTTGAATCCTCTCATGGGTAGAATCTTAGTCAAGGACTTTTACAGACCCCCAAAGTAACAATACTGTCAAATGAAAAAATATGAGTCGAGGGTTTCACAATCACTCTTGCACGTACTTTATTTGATATTGACACCATTTCTTCCATCAATGGACTATGTGCATTGTCTCTGATGTGATACCCATTGTTAGGTAGGTAGGTTAAGTTTGTTTTTGTGGCAGATTGTTTAGAGAATGGGTCCACACCTTTGATAATTAGCGTTGTACAATTCTACTCTGTATTGAACTTAAACTTTAACTTGAACAACCCAAATCCCAGAACTTTGGCCCTTGATGGATCAGGTTTTGTTTTCCATTTTCATATACATCACAGTACTACATTACTTATGTAAATCAGTAATGCTTCATGCATGCATAAAGGAACGATGACAACTCTCTCTCCAATTTGTGTGAATCCTTCTCTTTCTCTAATGCCGCCCTCAGTTAAGACTCCAGGCCACAAAAGCAGAGTTGTCATCTCAATCTTCCTCTCACAAGTCAAGAGTGAATTTTGCCAAAGCCTCTCTTCTTAGTAAGGCAGTCCATTTTGGATTTTTCAAAGGGTGGCTTTTTCTGTCTTTATCACAGATGTCTTTTTTTTATTTCCAGTATTCATGTCTCCCAACGTCTGTCTTTGATGTGCTTCTCATTGCTCACTCTTCTTCTCATGGATTAGCATGGATCGCTAGGACAGAAAATGAGCGTTTTACACTGGACAGGCGCCAAACACGCAGGATGACTGACAGGCTCTTTAGGAATAAATCACTTAATTGGGGAGTCGTTTGTTTCCTTTTCCATCAGTAAGCTGGAACACATTTTTCATGGAGTCCATTTTCTTTGGAGTCCACCGGACAAAGTCTATTATTATAATTGAGCTACATTTAATATGGTCTTAAACACATGAGGATGTTCCTTCTGTAATGTGGCTCGTTAGTTCTGCCTTGTTGCTGTGTGTAGTAGTAACACTGGTTGCCCAGTGCGTAATTGACACTTATTGGAGATAATGAGGTAGCAGCCTTTATATTCTCCTGTGGTAGCGTGAAGAATATGAGTCTGGCACCAGTGTGAGTGTGCAAAGGCAAAGGCTCCTCTTTGAGGACGCTGCAGATTAAAACATTGTCACATAATTTCTCTGACATTTGCTTTTGATTCCTCCATCCAGATTTCCTTTAGAAACATGAAACAGCTCAAATAATTTTACTGAACCTTTATATCTTAGATATTTCAGAGCTCATCAAATCAATAAGCAAACACTTACATCATTTCCATACTGAATTACATGTTAATTATTAGTGTACTGAATGTGTCTTTAAATTGTAATGGCCACAGCATCAGTGTCTGCACAGTGATGCACAGTGTAAAGGTGGCAGAATTGTGGTTGTATAATTATATAAGATATAAATATCTTTTGTTTAAATCTTTCAAACATTTCATAAGTTTTATTTCTCCTAACTTGGCTTATTTAACTTGCATGAATTTTACAGATTAAAGTTAGTCGCTTCACTGTGTGTTTGCACTGAGAGCTACTAAAGCGATAAAAGAGATGGAAGTAATTCTTTATTCTATTAAACAAGAGTGAAAAAAGTGACAAACATAAACTTTTGCACAAGAGTGATGCCAAAAGTTGCAGACTAGTCAGCTTTATGTAAATTAACGATCCCACATTTCGGCTGCAAACAACCAGCGATCAGCGTCATGTCACGAGAGACATGAGCAAACACAAATATTTTGACAGCAATGCTTTTTTAGCAGTTTTATAGTTTTAATAGCTCTTAGTGTGAACATACAGTAAGACATGCTGCAGGCTCCCTCCTGCAGCAGGAGCCACAGACTACGACAAGGAATGACTGAGGGAAGGCAGTCGAGGTGAAGTGACAGTGGGCTTCAAGGCAAAGCCGTCTCGGCTTGTGTCTGCGCAGGGGCAGACTGGATGTGAGACAGGCTCCCGCGTGCAACGCGTTCCGGGTTTGTGTGCAGGCAATGACTCGGGCACCCCTGCTGGGCTTGTCTCCCAGGGAGTTGCGTGACATCCAGCGATCCGTGAGCCTCAGTCGGACATGCCACACGCCACAGACTGCACTCACGCTCCATTTTCCCGCCAGTCACGAGCTTCGCTCCAACCTGAGGCTGAGATGTGCAGTATGAAGAACAGGCATGGTGTAGCATTAATATGGCCATCAGCCAGTCATGGTGATGCACTGCAAAGTGATGCAAAGTGCAAAGTAAAATTAATAATATGTTACTGTTAAATGTAGCATGTACGCTAAAGAGATATCATGCTGGTAGTATTTTTTTATTCATGTCCAAAACATAGCCTGACAGTTTTCTGAAATATAATTGTCTAAATAAATGAGTTGTCATTCCATCTGAAGACATGAATGAAATACCATGTTTATGTCAGTGAAGATTCTCATTTGATGTATGCTAATTATGGCAATGGGTGGATCATGTGACCCATTGTTACATGATGAGAGGTGTGGTCTGCAGCTCACAGTTACACCCAAAGTCCAGAGTCCAGAACTGAAGAAGCCTTTTGGGTGAAAGGTGAAATGTCTCCAAGCTCCAAAAAGAAGTCCTTTTGCATAAAACTGAACACCTTGTCTAAAATAAGTAAATGTGCTTTCAGGTTTGCAAATAAGCATGGAAAACACTGTATTAAACACGTTCTATAAACCATGTAAAACACTATATAAAACACATAACACATCAAACATGTTATGGAGCAGATATGTAGATCTATGTGCAAGATTTTGTTGTTTGTTGTTTTTAAGTGAACTAGCAATGCGTGGCAAGCAAAATCCCACCCCATTACTTCCGACCAATTCCTACCATTACCACATTACTTCCCACCAAGCTTGACTTTCCATCAGAACTTCAGAGGCTGATGGACAACATATTACATGTCTCTCCATGGACTATGATGATTATATCATAACTATCATGTCGCTTCTGGCGAAAGCAAATTTGATTGGCTGGCTCAGACTGCCAGTAATGAACACCTCAGTAAATACCCATGGGTGTATGGTGATGGTTGGTTGTCAGGGAGGCCTGGTTTGGAGCTCCATATGGCATGGATGAATGAATGGATGGACCTTTGAATAGGAAACCCACACAGACCCGATGGCACTGAACACCCATCAAGGGCCCAAGGAGAGTGAGGCATAGCCTGCGTGTCTACTGGGAGTACTGCAAGGGCCTGTTTGGGGGATGGATAAATACAATCTGAATGTGGGAGGCGCTGCATGGAAACAGAGGCCCTGAACACATATCACCAGCTGGGTAAGTGACTGCATCAGTCACCGGGGAGTTGTATGGTACAGCTTGTTTGTTTGATTGGCAGTAGATGTGCTGTATTTCCATGTTTAGCCCTGTAGGCATGAACACAAGGCACTGGACATCTCTCTTCCTGTGCATCTTCACCGATATAAAAACATGATGCCATTTTAAGGAATATTCAAGCAATGCTTGGGTCTCCACTGTCTGTTGAGGCAGAGAAACACAACAAGTGTAGGTGGATTTTAAACGCATGTAAGCCATGTCTCAGTAATTCATAATGACGGCACTTTCCTCATAAGGCTTATGGAGCCTTTCTTATGTCTCTCTCGATTCAGGCGACTGAGGGACCCTTGGAGATTTCACTTTTCTTCATGTCGTTTCCTCTTTTTCCACGCTTAGTAAACTCCCCTTTTCATCTGACTGTCACTTGTTTATCCTGTGCCACCCTTCTCATCTCATCTTCAAGCGCCACCTCCATAAGACTCTGTCCCCCTTCATCCACTCTCCTCAGCTGCACAAAAATATGATCCCGCAAAGAGGATGGAGCACTGCGGGAAAAAAAGCCCCTACCTGCAGGAGATCCGGGGGGTCGGGGAGGGTTGGGGGGTTCGTGGAGGGTGGTGGGGGGAGGGGATGCTGACAGAGTCCAGAGTGATGCCAGTCTGTGGCGAATGTTATTCCACTTTCTTCTCCTCTGTGTTTTTCCTCCACCACTGTGCCTCCTCCATCACAACCACCATCACCACACAGACCTCCAACTACAGCCTCCCCCAACCTCCCACCCCCAGTTGTTTCTCCCAGCAGGTGCATGGATGCCCCTGAGAAGCTGGTAACCTCGGGCTGAACCCGCATCAGGCACGTTAAATATGACAGCTCCTCCTCAGCCCCTCTCATCCTGGATCCTCTCTTTCATCCGCCAGCCGTTTGAATCCGGCAGCCAGGCAAAAGGGGGGATGGGAAAACACAGGGCTTCTGACAGGGGGAGAGAGACAGGAGACACGAGGCAAGTAGAGAAAGAAAAAGTCAGAATCCCCCTTGAAACACTAAGTGGACGAACTGTCACAGGTGACCTTTTTATTTTGTGGATTTTTTTGTGTGTCCTTTTTTTTCGTCCTTGTGGATTCTGACACATCTTGTCCATTCCGTCGCTTTACTTTGTTTCTCTTTCTCTCTCTTTTTCTATTTTAAGGTCTTCCTTATAACTAGCTGAACGCAGGAAACAGGAGGGGGACTTTGATCCTGTTTTCTTTTTCATCTGAAGATAAGATTGGGGATAGAGAGTCTTTGTGAGACAAGAACATTTTAATGAGGTAACAGGCTTTTTTAATTGTACGTTGAGATTTGATGAGATTAAAGATAATAACGCAGTGAGCATTCTTCTAAACCTTCTTCTAAATGACTCATTCAGTAGTACTGTTACAGATGCTGACAATGCAATCATTTATTCCTTGATTTTTTTTTCTCAAATTACCTGAAGAATTCAGAGATGACAAATGTTTGACCATGTTTGGAAGAGATGCCATATAGCTAATTCTCTTGTGTCACACACTTGTGTGTATGAATAAGCTCTTGCTCTAGAGGGATTAAAACATATGTTCTTATTTTGAGGTCTGCTGATTTTGGACAAACAGTTTAGCTCAGTCAGTTTTTTTTTTATATAGATGTTAATTAGATAATTTCTTTACTTTAGCTGACTGAATGTTTTTAAGAATGTATTTTAACAGTCTTGCAGAATGGTTAATTTCAGTACAGTGGCACAGCAGGAAAGGAGACAAACAGAATAAACAACATTCATTACCTGACAACACTAATACATCGCCATGCACTCTTTTCATGAGAGCATCCATCTATTAGGCTACTGACCTAATGGACCTCCACACACACACACACACTCACAAACACACAAACATGCGTGAGCAGACACACACACAGTCACACACACGTGCACACACGCATATACACACACGCACGCACATACACACACACAAACATAGCCCTTTCCCCCTCTCCACTCTTGTGTCTCTTTCACTGATGTTCTGAAAGGCCGTGCCCTTGGCTGACCTTTACGTCTGAATCCCGTGCTGCAGGGCACCTGGCGCTCATGTGTAGCTGCTGGCATTCTCCACTTCTCGCCTATCAAGGGCCTGCCCTCCGTTCACAGCGGTGTTGGGTGACGCACTGAAAGTCCATCTATGAGGGCTTTGAACTGCGCCCCAGGGCCAGGGGGATGCAGGTACAGGGCTCATGAAGGACTCCCTTGTGTCGACCCGTTGGGTCTGGAAGCCTGGGAATCGATTAAAAGCCTAGACTCTCACCCCCTCCCACCATCTTCAACCCAGTCTGAAACACCCCACCAACCCAGACACACACACACATACACACATGCACTCACCCACACACACTCTCCCCCCTGACCAAGCTGGGTCCCAGCCATCCTTGCCATGCAAGCTAATCCTGAAAGGATTCAGTCGGTTCTTTCTGAGGGGTGCCATTGTTTTTAATGTGTTTCATGTCCTTTTATATAAGCCGTGACAAGGAAGCAGCACCTAGCAATGGGAGTATTGACTTGATCAGAAATCAAGGGAAAGAGGGATTATTGTCTGTTTTTTTCCTCTTTTTTTTTAAACCTCGGGAAATGTTTACACATAGTTGATCATTGTAAGAAAGGTCTGGCTGATCTTTGTGAGAAAGCAAGAGGGGCCTTCCGCTGCCCTGCACCTGATAGCCTCTCCAGTGCATGCACAACGCTAGCATGTCTGCATTCCTCATATGCCACCTGTACCCTGCAAACAGGATCAAGAGGTCAGAGTTCAACGACCCCCACCCCCCCAACCCCACTCAAAAAAAAAAGTCTACTCCTTAATGCATACTACTTTTAGACATCCCCATGTCTGTGGAAATTCTACAGGGATTATTGTTGAAAAAAAATTCCCCAAATTCTTCTTGTCTATTATGTTACATATGGATGATGTGTGTTATGTGACTCACTACTGACATCAGCTTTAACCATGGAAGTGTCAATAGTGCACTTAGATATGCAATCCAGCATTCTAAACTACTTGGTACTACATTTAACATTTATTTTATTATACACATTGTGTTTTACATATATTTTGTATTACACACATAGTGTTTCACATTTGTTATATATTTTGGTAGAAATATCTATTGTACTATAAATATAAATACATACATATCATAAAAATATATAAATATTTGTGAGACAAACAATAGACATTTCTGAAATTTTTTCCTTTTGCCAGTCCTGCTGCTTATGGTTTCACACTTGAAGACCAAGTGTCCAATGTCCAAGTCTCATAATCAATTTAACTTCCTGACCAGTGTCTCTTCTAGCAGTTTCTATATTCTGTGCCAGTCAGAGGAGAGATAGCTCTATCTTGGCCCTGTTATGACTACAGTACACTGCATAACACTACATTGTTATGATATTTGCTGGAACAGCATTTTAACTGTATAATAGCATTTTTGTCCTATGAGTGACCTTACCCAGAGGCCCCTTTGTAATCTCTCTTAGACCACCACACACACACACACACACACACACACACACACACACACACACACACACATACTCTCTCTCACACACACACACACACAATGGAACTTGGGCAAAAGACAGTGCCCAGCAGCACTCACGCCTTTCCAGTGCCAACACACTAAATGTCACCTCACACAAAAAAATGATCTGATTCCTTTCAGAAATCTGTCAGGTGTATTGAGCCACAAAAACTGCTTTGTTCTTTGCTGGGCATTTTCAAAAAATAAAATAGGCAAAAACCAGAACTAAAGAAGAGGTTGATCCGCAGTGTTTTGCATTAGAAAAGTCCTGCTGTCCCTGTCATTAGTGGTTGAACGAGAGGCACCGCTACCTCTCCAGGTATCTGTCACTGTTCTAAATAACCCCAATCAATGACTCAGCTGGCTCTGTCAAACTTGCTAATTGCTACAGGGATAGTCTGAAGTTCCTAAAAATGGTTGTTTGTGTGTCTGTGTGTGTGTGTACATGTGCGTGTGAAATTAAGCTGTAAATACTTCTTAGACACTTAATCTGACGAAGCGTTGAATGTGCTTTTAAGTTGCAGATCAATAGCACTAAAAGATAAATACCACTGTCCACTATTCCACTGCAAAGTCTACCAGCACTCAAATTCATGCTCGGCCCTGAGAGTTTTGAGTATAACCACCAAAAAAAAAAAAAAAAAAGAAATAGCTAATACAATATTTACAATATTTTCAATGACAGCAATTCATGAAAAACATCCATGTGTGTACAACAATCTTTCTGTCTGGTGTGTATGTGCATGTGCAAAAGTTGTGCTGTGTGCAAAAGCATGGATAGGCTACTTAATGATATATTTAGCCAACTTGCACAACCTTAGAAACAAAATAATAACTCAAACCCTTTCAACACTGAATTCAATCTTATTGTTTTCAGTCTCTTCTTGATATAAACTTTATTTCCCTGACATATTTCACAGCCACAAAAAACGGTGACTGTTTGGTGTCTGTGCCTGTCCATCAAAATACCCTAGGGTGCAATAGAACAATATAAAATCATCTTTATCGGTTTGTGATAGCAAGTGAAACACTTATGGGCAGAGGGGGGTGCTGTTCCCCCCTCTTTTGTCTCCTCTCATGGTGCCCTTTCTCTGCATTAGATTGGATGTAATGGGCACAGCACTGGGTCTGATGTTGGGTGTTATGGATTGTTATTCATTTTTGTCAGGAAAAAAGGAGCTTTATTGATTTGATTGTTGTACCAGTGGCTCAGCTTGAGCTGGTGTGCATCTGAGGAGCCTTTCATCTGGTGGAACCCTGTGGTGGTGGTGTTTAGAGGGGATGGGCCAGACAGACAGCAAAACATCAATAAAGACAACGTAGCAGAAACAACAATCGGCATTGTGAGAAATCTCCAGCAAACATACATGCCATCCCAGCACACTGTACCCCATAGAGATAGTCTGCAGATCCTACTTCTCTCAGCTGCTCCTGAGGGTGACAAGCGGATGGGTTGTGTGGAGTTCATACCATCACAGTATGGCACTGTGCTATTCAAAAACGTGTATGCCTGTGAGTAGGTGTGATTGTTTGAGGTTGTGTGTGTGTGTGTGTGTTTGTGTTTGTGTGTGCATGTGGGTTTGTATGTGCTCCTTTTAATCTCAGCCCAGAAAACTATAAATTCTCACCTCAACATACAGGAATATTTCTTTCTCTTTCTCTCTCTCTCTCTCTTTCACTCTGTCTCTTCCTTCCCTGTATCCTCTCCTCTCCCCCTACAGCTCCAGTTTTCCCTGCCGTGCAGTGTGTATTTATAGGTGCCGCTGAGATACCCACACACAGGCCCCACAGCCGAGTGCGTTGGGCTGGGTGAAGGGGAGGGGATGCACACTCCCGTCCTACGGCCCTGATTGAGGGTAGGTGTGTGTACACACACACACACACACACACCATGACCAGCATCACTCTGGGGATGGAGAAGTGGGTAAATGCTTTCAGCCTGGCTCTGCCATCACTTCCAAGGCTTTGAGGGGTGGCGGGTGGGGGGGGGCTGACTGATCCATGTTGAAACGCACGTTTGAAACTTTGTTGCCAGATTCAAAAGAGGAAGCAATCTGGTGTGTGTGTGTGTGTGTGTGTGTGTGTGTGTGTGTGTGTGTGTGTGTATGTGTGTGTGTGCATGTGTGTAAGAGAGAGTGCATCTGTGTCTGTGTGTGTGTGAGAGAGAGTGTGAAAGTGTGTGTGTCTGTGTGTGTATCTTTGTTTTTCCATTCCAGAACCAGTTTTCCAAACCATTCTGTTTGTCACAGTATTTATATTTGGAGGTCATGCTTTCATTTTACACAAATGAAACAATGTCTAAATAAGTGATACAAATAACGTAAGTATGATCGATGCAGTCACCTGAAACATATGACTAACTTTTTGTTTTCTACTATGCTTTGTTTTGTTTTTTAAAGGTAAAGCCTTCGTAAAGTTTTCTTCCCATAAGTTCTGTGCACTGAGCAGGAAGAGAATATGAGAAAGAGAAAGGAGAAAGACAGAGGGAGGTGGGGGCAAAACAGTGCAATAAAAGTGATGTATGAGATGTCAGTTTGCGAAAGGTGTGATACATCACTTTCCGGCCGATGTTCTTCAAAACTCACACTTAATGAACTACATGGTAGCGTGGACAACTCATACTCCTCTTTAATAGATTTACAGATGAAAGGATGCGATCCTTTTTCACTTTCAAACAGTATCACATAATTTCATCCCCTTTCCCCAATGCACACCATTAAAACTGCAAACACCGCACAAGGCCACCATGTCCACAAGGCAAAAAGGTGACTTTTAGATACTTGTATTGTATGGCATATATACACATTCTGTACGTTGCCAGCTGTCACTTTAGATAGCTAATCTCCACAGACATCTCTTACTCTACTGACACAAGAAAGATGGACAGTGACACAAAGACTGACAAAATGCTGCAAGCATCTGAGCAGCGAATCCATGCGAAAATAAATACTTTGATTGCAAGCCGATAGTCTATTAGAGCGCATAAATCAATTGATATCATACTTGGAAGGAAGAATGGGTTAACTGTCAGTGAACAATGGTGTCTCTCATCGCTCTTGATGTGACATATTTAAGGGAGATCAAGAAGAGATACATTTACATTTATGCATTTAGCAGACTCTTGTATCCAAAGCGACTTACAAAAGAGGATAACATTCAAGCTGCAAAATGAAACATGGAGCTGGGGCTTGAGTGGAATTAAGATTTTATAAAGTTAAACATGGGCGAGTTTTTCTCACCAGTGACAGGTTTTGAGTGAAGCTTTGTTTCAGATTCAATTGTCACGTTCAAATGAATGACTATCAAAGATATATCCGTGCTAATTGCCACGAATTACTATGCGGACGTAGTACGGTGGAAATCTGAGACGGCCAGCTGAGTGGCAGACACACACACATTCTAAAGTGTCGCTCGCTTTTTAAGTGACAAGAGGAGACTGTCTGATGCAAATGAGGGAAACAGCCAGATAAGAAACGATATATATTTTGACATTCAAATGGCAGCTTTGTGACAGAGGTTGACCTGCCAGACAGTGACATCTTTGGACACCCCAGTTCCACCCCTCCTCCCTCCAGTGCCTGCACAGGCCACAGATATACACCCAGTGGTGCACTTTTTCTAGCCTCCCCTTAAAGGAGAAGGCCGTGAAATGGACTGAAATGGACGTGTGAAATGGACTTGGGGTGCATTGAAACATGATAACGAGTACAAACTTTTGTGGAATAGCTCACTTCCGCCTGACGCTAGCATTCCGAAATACAACGCTTTTAGCCGATGCTTCCAACAGGCTTAGAATGCTAGTGCTAAGGGCTAAGTGTTGCACATGCAAAGAAATCCCTATTCTAGTACTTTTACACCGTTAACAAGGCTCAAAGTACCCCCACACCCCCACAGGTAGAATTCTGGGGGCCCTCACATTTAAGATGAGAACTTTGTAAGTGTACAGATTTCTTATTAAAAAGACTCCATAGTGAATAGAATTTGACCGCCTGGAGGAGAAAAATATCTGTTAGTCTGAATGGCCCCATACTCTAACAGACAACTCCAGACTCCTGGACGACAGGCAGTCAGGAACTGTCACCTGTCTTATTAGCAACTGCAGACACCTAAGAGAACTTACTTGACTATATATATATATATATATATATATATATATATATATATATATATATATATATCTAATCCTGTGGAAAACAGAATGCCTCAAGCAATGTGAGCGTCTGGAGGAAGGGTTTAAAATGGCCTACAGCCAGAATGCAGGAAACTGCGTATGTAAGGCATATGTGAGGCAAATGTCCAATAATGCTGTATGATCATCATCCTCTCCCTGAGGTAAGTGTGATCACAGAGTGCTTGGTAACATGGCCTTCTCATGACCTTGAAATATAATGGAATAAGATTGAGAGGATAAGACAGATAGATAGATAGATAGATAGATAGATAGATAGATAGATAGATAGATAGATAGATAGATAGATAGATAGATAGATAGATAGATAGACTGATTGAGGTGAGAAAAATAGGATGCATTGAAATAAAAAGTAAAAAGTAATGTTTAACTGTAAGGTAAACTGATAAATAACAGTATAGCAGTTATTGAGTGAGTAAGTTTTTATGCTTATACACTGTGTGTGTGTGTGTGTGTGTGTGTGTTTGTGTGTGCTTGCAGTCTGAAATTTTTCCAGTGCATCACTAGGTAGATAATAGTTGTGATCAGTCTTTTGCACATCACATCCATATGAATGCTGTATTCAACTATGTCTCGATCACATAACACCAGCAATAAAAACCCTGTCAGTTAGGAGGGAGCACAGCTTCATAAATAGTCCTGAGACTACACAGTTTCTGATTTTATGGTCACTAAATGGCCTTGTTTTATCTTGGGGGGAGAAAGTAATGGCCATTTAATTGGCTGGGTAAACATCCAGAGAGATGTGATGTGAAGTGGTGTGTGCCTCCCTTCCCC
The DNA here is from genome assembly GCA_027481765.1 of Tenualosa thibaudeaui. Classification (NCBI taxonomy): domain Eukaryota; kingdom Metazoa; phylum Chordata; class Actinopteri; order Clupeiformes; family Clupeidae; genus Tenualosa; species Tenualosa thibaudeaui. The sequence continues at coordinate 16,420,634 of JAIFZK010000003.1, forward strand.
GAGCGCTGGGGGTCCTTTTCAACTCGCCTGGCTGACTGATTGCCTTGCTGTCGTGTCGCCACATCTCCGCCTGAAAGAAAAACCCGACAATTAACGGCAGATCAGGGGTGACTCTCCTCGTGCTCAAATTGTTTATTAATCAGGCGACATGCTGCTTGACAACGAGCGGCATGCGAATGGAAAATCACGTCAGATTTGTCATTCGGCTGGTCCCCCACCACTGCACCCACCATCACCACCACATCCTCCCCTCCGTGCCGCCACATTCCTAGCACTTTTCCCCGCCTCTTCCCCCTCCTGTCTGGCCTGCCTCACCTTCACCTGCCCAGTCTGGAAGCCCATGGAGGCCACTGGTGCATTGATGATTAGATTTGTTGGTTGGAAAACATTTATAATTAGAGCCGCCACGGGTCGTTGATTTCAAGAGAGGGGTTACAGTGTTTTTTAATGATTGGTCCAAAAGTCAGGGAATGACAAGACTGGACACATTGTGTTCATAAACAGAGCAAACACATTGTAAACATTTGTATAAATATTTATGGTTTTGACTTTATTGCTTAAGTGTATGACTATATTAGTGCTTTGTAAAAAGGCTAACAGGCTTTTTACAAAGCAATGGGGCCACACCCATTTTGGAGACAAGATGTTCGTTTTGCAGCAAGGGAAATTTGAAATTCAAACTGAAAACTGCAAATCATATTATTTATAAATATGAGATTTACTGACCAAAAAATAATAGTTTACAATGCTATGTTGTAGTGATTCTAACTACCTTGAAGCCATCATTATATACACTACTGCTTTCCAGACCATTACAAAAGAGTGCAATGTGTAAAATGGCTTTTGCAGAACTGTGCAGGTTGTGAGCTAAAGTGATTTTGTTAATGTGACGTTTTGTGTGCTTGTCTGGCATGATGACAGCTTTGTGTGGGCACAATCATGGTGTGCAGAGAGGAACACAAGAGAACAATTGTGACAGCATGCAGCCACAGTCTTAAGCTGAACCACCAGATCTGCACTTACAGTCTAAGGCAAAGATACCATCCCCAAAGGTCAAAACACGACAATCAGAAACAAACTCATGTTGCATCATGATTTGCAATTCAAACTAAAACACGACCAAAAGCTGCATGCCGACTACTCTGAATATGCTACATATTCAGTAACCGTGACTGAAAACATACAGCTATAGAATTATTCTGCATATTACAACAGCTGGATATGAATTTTTACTAGTGTGATGGATAAAGACCAAGAGAAAGACAGACAGAGAAAGAGAGAGAAACATTCAGTGTGTGCGAGAGAGAGGAAAAGCTCAAAAGAGCTAAAGAGAGAAAGTCAATGAAATGTTAAGTTGAAAGAAAAATGAGACTCACTGAGGCAGAGAATCAGAGAACATTCTGTACCCCTTTTTGTGCAAACTTTTTGTGTGGATCTATGAAGACACGCAATAAACAAAATAGTTGTCTCACAACAAATGTATATTCACTGTATATGTTTAAATGTATATACTAGCATTGACATTTAAACCATTTGAAATGGATTGTTTTTCCAAGAAGTTTTCTAATTATCAGTAGGGGAATGAAAAATGCTTGTGCCTCACCCTGAAAGCGTAATAAACATCAAATTTTAAGTTCTAATGTAGATGCCAGACTCATGCCAGATGTCAGTGAAGCACAAAAAATTGTAATGGCTATTAAGAATACAAATAATTAAAAATAGAAATCTAAATATTTTGGCATACTGGGGATGGCAATTAATTTTGCACAGCAATAAATAATCACCGTAAGATATTAATTTAATGTTTTAAATGCATTCCCCATACATAACCCATTCAAATACATAAACAACAACTTGTTGTTATAGCAATTTAGGCAGTTAGGCACTAAATCCACTCAGCTCAACAACTGAGCAATGTTCCTTTACAGAAAATAACATCTTTCCACAATAAATATGTTTGACAAACATCAACAGAAAAACAATCATGCCAGCTGGATGTGCATAATGCCCGGGCATCGCTGCCATTGTCAAACCCCCGCCACCACACAACCAGATGTGTGATAGAATGTGCCACAGTTCTGGTGTCAGTCCAAAATAACTTCCTACCCTTTTCGATTCACAGCCAAACACCTTGGCAAAGAGGCCAAGAGTGACACCTAGTGTTTGGCTGGACCCCTACAGCCTTTCGGCCAGAAGGAGACCCCTGAGCAGTCACAATGAAAGATGGTGTGTGTGTGTGTGTGTGTGTGTGTGTGTGTGTGTGTGTGTGTGTGTGTGAGAGAGAGAGAGAGAGAGAGAGAGAGAGAGAGAGAGATAGATCCTGAGAGTTCAGGATAGACAAGGCTGAAAGACAACAGAGAAAGCATGAGCAGTTTATCTTGGGGTAGCTCCTACCATGTTTTTGTCCATGAATTGTATTTGATTTCTATGAACCTCTAAACCTTTGTATAGTTTCATTGGCCTGTATCTATGTCACGCCTGTAAAACAAGGACCCTGCTCTGAACATTTAGACTGTCATCGCTGAGGTGATTTGTATATTCCTTTAAGCAATCAAATCTTGTTCTAAATGGACCTGTTTCCATCTCAGCATTATTAGACACAGGCTTATGTCTGCTACCAAAATGCTTCATAGTGTCTGCACACATTCAATGTCAGACACTTGGTCTTGATGTGGTGACTGAACATTACATGCACTGTCCTGAAACATACATCATTGTTCGCACAGCTCAATGCTCCAGTCAAAACATTAAGTGGATTGAGAGCTAGAGACGGCCATTAGGGTCTTTCTCTCCTTTTTTTAATGAGTCTTGAAGAGCACTAAGAGCAGTAAGAAAAGCATGCTGCCTTTCAAGTATTCACTGTGTGAGAGTGAGAAAGGAGTGGATGCTTCAGGAAGACTCGCCGTCAAACTAAAATATAATGGGAGATCTATGAAGTGAAGGGCTGTGTGTGTCGACATCGACACACTCAGGAGTATCAGCGCACTTACAAAATTGGGCATTCAGAGAGGGGAGCATCCTGTCTTATCTTGTGCGATTAGTTTATCAAAGGCAGACACTCTATAAGAAAAAAAAAACTGAAAGAAGTCTTTTATTCTGGGAAGCACAATTCAGGGCCAATGTGCGTACACACACACAATCACACGCACTCCCTCTCTCACTGACTCACTCACAAACTCACACAAACTCACAAACCCACACGTACGCATCCACACAGAGGAATACACATACTGCTGCATATGCACACAAACGCACGCACACATGCACGCGCACACACACATACACACACACTAATAACCATATTGCAGTCTATGCTGAGGGCTTCATAAGCACACAAACACACACACAATGTGCACACACACACACACACACTCTCTCACTCATACACGCACAACCACACACACACATAAAACATTCACACAGACGAATGCGTATGCACACACACACAGCTGCATTTGCTCACAAACACACGCACATACATACACGTACACACACATACACACACAAACAACCATACTGCAGTGTATGCTGAAGGCTTGATGTTTTAATGGAGAGTGTTTACAGAGACAGGCTCCCACGCACTGCTTTGCTAGTTGTGAGCGAGCGATGGTAGCGTCTGCTCCAGCGGCAGTGGTGGCGGCGTCCTCCCGTTCACCCTCAGCCACTCTCTGCAGACGCCTCCCCTCCCCTGCTTTGATGTTGCTCAGACCTGAGAGGAAAGATGACAGCCTTTTCGACGAGCAAGCGCCTCAGCACCAGGAGAGAGGCAAAGGGGCGAGACTTTGTGAAATTTTTATCAATGAGCGACACGCACGGCATCAAAAAGCCTGCAAGATAAGGATGAGAACACTTTGGCCACCCTGCAGAGTAACAATAACAAATACAAAAACACACACAGATGTGCTCACACAAACATCCATACATACTGTGTGTGTGTGTGTGTGTTAAAGAGAGACAAAGAAAAAGAGAGATAGAGACAGACAGGCAGATAGACCAACAGACAGAGAGAGAGAGACTGAGAGATTATTTTTGTTTTTGAGCAAGACTGAGCTATTTTCAAGTCATTCCAACAAGTGGGTCATTACCATGGAAACAGACATGCATTGCAGACAGTGCAGGGCTCACAGTTCTGGTTGATGGGGGAAACTTATAGAAATCACCACCAGACTTGATCCCATCCTTTCTACACACCCTTCTCCGGACCGAGCCCCATCCCTTCCACAGACACACACACACACACTTCTCTAGACCCAGCCCCAACCCTTCCATGCACACCTCTCCATTAGAGGTTTCAGATCTACAAAGCCATTGCCATATGTCACGTCTGACTTTTCTACCCTGCCGTCATAAGTCACGGGACCTGTCAAATCTGTCACGGCAACGACATGACACATGTGCTTCGCCACGCACTGCAATCTGTTCCTGCCTCGCAGGTGTTGCCCGCGTGGGGTGCCTCGTCATTGCTGCCATTAGACAAACTGCAGGGAGGCCACCACGCAGCCGGAAGTTTCCACAGAGACGCGTCCTACTGAGTGTCAGCCTGGCAGAGCAGCCAAAGAAAGGTTGTCAATTTATTTCGTTTATAAATTATATATATATATATATATATATATATATATATATATATATATATATATATATATATATATATATATATACTTCCCCACTTAGCATTGTCTCTTGGCAAAAGTCTGGTAACTTTCGTCAGCCTCTCTCCCCCACTCCCACTGCGGCTGTGCCTGATCCTGTCCTGCCTGATAAGGACTAAGTAAAGGGGGCTATCAGAGAAAGAGAGAGACAGAGAGAGAGAGAGTGAGAGACAAAGAGAGAGAGAGAAAAGGAGACAGAAAGAAAGCGACAGAGAGCGATAGCAAGAAAGAGGTGTAGAGACAGGGGTGGGAAGAAGTGAATAGACAGCGACAGAAAGATGGTGGTGGTGGGGGTGGGGGAGGAAGGCCAAGGTGAGTTCTTAAGTGAAGAGGAGGTGTGGAGAAGAGGAGGAGTGTGGAGCAGGTGAGTGCATGGCCTGTTTGATGCAGAAGGCTGTGCCTGATAGCAAGTTGGGGCGTCAAGGCGAGGCAATCTGAATCTCAGAGGAATACCCTTGACATGCCCCTGGGCTAGTTCTGACCATCCCAATAGCACTCCAAAAAACCTATCTCCACACCACACACACAAACACACAAAGAGGGGTGACGATGCAATTGAAATGAGTGCGGAGATGACTGCTACTGGGAGTCTGTTCTTGTGATGGTGTCCCACAGTTGAACCCATGATACTGTGTTTCACATTTCCCCTCTTTTTCTCAAAAACACACACAAACACACACACACACAGGAAGAAAGGACGAGAGCAAGGGAGTGAGAAAGAGAATAAGGGAGAGAGACAAAGAGAGAGAGAGAGAGAACCAGAGGGTTAGTATTTTAATATTGAGAGTGTTTACAATCCAAGCAAAAATAACATCCAGCAATGAGGCTGTGAGAGGGTGGTTCTGCACGCAGCCAGAGGAGACGACCGACTGAAAGAGAATCCCTAAGTCCTGCGTGCAGTAGCACTACACACAGTTTCATTAGGCCTCTCCACAGCTCGGCATTAAGCACTGCCTTTATTCACAAACGTAGTTAAAAAATTGAGTTGAGCACATGTCTCATGGCAAGTTTGAAAGGTTACTGTCATTTATGAGGAGAATTGATGAATCTTCATTAAAGACAGGCTATGGTATATAATGTTATCTTATCACTCTCTGCCTTGCGGGCATCAATTGTACCATTTTTTCTGCAGACATAAATTGTGTTTATGCTGGCCCCAGCCCCTCCCCCACCCCCTTTTTATGCAGCAATATTATATTTTTCATTCTTGGGATAGAAAACCTAATTTAGTGAAATCAGTAAAGACAGTAGCCTGAGTTTATGGTGATGTACCATGAAGGCTGAGATGCCTTTGATGTACAGCACATAGGGAAAAAAGTTTAAGATGTACTGCTGAATAGATAATTATGCCGGCTCATTGCATTGCCTCTTTGTAACCTGGTGCCTCTCTGCACAATCTTGCATTCTATCTAAGCATTGCTATCTAATGTAAGCATTTCAGCTTGGAGATCTGTACAGAAACTAAAGCTTTAATGGTTTAAGTCTACAAGTACTTTCCTCCATAATATGCCAATGTTTCATTTGATACTTTCAGTTACATTTGTTATGCTAATAACCACTTATTGCCGACTTAAGCCTGCTAGCACGTCTCAGAGGTGAGGCAAAATGAGTGGGCAGGTGTGGGTTTGCACCTGGGAGTAATGATTATTGGGAGCAATCAGATTTTGATTAAAATGCTTGCCCAATGAAGAAAACAGATGAGACACCTCTGGATTTGCCTGGATTCAGTCCAATTCTATTAGAGTTGGCTCGAAACAAAATCCCAATGTGCAAAAACTAAGCCATTAATTTAAAAAAACAAAACACTCCAACATATTCTTGAGAATATTTTTGTCTGACCTCTCACGTGATTTCGGCCAGTTTCTAGCCCTGACCTTCCACATGAATGATTGAAATCAATAGCCACAGGAGACAGTTACAGAAGTAAACAGAAAATACTGTTATAATTGGGAAGGGAGTCTGGGAATAGAATCTCTAGTGTAAAGGCAAAGTAACAGTTGATTGATTGATTGATTGATTGATTGATTGGCTGATCATCGCAGAAGCAAATGCTGCTAACTATCTCCTTAGCGGTTCTGATTTTCTTTCCTGGATAGAGATGTTACATTTATTTTGGTCAATGCATGGTGGAGAACTACAGGAACTCGTTGAGAGTTCTTGATTTGATGCTGTGGTGAACTCATAATTGGCCATTTGTTAATTATGCTCGATGTTCAGTATCATTTGTTAACCATGATCATGTTAAAACAGTGATCGCCTTTCTCACTGGATACACAGGATCTGATCAAAATGGGCAAAATGAATTCATAGATCACAGGCTACTCAAAACAGCAGAATCTCTTCAGGCAGAAACGAGAGGTGGCCATCTGTACACAGTGGAGTCTCCTTGGGACCAAATATTAAGGCAACTTATCTTTACATCAGGATCCTTGGAGTCTGCACCTCTTCTGGAAACTTCCCCCATCATTTAGCAATGGTGACTCTCCCTCACTCTGCACCAAGGAGGCGGCCAGATGGCACCCAGCAGGACTCTGTCACAAACAAGCAGGGGAAAATGGCTGAGAAGTGAGAGCCTAGTCAGCTTACACAGCCCTCACTTGCCCGAAGCAACTCATTTTAATCCGAACAGAGACACTGCTAGATGAAACATATCTGGTGCCGCAAGGTATTAGCGAGTTTTAAATAGATTTAAAGAAATGTAGATCTGCAGAGAATTCTCAGCTTTAGAATAGTACTGGGGATTTCCAGGCTATTCAGTGACCAGGGGGTGATCATTAAAACATTAAAACATTTTAGGCGTCAGTCTCTGTAAAGGCATGAAAACTATATAGGTACCCAACCTTACCTATAAGAACCTTTGCATAATTACCCTCCTAAATGAGTGCATCGAAATTTGTCGTAAAATGGGATGTGGGTTTTTTTAAGGTATCACATTTTCTTATTCACCATAATTAGGCTAGGGAAGAACTTATAGAAATTACATAGAAAAGTAAAAAAAAACAATCCAAATAGAGCTCTCTGATTTACTTCTTTAATTTATTTATTTACTGTTAACATTATGCCATCAGGAAAAAAAGGTTGTACCCTGATGGATGAATGATGATGGATGGAGGTTAAATGAGCTTTCTTGTTTTAACCCCTCTGCTCTAACTTTTGTGTTGTTCAAATTGTCTTACATTAATAATGACACAGTATTGGAAACTGTCCCATAACAATCTATAATTCAGGCTTATGTAATTGAATTACTGTCCATAAGGAAATTAATGAACTCAAATGTATGTCCTTTAAATTCTCTAAACAGAATGAAATAAACCCCTGTTGAACTGCATACAGGAAGAATACACACAGATCAGAAGACCATTTTTAAAGTCATACCACAACATCTGTGTTATCCTGACATCTTGTGGTCAAGCAGGGGAAAAGCTTTTACTCAGGACTGACCTCTTTATTTGTCTAAAAAGAAATAAAGTTCAGGAACAGACTGTTTTTGATAATCAAATATTGTGCATACAAATTCCATATACACAAAAATACAAAGACACACACTGAAACAATCTGTCAAAGTAACACTGGCTTAATCATACACAACGCCTGTGTCACTCGATTTTCAGATTTTAATATACAGCATCATTATCATTCATTTAAAATAAATGATAACTTCCTAACTTACGTATTACATATAAAGCTATCAAAAAACAGTACCACCTGTAACATCTGACTAGTATATCCAGACATCAACAGTGCTTGGCTTTTCCCTCTACAGAATAAAGTGGTTGCTCTTAGACTTGTCAAAGGAGACAGAATTGTATTCATATGTATCAGACTCTCTGAAAGCTTCCCTGAAGGTTTGAAGGCTAGGCACTGACATGCACAACTAAAAAGACAGAACTTCCTCACCGTGTTGCCATGGAAACTTTCCACCTCACTCCAGTGCACACTGAATAAAATACGTTGGAAGAATGAGAAAACCTCAGATCATCTTATTTCAACTGAGAAAACATTCTGCGCATGTGTGTCCAAATCCTTTTTCCTTCTCACTTTTTGTTGCCACTGTAATGACGTTTTTTGAATAGGTAGATGGATGTTGGGGTGCTCTTTAACAAGGTCAATTTTACATGATGGTGGAGTGCAGAATATTTTGCACCACAGCGATTAGCCTTTCACTGCCTGTTGCTTGAATATCCACAGCTAATCATTCCTCAAGTCCATAATCAAACTCAAGCTCAAGGATAACAGAACACATCACTCCTCAGAGGATTCTTTTCAAAGCCTTTACTTTCAAAACCGCAGTCTTATTAAATCAGACCCTAATATCAACATATCAACTAATGTCTAAGAACATGTCCAAGAATATTTGTAAGGTTTCAATATTTGTGGGTGGATCCCATTATGGATGTGACACACCTACCATTTCATCTGGTGTTATGGATGTGCCAAAAAAAGTCCACTTTCTATGTAACGATCAGTCATACAGATGATGTCACGATGCGATGATGCCATAAAATGACAGATTTGCCATTGGTTACATTTTAAAGCTGTAATCAGAGACCCTGAGCGCTAACAGTCATGATCATTTGATCTAATCATTTGTAAGTCTGAATAGGCCTATAAGCTTGCTTTCACAGACTTTGAAATACCATGAACAATCTAACCATGAGGTTGTGTCTCATAGTAATAATTGTTGTGTATTGTGATCCCATCTTACATCTGGTGATTATACATATTTAAGATGATCTACAAACAAATGAAAACATGCATCTAATCATTACAGCACCCTTTAAAACTTTGAAATTTTTTCTTGGCCACAGTACAGACAGCTTAATGAATGCGTCTCAGCCATGTTTACACTTATGGTTCCCTACTGTACCTGCTGACTAGGAGTGGATGCTTCTTTCCTCTGCCAATGGGAGAGGCTAAAAGAGCAGCACAATGAGGTATGGCGCCTTTCAACTAACCATAGAAACAATTACTTGATTATGCTTGAAATATATCTCTGGATGACCTATGTTACAAAATTAGTGGTCAAGATTTATACTTCATTAAGTGACACAAAGTGACATAAGTATGCTTCAGGATAAACAAAGCTGTGGTATTCAACACAGCTAATTAAACTAAACTGTTAACTGTACTGTTAAGTCCATTAATTATTCAGAGTTACTTTTGAAGATGTATTTCTTTTAAAAAAATGTTTTATTGTAGCTTGGTATTACACTGTACAGCTGTGAAAATCAGTCTTGTACCATTGCCACTACACTGGAGGGTCCATGTATGGGCCTATAGTACTAACATTGTCTCACCATGGTCACTGCTATTTCCACAGAGAGACAGAAAGAACAAAAGTCATGAATGAAAAAGCTACTACATGAACACAACGAATAAAATGGAAAAATGTAACGTGACGGCCTTTAAGTTTGAAAATGAAATTTTAAATGGTATATGAATAATCCTGCGGGGACATTAGTTTCAACCGGCCCCTCCCACTTTGTGTGGGCCACGGCATTTTGGACACAAAGGGTCTTTCCGATCAGTGATATACTAATGGATGTAAAATATTGAGAACATCTCTTACTCCCATTTTAAGCCTAAGCAGAAACAGATTGCAGGCCTATTCAATGAGACTCTTTTTGTTTTCTTAATAGTATCTTCTCAACCAAGCAGCACAAGGGAGGAGGGTAAAACGAGCAGAGACCCTGGCATTTGACGAGCATTTCAAATACCCATTTGAGATCCTAATGATCGTTCGAACTAGCCAATAGCAGCTTGCGTCTTCCAATCGCCTGCACTCAGTAACTGAGTATGGGCGGTCTTTCACCAGCTCAATGCCCGCCTACCGATGTAGGGTTAGGTTGCACATAGGTTGCAGTTTCAGTTTGTTTTATTCACCATTTTGAGTAGCAGAAGGTAAAAATTAAACAAATTTCTCCTCTATGATAAAATTGCATTTTAGTATTTCTCTTGGAAGAACGGTTAGGATTTGGTGATTATTTTTGTGACATTTCATATTGTTCCTCGTGTCGCAGAACTGGACGGTGTTGCCTTTTTATCTTTCTGATTTTCTTCTGTGGTCTTTTACATTTGTAACCTCTACAGTATTCCGGCAAAATGTCCAGACCAGTGAGGTATGTGCGTTTCAGATGTCCTCCATTCTCATTGCACTGCATGCATGCATACTGGGTCTCTCATAGACTGACGCATGCTCTAGACATGTCGAGCATTTAGCTAGAATTTGCCTGTTTTAAAGAGAATGGGGCACATTAGTGCTCTTCGTCAGATAGCATTAGCTAGCTTCAAACCTTGCATTGCGCATAGAAGGTGATTGCTGGTTAGATATAATTTTGCGCGCGCTTCAAGTGTGCAGTGAGATGGTGAGCAGAATCGCCAGCCATCTCCAGCATCATATGCGCGCAGAACGCATGCTGTATTTTCTCTATCGAAACATGTAATCAACCTTTAGATGAAGGTAGGGTGATGGCAAACTATACAGAAAACATGGCCACCCATTCATCCGTGCTAGGTTCGACAAGACTAATAACCTGCTCTGGACATGGCCATTGCCATGTTGATGTTATGCCACCAAACTCTTGCATGTTACTAACTTCGCCATGTTGGGTGCATGAAGTCAGAGTAAACATACCTATTTGTTGTCTCATAAAGAAACATTACATATGAATAGTGGTCAACTGTAGCCTGTTAGGTTTGGTTGAAAACGCATAAGAAGAAAGGAGCCGCTGCTCGTTTCCACGCTGATAGTGGTGAATTAGCCTTGTTGGAATGATGTCAGAGGGGGCGGGTCAGAGCAGCGAGTCACCACACCTCCAGCATTGGAGGATGTGGATGTAGTCGTACTGTCGAATCTAGTATGAAATTTCTTTCAAATTATAATTATTGTCTTGCAGACAAAGACTAAACGCCAAACTGATATATGTCAGGACTCTAGTTATAACAAAATGTATAGACGTTTTTTCTCATGCAGTTGTAACTATCTCTTGCAATAGTGTTTCATGTCAGGCGATTTCCTTCTGCTTGAGCACGTTAAGCGTCTACAAGAGAAAAATGCAATTTGGCCTACATTGGGGCAAATTTGACGTTGACATTTAAGTCACATTTGGTAGCGATCTTGTATGTTTTACGAAACATTTGTTGTCCGGCGTAAAGACATTTGAGATGTTTTTCGTTACCTTTTTATAACCAAAAATCCACGTCGTTGTCCTTTCTGCCCCTCCCCCTTTACTTCTAGTAGATTCAAATAACTTTGACCAGAGATACGGCATGGCCACTGCTTCCTCGACAATGATAAATGAGTTCAATAGTCATTTTTTAATATTTAGATATCTATGTAATTCATACGATTTGGGATTTATGAACCTGTTGTTGTGATTTTATTATTCTAGCAGTGCATTTGAACTTATTTTAAGGAATGTGAAGTAAAGTGTGTCAAGGTTTTGTAGATTACTTTCCCTCCTTGACTCCAACATAACATTGTCCTCTACATGACTTGAAATGGAGAGAGTAACTGAAGCTGTCTCCTGGCACACTCATTGTTCAGCATCCTATGCATTTGTCAGACAAGAACATCAGCTGCCAGCAATTGATGTTCTTGTGGTTCATTTATTTGTCAATAGAAGCTAAAGGCATTTGTTATTGAGTCCTTTGCTGGCGGAAGGATGAATCCTCTCTAATTTATTCATGCAAGCATCGCAAAGCCCTCAGCTACAGATTACAGCTATTATAAAAGTTAGTCATATTCCTAGTAATTTGGATTGTTTGGTCATGTATAGGAAGGAATAGTGACAGAGAAAAAATCAGCTGGGTTCTATCACATTTTTGGCACCATAACAGCAATTACATCAAAATACATCACTTTAATGCCATAACTACAATGTTATTTTGGAGCAAATGCTTGCTCTGGTGACATTGGCACTGACATCTGAAATATGCAGTTAGACCTTCTCTTGTATCACAGCAGAAATCAGTCAAGAACAAATGAACCATTCTACGAGGGCTGCGATGCATTTAAAATATGGCAAGTTATTTACATACCTAAAGGACAGGTTAATTTTTTTTATTAGGAGGTGCACTCAGGTCTCAAGTTATTCACATATTTAACTTATACCAGTTGGCTATCTAGAGAAAGTTATTGCTGAGACATAAGAGAGATCGTTTGGATTTCTCTGTTCCTTTTTTTTATTTCAATAAAAGAGGATTTGAACAAACTTTTAAACAGGTCCTTTGATCACAACAGTGATGTGTGCTCAGCCAGTCCTCTGGTTGCTGTTTGTTTTTTGATGAAATGCACCTGTAAGATCACTATTTCTTGATAGTTAACCATATCTCAACTGTTATGCATACTTACTGAGATGCCACTTTTCATTTACCCAACAGGAACAGGAAGGTGGTGAATTATTCACAGTTCAATGAATCAGACGATGCAGGTACGAAGAGCAAACTCTGACTCCAAACTTATGCTGTGAATAGAAACACACACACACACACATTCTGCTTTTGGGACTAGTTATAAATTCTGGTACCAAAATTCTAATGCCAAATCTAATAGTTGATACCAACACCACAATTCTCAATACACAAGTCGATACCACATTATAATATGTGCATAAAACAATCTGATGTGCTTCCACATTGGCTGGATGAATGTGTGAATCCATATTGTCCAGATGCTTAGGTCACTGCAGTAAGCACACATGGGTCTAATAGTGTGGTTATATGGTGACATGGTTCTTGTTGATGATGGTGTTTAGGAGCAAAGGGTATGAAGCTGAGGCTTCCCAGACTATGCTGGTGTGGATCTGATGGCTTATGTACAGTTATAGAAACCATACAATTAATTCTGGTCGCAATAAATTATCTCTGAGGGCTTATGGGTGGCTACCGTGCAAGTAGCCTGAAAAGTTGTGGGTTCGAATCCCAGCTGCCACCGTTGTGCCCTTGAGCAAGGTACTTAACGCTACGTTGCTCTAGGGGAGACTGGCCCTGAACACTTGATAGTTGATGAGTTGTAAGTCGCTTTGGATAAAAGCGTCTGCTATATACATAAATGTAAAGGTAATGTAAATGTAAAGGGTTAGGTATCTTGCTCAAGGGCACAATGGTGGCAGCTGGGATTCGAACCCACAACTTTTACATAAATGTAAATGCATAAACATTTATTGTTTAACCCATCACATTGCCATTTTGATATTGTCTGTCCCCAGTGTAATGCACACTCAATCAGTTTCTTCATTAGGTTAGTTAATGATGAGCATGAATTGTTGATGCCAGTTGAGTGTCATACATGGTAAAATGGCTATTAAAGTACCAATTTGTCTTCAGACTTTTTCATAACTCAGTCATTGTCTCCAGGATAGCACTTTCCACAACATTCCTTCCTATTGATTTACTTTAATCCTCAGATGGTTTCGGGCAGTTGTTTGAATTTTGAATTTCCAGTATCTGCACTGGGCTCAACTTTAATGTCTGATTTTATAGTCCTTTAATGATTCTGTATTGTGCATTTTACAAGACCATGACTGCTGAGATATTTCCTGAACTAAACTTGACTGCATTTACAGCAAGGTCCATCTAAAATGCATAGATGTTTTTTGTTTAAAACGAGTTAAATGTGAAAGTTTACTTTCTGCTGTAAGAGGCAAATTACAGTTGCAACACTAATGGTGGAAACAGTATTGGTATGTCCACTAATTTATCAATACCATAATCAAGCATGCGATAACGGATGATGTAAATTGTTGTTGACGGATATGCAAATTGCTATACTGTGTCTCAGTTTGTATTTGAAACTAGTGAGGGACAAGGAGGGAGTGCAAAGTTTTTGGGAATTAACTTGATTGATTTGTTACATTTTATTCAGATGAGGACTATGGCAAAGGTGTCGAAAAGCCGACAAGAAAGATTCGGGAGGTGAAACACAAGCCATCCAAGAACTCCCAGGATGAGAGGTATGACTATCTGTTGTGCATGAATGACCAATTTAGTTAGCTAGAAATAAGCTCTCACTGGACAGTCTAATTTAGTCTGTAGGCTAATTGTAGAAAAGCATTCTGTCCAAGCAGACTGTTGTTTGTGTAGTGTTGTTTTATGGTATTCAGAAGAAAATTCTTGTTTACAGAAAATGAAAATGGCCTCATTTTTTATCCTGTTATTATTCATTTTATTATGTTATTAGACCTGACTGCTCCATCTTTCTTTCATTTATCAAGTTATCGTGCTCTGGTCTGAGTCCTTGATCCTTCTCAGTATAAATAGAGTGTCTGACATGCCAGTCCAAAATGTAGACTACAGTCCATGTATTAAATGAGAATTCCATTAGTAAAGATTATCTGTGTGAGACTGATTTGGCTCCATTCTGTTTTCTGAAATAAGTCATGACTGTCATTTGTTTGTAATGTAGAAATAGGAACCAAAATGAATTCAGGACAAGTATATCAGTTTAACTCTGACTGCTAATCATAGGCAATATTATTGCATTCTAGGAAGGTGTTACAGATGCTGCCTATGATTCCAGTCCAGCACATTCTTTTCAGTCATATGCAGTCAATTACTCTTCCTAGTCCTCCATCAATACCATCTGTGTGTTTGGTCAAAAGACTTGTTTGTAGACCCTGTCACTGAAGAACAAATGGATCAACAAATGTAGATCAGAATGCCTCTGTAGGTTGTTTTCTTGATTTCAGACCTGGGTGTTCAGCCTCCATCATGTCAGGGGTAAAAGCCTGTTTTTGATTGGTTCCCTGTCACAGGCAAAACTAAATAAATTAGAAACAGGCCTTGTTGCCGTACTGAGCTGCAGAGCAAAATCAAACCACTCACAGTTCAGTATAGGTTTATCCAGGCTATCAGGAATGAGGAATTGTAAGTGTAGTCTCAGGAACTGTTGATCTTAAATATCAACAACCTTTTTACAAAAGCCTAAACTGTACAGCTGTTTACCCTTACGAACATTAGACTCTTGATCTGAAAAGACTCACGTCCTGAGCTGAACACATCACAGCCGGAGCTTTTGACTACATACAGTTCCATATTTCCACTACTCTCCAGACTGTCAGCAAATCCACTTGGTCTGCTCAAGGATGCTATGCCATGATATGTGCCTTTTTAGGCAGTCTCATCAATTCACTTGTAGTGTTGCACTGTCTAAATGAAAAAATGTACTTTATAAAAGAGCGTACAAAAGCTGTCAGAATCCTGGCACGTGGAGTCAAAATATTTTTTTGATTTTCCATGATGTGCTTTAAAACTCTCTCTCTCTTTGTTTGTCCAGTGAGGACTCTGATGACAAACACTCCAAAAACAAAAGTGATTCAGCAGGTGAGCCTTTATCCTTTTGTGTTACTCACCCTGTGCTGTCCTGTCTGTATAAGCAGCAGCCTCTTAGTGCACTGTACAGTGTAAGTTGCATGCATTGGTCAACAGAGTGCAGTAAAGCATTGTAGGTTAAAACTGTGTCTGAGCATATTGCCCTCTAAAGCAGTATCTAAGCAGAGTGTCTCTCTACACACCCAGGCCACATGGATTCGATCTTCACTTATATGATGCTTAAATTTAGCATTACTGTAAACTCATAATAGTAGTGTTTTAAATATGTGTAGCACTTTATAATAAGTGTGTTTTAGTATTACTTACAGTTTTAGCGGTTTGGACTTAGACTGAATGTTCAATGGTAATATGATCTGAAAAAAATTAAAATCTGTGTCTCCCTAGATGACTTTGGAAGTGATGAAGATAACGACTTTGGAGAAGAGGAGGAAGAAGATGGGGGCAGTGATTATGGGGCCAAACGAGGCAAAAAAGGAGTGAAGAGGGGGAAGGTGGAGAAACCGAGCAAACGGTCGGTGAAAAGGAAACGAGCTGCAGGTAGGAGCTGAAAAGGAAACCGTGAACTAACTTGCCTTTGCATGTCTAGTTCTGACATGTGGCTGTTGTTACTGCCAAAAAGATACTGTTGTTTTCAGGGTATGGGTCTTTGTAGTCATGGTTAACTCTGATAAATGAATGCGATTACCTCAACAGACGTGTAAAGGCAACAAATTGTTTGGCTTAGGATGTAGAAGGCTGTCTTTTTTTTTTTATGGCCTGAGTCTGAAGGTATGTCATGTCGAAGCAAATCATGAGCTTAATTTTGTTTTCTCATAAGTGTTTTTTGGTGTTATAGATGCTGGAGGATGCATGCTTTTCCTCAAGCTGTACAAGCTTTAGTGTGGAGTTCATTTAATGTTTAATGTACATACACTCACATGGGCACGGTCACACCCCACAGGAGAAGACACACCCACACGGTGGGTGGAGGATTGGGATGCAGTTTTGGTCACATTTTTCAGTGTGCTCCCACCCTATGACTAAATAGTGGTAGAACTTGTAAAGACAGTAGCATGGCTTTCATAACACTTACACAAAAGGCCTTTTCCTATGAATGATATTGAGTCCATGTTCAATAACAACAACAAGAAATTTCTTAGAAGTCCAATCTTCAACTGAAGAAGTTCAGTTAAAAAGGGATATGTGCTAATTGACATTAAACTGTACCAGAAGCTAAGGACTGACCTTGGTCCCTGTCCCTGATCGTGTTTTTACTTCCAGATGACAGTGATGATGACCGGGAGGTCAACCGAAAGGTACGCCAGGTGCGGCAGGCCGCGTCCAAAGCCGTGTCGAAACAGAGAGAGATGCTCCTGGGAGGTGGCGGCAGTGAGGAAGAGGAGCGTGACGAAGAAGAACAAGCTTTTGTAGACCGTAAGTGCACCATTCCACTACCTCTCTCAAGAACACATACCGGAGACAAAGTTTCAAAGCTGCTGTTTCCTTTTGATTTTCTTAGACCAGACATTCAACAGGGGTCCATGACCCCAAGGACATCCTCAGAATGACTGCAGGAGGGCTGCCAGACTTATATATAATACTAATACTAATTTCTTTATATTACAGCAAACCTAATATTGGACTTAGATTTTAGGCTGTTTATTATCACCTCCTAGGTCTATAAAACACTGAACACTCCTGTCTTAGACTGTTCCTTCTGAAGACTTTGAGTTCACTGTTCAGCTTTCTGAAGCCTTTGAAACTGTTTTTTTTTTTTGGTCATCCATTAATCCGACGCCAATTCTTCATTCAGAAGAGTCGGGCAGTGATGAAGACTTCATGGTGGAGGATGATGATGACAGTGACTATGGGCGGTCAAAGAAGAAGGGCAAGAAAGTGATTGGTCGGAGGGGCAGACCTGAGAGGAAGGACAAGAAATCCCCCAAACCCAGACTAAAGGCTACAGGTATGAGCAAATGTCTGACACATGCGCACAGACACACACACACACACACACACACACTAGCCCCTTTTACACTGGCGAATATCCTGTGGTTAATACCCAAATTTAGCGTGTCGCCTGTTCCTTTCACGCTGACCGACATGGGGGTCGGGTGTCAACTCAACCCGCCTCGGACCCTAGTATCAAAGCCAAGGCGTGTTCAGTGTGCAAGGAAAGGCCAAATCCTTCCCCAAGGGTTAGCTGGGTGATGACTATCACCAGTGCAATCTATCGTTTGAAAATGCTTTTGTTGAGGAAGTGTACAGTATTCATGTCAGTATCATAATAGCTGTGGTTTTTTTAGGGTAGTGAGGGCTTTACAGTTGCGTTGCCTAATAACTGGAAAGATCATTGCAAAGAATTATGGAAGGATGGGGGGGGGGACTGTGTAAAGACTTCCTCTAAGTGTGTATTTTGCTGCCCTGTAGTGACCCCTAGCCCTATGAAGGCCAAAGGCAAAGGCAGACCCAGCGCAACCAAAGCCGTGGAGAAGGCGTCACCCAAGGATGAGGACGAAGACGACGCTGACAGCCCACAAGAGGATGACGAGCAGGAGGAGAGGAAGGAGACCCCTCCGCCATCCAAGAAGAAGGAAGACACTGCTGATGATGAAGACGAGGAAGACGAGGAGAACGGCTCGGACGAAGACGGCGCATCTGGGGATGACTAGGCAGACAGCCTTTCTCTCCAGCCCCCTTCGCCTTTTTCATTTCCTCCATCCCGCTTTTTCATTCTTTCACTCTTTTCTTTCTCTTTTTTTTCCCCCTGAGGGTTTGTGTGGTTGCCTGGCTCAGTGGGTTCAGCCCTGCTCTGGTTTCAATTATGTTTTTTTTTAATCTTTATGTTCTTAGGCTTTTCTATATTTTCATGTTTGCTGGGGATAGTGTGTGTGTGTGTGTGTGTGTGTGTGTGTGTGTGTGTGTGTGTGTGTGTGTGTGTGTGTGTGTGTGTGTGTGACCGTGCATGAAAGCTAATCTGTTACTGGTCTATTTATCAACAGAAGTGCATGGGGCTGTAGCTGAAGTCCAAGCCCTGTAGCCGAAGCTCACTTTCGTTTTCTCTTGCACATTAGTGTTTTGGTCTTTGTTTTTCTTTGTCTGCTTGTGTGTATGGTCCAAAAACCAAACGGCCTCTCTCCGTCCTCTCTATTATCTCCTAGTAACCTCGGATGGGTTTTTATGGAGTGGAAACACGTATATGCTGCTCCGTTGGCCACCGTACATTTTATTCTCTTAATTCTCCTAATGAATTTTAGTCAGTGCTCGATTCAGTTTTCAGATGTCATTGATCATAGACACAGTTCAGTATCCTCACCTTCTCTCTTGTGAACCTGTGTACGTGACGATCTACGTGTCAGATATAGGATCGGTGAAACAGGTTGGGTGACAGAGAATTTGCTTTGAATCTGTACGGCTGTCAAACAAAGCATGACATTCATGGACCCACACCCACACACAAACATACTTACACAAATGCAGGCTTAATACACATATACACACACACACACACACACGCATAGACAGGCCAACTCTTTCTGAAAAGTTATTTTATGCAGAAACATGGTTCACTGTTTCAGAAACGACCCAAATAAAAGCTCTGGATATCGACTCATTTTCTGACCTGTGGCAGTTTGGTCCTGTCCTATGATCTCTCCTTGGTTCTTGAGCTTCGGAGGAGCATGGCACAGGTTGAGAAGAAGGCTGATATTAGTCTGACTATATGGCTAATGGACAAAGCCTTTCTGAAAAGGTGAGATGTGAGATCTGTTAGAATAGCTCGAAACTAATAACTGTAAAGCGGTATCTGTTGTGGTGGTTAGTCCGCCTACCTTTTTGGTCATTGGTCGGTTGTCATTACGCTATCTCTGCCTTGCTTAGAGTGGTGACCTCAGGAAAGCCCCAGTCATTGTCCTCAAAAGGGTCACACTCTGTTTTGCTGGAAATAGTTTTTTTTCTCTGTAGTAATGGTTAATGGTTATGCATGGGTATTGATTTTGGCAAGCAAACTTTCTCTCATGAGGTTCAATTCACTGGGCCAGGCACATCCTCAGAATTTAAGTTTTATTTTATTTTAGTTGGTTTGGGAAAATACAGAAAACAAATACAAAAAAATTGTTTTGTTTGTTTGGAATTTGTTTGTTTGTTTTTATAATTCTTCTTCAGAATTTTTGTAATGTTTGTTTTTTATGAAAAGAAATAAAAAATGTATCATGATTTTAAAGAGAGAGCATACCCTATCTATACTCTTTTACCGAAGCCTTTTGAAAAAAAGAAAAAACAAAAAAGACTTGATCTTGGAGAACTTTTCTGTCAGTACCCTCTTGCTCTACTTCTTTTGACCTCTCTTCTGTCTGTCCAGTTTATGTCTTTTTGTACTTTGCTGTATGTTTGAGCATAACTTCAGCAATCATCTCCTTGGCTTGAAGCACTCGCTCACAAACATTCCATGACCTTCCTATACTGGGTTGCAATGTGTTTAATTGCCCAACATATCTTTAAAACACATTAGAAGGGTACCTTTTCTAATATTGATTTAGTTGTACTGTGGTAATGTCATAATGAAAGGATGAATGAAATTTTGAATGAATTGCTTAAGTGTGAGGTGATGTCCCTCACCTGTTGCGTTATTTGCGTTGACAGACCAGCAGGTCAGCTTTAGGGCTGTCCTTGAGGACAACTGTGAATGCTGGCATATAATGTGGCATTGAACCATGAATGTAGATATTTAATGATATTTTCTTGCAATGGCAGTTGTGTTAACTGCCATCTCATCTAAAAGCCTCATGTGTGGTTGCCACCTCAACATTTTCACCCAGCTCAGAGAAACAACACTGTGGTTTGGGTCCCAACCAGGGCTTCTCTTGCTAATGTGAAATGCTGGCATGCTTTACTTTAAGAATACCTAAGATGTTTGTGCTATTACCTTTTGTCCAGTGTTCATTCATGCAAATGACAAACGGAACAGACTGGATCCATCTGATAGTCTTTCTGTGAGAGCCTGCAGACTAGCAGAATTGACATGGTCATATTTAGGTGTTTTGTTACTATCAGTATTTTCTAAGACTGGAAACAGTCCAAGTTCTGAGAGTTCGTTCCTAGCCTAATAATTAAAGGAGAAACCCAGAGTCAATCAACCCATATTTCTGTTTTGTGAGGCTGCCGAGTGCTGTTGGTAGGTACAAGCATTTGGTACAACATGGACCGAATTTGCGAACCAGCAGCTAACACTAACAGATAGGGGCATAAAAAAGTGAAACTTCCTTGCCCTTATGAGTTTACGTTGGCTGCCGTTTCGCTATTTGGTCTACGTTGCACCAAATTCTGTCATTCTCATACCTGTCGACAGCATTCGGCAATGTAAAACGGCTACGGGTTGATTCTCTAGATAGTCCCTTTAAGGTCACAGTTTTGTTGGAAACAAACTGAAATACTCAGCTTGGGTTGTGCTGTGGGTGGTCTGGTCTGAGCTGTGATATGGAGGCTTATGAGGAAGTAGAAGGCAAGAGTATTTCTCTTTCCCTTTTTTCTGTGAATGTGTAACTTCAGATGTTTCTATTAAAATCATCTGACAAATTGTACTACTCATTCTTTCCGTGTGCTGGTCTTGTGAGGCCAGACATGACTTTGGTATGTCACATCCTAAGTTCAAATCTGGTGGCATTGTTAGGTGTTAGTTTTGAAAATACAACCACAAGAGGACCATTTGTAAAATGTAGACCCATTGCATTATTCATGTTCTTATTGGCCTGTCCCAAGAAAGCACTGGGTTGGATGATTCTCTCGCACATTATAACCAAATTGTTAGTTGTTCCCAGATACAGTATACTGTATGTCTATCTGCCCCCAGGAGACTGCAGTGCACCAGTATTATTTTCCAAAATGTCTCCAGAACTGTATAGAAAATACATTTAAAATGGCCTATTGCTGAAGCAGGGTTGAGAGGGCCTGTGAAAAAAGAAACCCTGATAGGCCTTCATGTGGAAGTCACTGGCTATTTAATGGCCATTCAGTGACACAGGGTTGAGATTGTAGGAAATATATGTACTAAGAGAATGTACTGATTAGTGCCACAAAGCCATACTGGTTCACCCCATAGTTGCACTCTGATTTTGGCAGGTGTTCGAGCCCCTCACACACACTGCTTTAGGTGTGTGAGAGGGCGGGCAGACTTGCATACAATGACAGAGCGAACAGTACACCTTTCCTTCTATATACACAAAAAGAAAAAAAAATCAATGGGTTCTTTTGTTGGTGTGTGTTTGTGGTGTGTCCTTTTCAATCCTCAAATGTCCTCATGGTGAACGTGTGAAGAAGCTGAACTCTTCCTGTGAAGGGAACTGACAGCATTTGGAGAGGTGTGGGGTTTTGTGCATGTTTATGGGGATGGGAGTCATAAAGGCAATACTGTGGGATTAAGAGTCAAATGACAACCACAATGTTGATGATAAATGGTTTCCCTGCCTCCAATAAAGTCAACCTAATTTTGTACTGATTTAACTGGTTTCTAATCCTCTTGTTGGTTGTGCACTTCAGCTTTATCTTTTTCATGTATTTTCCAGTTCTTTTGAAGTAACACTAAGTTGCTTTTTTGACACAATTTGAGGTGTTCTTTTTTAGTATTTCACAGTATTCGTTTTGGCACCATCTATTTATTTTGATGTCTTAGTAGTGTGAAGGATAGATAAACACAAGTGTTATTCCCACCACCACAAAACAATAGAAAAAGCCTTACTGCATGCCATTGCTGACTGTGGAGACACCGAAATTCATCTTCTAGCAGTGTGAATAAGGTTCTGGAAGGATGTTTGGTGTGCCTTTAATTAGCTACTTGCCCTTTTTAACTCAAAAACTAAGAAGTGTTGCTTTAAAGTATAGCTGTTTTTAATTCTGTAAGTCTTAGAATAAAGATGGAGTATTTTGAAATGGTATGTATGTGAATAGCAGTTTCTGCTGTAGGTGTCTTTGCAGGGGTGATATGCATCTAAAATGTAGCTGTGAGCTCAAGAAATGCATTGTCATCAATTCATCATTTACCATTAATTTACCTATTGTGTGTATGGAATCATGAGGGTGTGCGTTATACCTTATTATATCAACCCACAGGGGTTTAATAAATTGCTGTGAATGTGAATTTCAATTTGTTCCTTTCAAATAAGGAACAGCACACATCTCCTTCATACACATACACACCGACATGAACATTTTGTTGTCTTTGGTCCAAATGGTTTGATTTGAAAGAAATCAACATGTTATCTTCCACAGCCATCAATGTTATTTTGTATTAAGCATTTCTGTACTGATTGGAAAATTACATAACTAAATCAAACGACTAATCTTGTAGTTCAAATCAAAACAAATCTTGGGCTGCTTCTGCATAAACTCTGATTGTGTCACTTCAGCTCACATTACTATTCCATAGCACGCTAACAACAAAACATCAGAGAACAAGAAAACAATAGATATTTTAATCAATGGTTTTGTCTGGAAGTGCACACCAGAAATGTTCCATTTTTTCTCTTTCCCCATGTGCCTATATGGACTCTGTACTATTCCATGGCATGCTAACAAAAACATCTGCGACCAAGGGGAAAAAACACTACTTTAATCAACGCAGCAGTTTTATATAACGGCAACTAAACATCAACATATGATGTGTTGTATGTGTGTTGATGTGTGAAGTAACCAGTAGCCTGCACTCTGACCAAGCCCTTAACACTAACCCTAGATACAGAACATAGGTTTCACTTCTGCTGAAAGTTTGCAGAAATAGAATAGTAAGCACAAATGTAAGTTGTTGACAGAGCACTTACTGATAACTGGCGTGAAAATGTGTGGTGAGGTCTAAGAAGAAGCATATTTGTGGGATATATTGACTTGAAGCAAAAAAAGAAAGCAATCAAAGAAAGAATCCACTAAAAGTTTATTCAGCAGCTGAACTGCAGAACACTTTGTGTGACTATCCACACCCAATAGATACATTTTCAATGTTTTGATTTTGAAAAGTTGTCGGGTGGCATTAGACAGTTGTCATGGCTCAAATACAGTTTCCTTCAGCCTTTCCTTCAGATGATGTTGCACAATGGATTTGTCATCTTTTCAATGGAAGTCGTGATTCATCTTGCGCTACACTAGCCAGAATTGACACTACATTGATACTGAAGAACACTGATTTCCTGTGTGCTGGAACAAAAATTTGCCAAGGTCATCTGAAAAATAATGTTCAACTATGTGTCCATTTCTCACTTAGTTTTTTTCAGTGTTACAAGAACTGTTGGTGCATGTTTTGTAATGATTAATTATGATACCCTATACACGCCTCTGTTGTGCAATCAGCTTGGAGCGGAATACAAGGAACTCATTTCCAAGCTGTTATTTCCTGAAGAGTGCATTTTCAGCCTTGCCAGTTTTCTGGTCTTGATTCTGAGGTCGTTCTTGGAGCAGGTGGAATTTTACAGTTTTTTCCCTTATTTTACATTTTTTCCCTTTTTTCACATGTGATGTTTGTTTTTGAAACGTATCAAGATAAAAAGGTACTGACTAGAAATGAAACTCAATTTGACGTGGATCATGCTATGCCATTATATGGCCCACTGTCAGTAAACAAACCCAGGTAATGGCACGGACACAGACGTCATCAGATACACCCAAAGGAGCTCCACCTCTGTTACACTGACAGGTGAGAGAATGTGTACCTGCCTGGTTCATTCTCTCCTTCTCCCCCTTGGAAAAAATGAAGAAAATCCTGTTTGAAAACTGCAGAAGGTATGGATTTACATGTCATAGTCAGCAGGTCCACAGGCCTTCCTCTTCCAGGATGTTGTCCCTGCCCCCTTCATTCTCTAGAGATGCTATTACTCACCTGTGTTATCACACAGGCTAGAAGTATCACCTGGCTTCAAGGGGCATAACCAGACAACTGAAAACTTCTGCTGGACCAGTGGAGCTGCCATGGTATATACAAGTAGGTACACTATAATTACCCACTTGTCATTTGATTCATTCCTTTCTTTAGCTTGGGTGTGTGTTTTCTTTTAAGTAACAGTAAAGTTCCTTTTCCTGCTGAATACTTAAAAGCTTCATTAATTGTACATGTCTTTAAAGTGAACCCAATATTTCTCTCTTTGTACTGTCTATCAAAGTATTGTGTTCCACAGACTAAGTCCAAATAAGGCACTTGGAACATCACATGGTTTTTGTTCTTACCATTTTATGCTAGACTGTGAATGATATTGTCCTTGAATGAGTGTGAATGTGTCAGATGTTTTACATTCATACTTGCCATGGGCTCACTGACAGATCATTTAATGATCTGCTTATTGTAGTTAATGAATATTCACCTCTACCCAGATCTGTGGGACAAACAGCTCTTTTACAACTGTACTTTTCACTATGTAAACAAGAAATCTCTTTTCGTTATACAGTGTGTTGAACTTCGAATGAAGCCACATGCGCTATAGCGTCTTATTGGCCAATCAAAGATATGAGCACAGCCATAGCAGTTCTGTCATTGGACCAGATAATGTCTTTAGTGAGTGTGCATGCATGTGTGTGTCCATGTTTCTCTTCATTACAATGATCTTTGTGGAGACTTTACAATGGTTTATGGGCTACCTGTTATTCATGTAAGTTCATGTAAATTCCTTTAAGTTTTTTTCTTTATGTGCCCTATCACTCTGCTTGATGGAAGGTGTGGGTGGAGGTTGTCCTTTTGTGGCACAGCATGTCCTCATAGTCATGACTCTTTTGTATTCTCATCTGTTTGTTTTGTGTATTGCTTTAGAATTGCACTATGGATGGCATCTGAATTGATGAGACATAGGCATTTCAGAAGGATTGTGATATAAAACAGGTTCAATAAGACAACTATTAAAAGAGTATATTCCACCCATACTTCATCAAATAGTATATTCCACCTTAAGGAATTCAGCAGCTAAATGTCATTTTTGAAAATGTGATGCATCTAAAGAAATTACACAGCTCAACTTGTCTTGCTTGATTTGTCCTGTAGGTTTTGATCTGTAAGCACAGAGCTTAGTGAGACCACGCTTTGGGCCCACGTAAAATCCCAATCCAACTGTGCCTGAAGAGCACCCCAGCTTCCCTTTGGACAACCTCAGCAAGGGCATCATGGGAAATCACCATCTATGTCACTGTCAAGGAAATCGCCAGCTCTCTTCTCAGTCTTCTGAACCAGCACTAACAGAAGCAGCAGCAACAGCAGCAGTGCTCCTGACTTGTCCCTGGGTCTTGCCCCAGTAAGGAGCAAACAGGAAGTTTTGGCAGCTGAGGCCAGGGCGGTAGAGGGAGGAAGAGGAAGAGAGAGGGGGGGGAGAGAGAGAAAGAGAGAGAGAGAGAGAGAGAGAGAGAGAGGGAGTCCCAGACTGGGGTTGAGCGAGAGCTGTGGCCATGCGCAACCACTTCAGCCTGCTACTCCTGGTCAATGCGATGACGTGCGGGCTGGAGGTGTGTCTGGCAGTGGGCACCATCTACATCCCCCCGCTCCTGTTGGAGGCCGGCCTGGAGGAGCGCTACATGACCATGGTGCTGGGTGAGTACAACTTTCACACACAGGAGAGAAAACATGATGAAAGAAAGGAAGAGAGGGAGAGAGCGAGAGAGAAACAACTTTATGGAAAACATATAATTTATTTTACCAGACAGAGTTCTCAAAGAGTGCAAAAGTACATGTTACAAGAGACAGGGTTACTTTCGGCTTTCTCAGAAAAGTAGCTAACATTCACCACATCAACATAAAGGAGGAAAAGGAACCACTGCAGTATTGCTGTCATGTAAGATTAGCCTTGATCTCTCCTGTTGTCGCTATAGTGACAGGTTTTATGACAAAGCAAACATCTGATGCTATTAACCACATTAAATCTTAGCATTATGAAACAACAAAATGATATCTTCCTAGTAGAACATGTATTAGTTTTTGACTCGTGCCTGTGTCATTTTCAATTTCCATATAATCTCACTCACAATGTAAGTTACTTTTCTGGGTCACACGTACTGTAGTAGCTATCTTAGTTTTGAAGGCAAACAGACACTCCTAAATGAAAATGATAAGAGGAAACATTGTTTTATAATAAAGCAAACATGTGTTCAGAATGCTGTGATATGGCTACCCTATACACACACACACAAACACACACACACACACATATATATATATATGTGTGCCATTATTAGTGTTCCAGTTTTCATCATTCTTTGCTCTGTCTATCAAATTTTTAAAATGTTTTCCTTGTAGGACTCCAGTCCTAAAGCAGAAAATGCCAAATTGTCTCAAGTGTGCAGATAATTTTCAGTTATGGGTTTTGTGGTTCTGAGAGGTCAAGCGCTAAAAAAGCTAGACCTATACTTGAGCTTAGGCTCACTTCTATATTTGCATTTACTTATTTGCCAACAGCTAGTATCCACGGCAACATTTAAGTGAGGCAGTCTACAATGCAAGCAAAACAATCAAACAAATGGCTCCATCTTGTCATAAATGCTGTATAAACCAATTTCCCCTTGGTTAGGCAGAGCCATCAAAAAGAACTTGAAACTTGAACTGAAGAACTGTTTGAAATTAGCTGCAGTAACTACACCAGCTAAATGCTTGCCATGTCCTGTATGTTCCCACAGGTGTGGGACCCGTGTTGGGTCTCATCTTTGTACCCCTGATTGGCTCGGCAAGTGACAGCTGGAGAGGTCACTATGGCCGCCGCCGGCCCTTCATCTGGGCCCTGAGCGTGGGTGTACTGCTGTCGCTAGTGCTTATCCCGCACAGCACCTCGCTGGCCTCCTACCTGGCCCTCGGGCGCTCCCGCGGGCTGGAGGTGGCATTGCTGGTGCTGGGTGTCGTGCTGTTGCAATTCTGCGGCCAGGCCTGCTTCACGCCATTGGAGGCCTTGCTCAGTGACCTGTTCCCTGGTGAGGATGAGAACCGTTCAGCTTTCACTGCCCACTCGATGTTGCTCAGCCTTGGCGGATGTCTGGGCTATCTGCTGCCTGCAGTCGACTGGGGAAAGGCCAGTGTGGCTGCCCGCTACCTCGGCAGCCAGGAGGCCTTCATCTACACACTGCTCATGCTGATATTTCTGAGCAGCTTGGTCAGCACAGCCTTCATCTCAGAGGAGTCAATAGCCAGTGGGGAGGAGAGCGGGCTCAGGAACAACAGGCGGCCTCACCGCTGCTGCGGTCTTCTGATGCCACGACGCTTCTGTGGTGCCGTGGGCCATCTGCTGGCTCTGCTGCCGCAGTCCTACCAGATGTACCGGGGCATGCCCAAGGTCCTCCGCCGACTCTTCCTGGCTGACCTCTGCAGCTGGATGGCCTTGGAGTGCTTCCTGCTCTTCTACACAGACTTTGTCGGGGAGAGGCTGTACCATGGACAGCCCAGTGCCAAACCGGGGACAAAACGGCGGCTGCTCTATGAGGAGGGTCTGTTGAGAAACAAAAAAACTATTTACAGTTTCTCTTTGTTCTAGTCATGTATAGCTGTTACATTGTCATCATACTTAAACAGACTTGTTTTATGGGAGTGGTAACACCATTAACAAATACATAAACTTTGTATGTGTGTATGTCATATGGGGTTGATGTCTGATCTGTGTGTCGTGTGTGTGTGTGTGTGTGTGTGTATATGTTTGTGTATGTGTGTGTGTATCTGTGTGTATGCTGGCTGCAGGCGTGCGTATGGCCAGCCTGGGCCTGTTTCTGCAGTGTGTGACGGCGGTGTGTTGCTCGCTGCTGATGAAGCGTCTGCTGGCGTACGTGGGCCCCAAGGTGCTGCTCCTGGGCAGCGTTGGCATACTAACTCTCAGCACAGCCGTCATGACCCTCTCCCAAAGCACCATAACGGTCACCGTCATGGCCGCTGCAACGGGTATCACCTTCTGCACCCTTCAGGTGCTGCCCTATACTCTCATCTGTCTGTATCACTCCAACAAACAGGTGAGCTCTCGCCAAGACCCTCTCAAACACATTGACATAAGCCTGGTGGAATAGCAGTGCTTTCCTTCATAACACCAACAAAAACATGTCATAACCATGACATTACAGATGTGTTTTTGGAGATGCATTGGTGTCCTTGATCATTTAGAATTAATATATATTGTCCTTGAAATATTTGCCAGTTAAATGCAATGTGATATAAGCTAGTATCTTTCTACATCAACTGGGATGTAGGATCACACCACCTATGACAGTGATCCTTCCAACACAACAAATAGGGTAAACTTGTAGTAAACTTGATACCTGTTTTGCAGGTGTTTTTCCCCTGCACTGTGAGGAAACCTACCAGCACCTGCAAGGACAACTCTTCCACCCAAAATGGGCATCTGGGTGGGCAAGTGGCACACTTTGTGCCGGCCCGTGCGGTGGCAGATCCCTGCCCGTCAGCTTGTATCCTCTCCCTGCCGCACCCAGAAATGGAGCTTCCCAATTCCTCCAGGGGGATGTGTCTGGACCTGGCATTGCTGGACAGTGCCTACATGCTCTCCCAGGTGGTGCCCTCCTTACTCATGGGCTCCTTGGTGCAGTTCTCCCACAACGTGAGCACTTACATGGCCAGCTCCTGTGCCCTCAGTCTGCTGGCAGTGGGGCTCTCAACGCAGATCATCTTCGAACGCAAGGACATGGAGTTTCTTAAGTGATGCAGTTGGTGAATGCACCTGAATCCAGTTATATCAAAAATATCAAATCCCTCAGGGTAGAAGATGTGAGGAGGTGAAGGTGACATTTAGAAACTGCATGTCACAGAGCAGCAAAGTCTGTCCTCAGTGCTGAACTGAACTTTTTTTTTTAAACCAACCAAAGATAACCTTTAGGATTACCTAAATATGGTCACTTTTGTAGGATTAAAATGTTCTGCTATAAGACTTTAATATGGGGAGGTGTGTGTTCACCTTTCACGGCCTTCCAACCAAAGCAGATTTTCTATGCCAGAGTGAATGTTTACATGTATTGTTTACTATTTTGATTGTCCTACATTGAAATGAAGTTCAGCAAGGTCAACAAGGAGTTAAATGAATTGTGTGTATATGTATATTCTAAGAAATATGAATGCAAAGTGTTAATATAAACAAACCCCTCTGTATTTATTTAATTTATTGGCAGATCTTTTGTAAGCTATATTGGTGGTTGGATTATATTGAAATAATGCTGTTTCCATTAAAGTTGACGTGGGTGGAGGTAATTTACTTAAGTTACAAATACCTCTGTGTGGATAGACTCACTCTAGCGACACTATGAGAACTTGAACAGCCAGATATACAGATAGACACACTATAGAAAAATGTGGAGCACGTCATTGGGGTCAGTTCTACTATTTGATTCGAATGGCCAAGCCTTAACATGTAGCCTTACTACTGTTTGTTTTCAGCATGCTTCTAGTCCACAATGTCTTTGTACTGACACCACACAGTACTTATGACCCTGTTAGGCTACTTGGAAACTACAAAGTGCCAGTCATCTGAAGGGAATGTATTATGCAAATAATTAGGAGTGCTTGCTGTATTTCTGGTTGTCTTCATTGCTGTCATTGCTGTTTTTTGTTTATTCTCTGTACTGATGCAACGTTTTATTCCAGGATAGTCTAGAAAATCTCCTCATAATATGATTTTGACTCATTTCTGTGGAGTCACTTAAGAAGAAGGGTTTTTAACTCAGGAGAAATGTGTAAAGATAGTAATTTGTACAGCCTAGTATTATTGAACTTGTATGCAATCTGTGAATATGTTTCTCCAGTGTGCCAAACTTAATCTGTCAACGACTGTTCAGTGTATTACTGCAAAAAAAACAACAGTTGAGCCACCTTACTAAACCACATTTTGGTTTCTTTGGGTTCTAGATTTGCTTTTCTTCATTTTTTCTCTCCAACTGCATCATGTTGTCATCATATACATATATAAGTCCTGAATGGCTGTTACACAGTCTGTTAAAAGGATCCCTGGCTAGGAAGACATGCCGACCATGTAATATTGATGTTGGCACCAGCCATAACTTTGTTTTCAGTTTTACTAAATGTTTTAGAAAATCCTTACACACATGATCTGCCTTTTTTGCTTTTCTGCTTTCTGGGTAAAAACTCACATCATCTGGTTGTGCTGGTCTAGGTCCAGACTGTTGCCACACATAGATACCATCTTTCAAATAAATTTTGAGTACTGGCTTCCGTGTTGTCCTCCTGATTATGGTGCGCAGGTTAAAACTGAAGACTAAACAGAAGTAGTGTAAGTAGTCTAACTGAACCAGGTCATATCAGTTTTTACCCAGAAAGCATAGAGACATAAACACAATGTCAGTTTACCAGCTCTACAAATAAAGGGATTTTCTAAAATTGTTAATAAATTCTGAAGCATTTTGAGTGTTTTTAAATCACATCAAATATGGCTGATGCCAACATCAAAGGCCAACACGTCTTTTTAGTTGGGGATCCTTTTAAGTCAGTTTCTTCCTACTGTCTTCTTTGTGTTGTTACCATAGGTCTACTCTACCTTACAGTGGACTTAAGGACTAAAGTGGATAAAAGTACATAAAAAATAATTAATGTTTACAATGTGTAATGGAAAGGTATAAAAGTTCACAGAGAGATGTTTAACCTTTATCCACTGTCGATCAAACTATTAATTATAATTATATTATATATATAATTATATAATTACATTAATTATATCTGTAAATTAAATTGGGGAATAAAAATATTCTCCTCATTCATCTGGCCTCTTAGATGTTACAATTTCCTACAAGGTTTCTAAACTGGATGTGTACACTGCCTAATATTGAATAGCATTAACTTTATGTGATGCTGTTTGCTGTCATCAAGAGGAAAAAGGATTAAACCTGCAGTTTAGTTAAGTCTATTACATTAACTATTGATTGTATTGGGTATAAATAGAAACTGTAAGTGATAGTTTGCTGTGTCATCAGGAGGATAAGCTAACTATGAAAAAAAATTAAACCTGCAGTTTATTTAAATTCTAGACTGAGTTCAAGGGAGCTACAGGAGCCCAGCATGGGTTGGCTTACCCATTCAAACAAGTTACTGTTCTAAGAAGGACTGCTCAAAGCGTGATCAAAAAAGGAGGACAGTAGGCCCGAGCGTGGTCGACACAGAAAGGAGGACAGGCCAACCAACTCATCAGCGCCACACCCACCCATGCAAAAGCCATGCTGTGTGCCATAAACAACAGTACACTGGTATTCTCTCATCTCAGCGCTATTAGAATCCAAACAGTAAACTTGAATGTGAAATGAAGAGTCAGCTGAAACACTGTCGCCTAAAGGTTACAAATCCAGATAAAATTGTCTACCGTCGCTATCAATTGACGCGTTGTTGTCAAAAGGTTTTAAACTCAGCAATGTTTCCTGAGAGCAAACATAGATGAGGCTGT
The DNA here is from genome assembly GCA_027481765.1 of Tenualosa thibaudeaui. Lineage (NCBI taxonomy): Eukaryota > Metazoa > Chordata > Actinopteri > Clupeiformes > Clupeidae > Tenualosa > Tenualosa thibaudeaui. The sequence continues at coordinate 16,452,972 of JAIFZK010000003.1, forward strand.
TGCACCAATAACAACTCTTGTTTTAGGACGAGCCTCCATCTGCCCAGCCAATAGGAGAGGCCGAATAGGATCCGTGCCTACAAGTGTATTGCAATGCGTGTCATGTGATGGGCCTGTGAAGAATGCCAACATGGAACCGTGGCAAGGACGATGTTTTTACCAGGCATAACACGAGGGAAACATCCTACACCGTGGATTATATTATCCATATTTAAGAGAAATACCTACATTTTTAGTAGAGGTAAAAATAATCAGTTTTGGTCTATGCGCTTATTTGTTTGGTAGGTTGTGGTTGTTGGTGGGGATCGACTAGGACGTGGAATAGAATTTCGATGACCCTGTTCAGGGAACTTGAGACTGGTTAATATCGGAAGGAGTCGCTAACGTGGTCGTGCGCGTGGCCATGCGACACATGCATGTGTAGTATGGGTCGCTTGTGCTTTAATTAACATTTGTTGCTAGCTACTTGGAAAACTAAAAACTGTTTTATTTGGGGTTTTTTCCTTGCTTTTTTCCGAGCTGTGTTCCTTGACATGCGTTGACGAGTAGCCAGCAGTAACCTATGGCTCAAACAAACAACGCTGTCACGGCTGTTTGTTATTAGCCTATTACATGGGTATAGACAGGAAAATTATGCATTTTTAGGTCCACACGGTACGACGAGGCTTATAGCTTTGTTACGATGTAACCTTAACGCCAGCGGGTACTAGCCGCGGCAACAATGCGTCTAACATAAATTATATATTCTGTACATTCCACAACAGTAGTAACAGTATTTTTTGTTTAGTCGTATCAGTTAATATACCTTTGCTTGCATGGTGTGTTTTGTTCTGTCCTGGTATGTTCTTTTTGAAGACAGGAACGTGTATGTAGGCCTTGAATTCAATGATATCATGCTGTAACTTGATATGACATTCTTCTCCTTGGGTAAAAAAATAAAACTGAAGCCTTTTTAGACTATATTGAAGATAGTTTGACGCATGAATATCTAACATAATTCATATTTTATGTGACTTTTTTTAAAAAACAGACACAGAATACTTTTTCCTGGAGGGCTTTATCACAATTTTCCTTTGGCTGGGACTTTGACAAATGGTCTCAGTAAGTGACAAAGTGGTGCCGAGTGACAATGACTCATTAAGGGATGGTTCCCTTGCCACCGTTCCCTTGAGCACTGTAGAGGGGAGCGAGACCACAGATGCCCTCAACATGGCCCTCTGTTCCAGTCCCAAGACCCCTGGGGAGAGTGGGGTCCCTCTCAGCTGCAGGCCAGGGGAGCAGCTTGAGCAAGGGGAGGACAGGGGGGTACACTCCTCTCCACTCCATCTCTACCTGAGCTCCCCTGGCATGGGCAGAGAGGAGAACCCCCCCGACTTTGTCTCACAGCTGACTGACGGCTTTGCACCCACCCTGGAGGATATTGAAGAGTTTTTGCGTGAGAAGATGGAACAGTTGAAGGAGGGGGATCTGGGAGCATCTGACACTCAGAGTAAGACAGAGGATCAGGAGGAAGAGGAGGGGGAGGAGGAAATGGAAGATACTGAGACTAGTCCAGCTCCCCCTTCCACCTCTGCTGATTCACTATCTCCGAGCCCACCAGCGAACCAGGCGGTGCCTCCGGTTCACAGCTCCCCCTCGACCCCAGTGCTAGTGGGCTCTCCAGTGCTCCTCCAGCTGCAGCCGCTAGCGCCTAGCCCCACTGGCCTGCGTGTGGCGCATCTGCTGGTGGGCGTGCAGAACGCCCAGAACTTTATGGTGCTGTCGCCTCAGCAAGGGCCTACGCCCGCTTTGCTTCCCTTCCCAAATGGGCCCGACCAGAAGTATGTGAAGATTGCACCCTTGCCCCTTGCCGTGCGGGCAGTGGGTGTGGCAGGGGCCAGCCTGGTGAAAGCCATTCCTCCTCGACCCCCAAGGCCTACATCCGAGATGCTGCGTGTGCACAAGTGCTCACACCCTGGCTGCGAGAAGATGTATACAAAGAGCAGCCATCTGAAGGCCCACTTTCGGAGACATACGGGGGAGAAGCCCTATCAGTGTAGCTGGCCAGACTGTGGCTGGAGGTATACCCATACTCTGCTAACATGACACCTAAGCATTACATCTTAGCCTGTGATAGATTTATTTTTGGAGTGTGTTAACTATGTCAAAAATAAATTAAAAATTTCAGTGCAGAAGACAATTACATTTACATTTACATTTAGGCATTTAGTAGACGCTTTTATCCAAAGCGACTTAGAAAAGAGGATAACATTCAAGCTACGACACAATGAAAGAACAAACAAACATCATTACATGACGATGTGATAAAATAAACGTTGTATGCTATATGGCCTACCTCTTGTTTCTGTATCTAGCAACATCTTTTAATTCTTTCCATTTCTTGCAGAATATTTTTACTATTGCTTTTAATTTATTTCAGTAATTGGAGGCCCATATTTGAAGTCCAGAGTAGCTCTCAGTTATGATTACTCATGATTACTCTTACTCAAAATGGGCTTGATATTAATTACTACTACTTCTGTACTATACCCAGCTAACACAGAATGTTACGAAACCCCTAAATAACGTTGGTCCATGGTTCTCCTATGGTTATTTTGAGAATGTTTTCTGAAACCCCTGGGTGTACGTTCAGATAACATTAGCTGTAGGTTGTCACACTCATAAATGTTCCCCTAATGTTTTAGGAACCAAAAATTCAAACATTACATCATGGTTGTATTGTGCCCTTCACATAACGTTCCCAATTGGTTATTTTTTGGTATTCCTATTATGAAACGGTGAACTGAATTGCACTGAATTGTTGGTGCCAGTTTAACAATTCAGCATGGAAAAATCAGTGTCTTATACCCTATTTGTGAAAAAATATCATAGCCCCGATAGAGTTGGGGTAACGCATCCGAATTACACACTTTTTTTCTGCTGAATATTGAATTTTTTGTCCGTAACCAAACTAATGTTGTATTGACGTTTAAAAAAACTTTCCAAGCACCCCTACAGAGAGCTGAAACTACCTTCATGGAATGTTCCCGTACCCAACAAATAACCCTCCAGAACCCAAAAATTGTTACCTGGGTAGTTGCTACTAGTAATACCACAATAACATGCCATAGAAGGGGATGAAGGGGCAAAAAGGAAGGGGAAAAGGGGAATAGTTTCATAATCAGAACTGTTGAGCAAGAGAGCGCCTACTGATTTTTGGTTTTCTTTTTAAGAAATGCAATGCATCTCCTCGAAACTCTTTGAAATGTCGTCAAGACGTTCTAATTTTGCCTCTCTCCATTTCCACTATCCTCAGGTTCTCTCGCTCTGATGAGCTGTCACGTCACAGACGTTCCCACTCCGGCGTCAAGCCATATGGCTGCACCTTCTGCGACAAGAAGTTTGCCCGCAGCGACCACCTGTCCAAACACACTAAGGTGCACCGCAGCCCTCGGCCCGGGAGGCTGGTGCGGGCCAGCTTCTGAGATGTCTTCTCAGGTCTGAACTGAGTTTAAAGCCACTCTGCAGGCCTCACTAGGATGGTGCTCTGGCTCCTCTATAAAGAAGCTCAGCAAACAACAATAACAAAACAACAGTTACAGTATATCTTCTTGGTGCTTTGTATGTAAGAAAAGAAGCAGGTTAAAAGTCTGCATCCCGTTTCTCTTATGTGGAGGCAATCCTGATGTTTTAGCCTTTTTATTTGCAGTGCTATGGCCAGCTAACTTGAAAACCCTCATGGATTTGATTGTTTAGCCATGAGCTAGTTTGTGAGTTTTGGCAGTGATGTCAGTGTCAAGTCCCTCTGTCCATCGTCATCTGCAAAAACTCAGTAGTTACAACATCTATGAGTCTGAAGCAAACTGTCAACATCTCTATATCATGAGAAATGACCTAAACACAATCAGTAGTAAAAAATTAGAGGGTTAATTTAGTTGACACTAATCAGTAATCAATTTAGAAAGTCACATTGATAGCGCTTAAATGGCAGACTGATTGTGCGGAGGGCTTTATAACTGGTGCTTTTATGGTGCTCTGTTGAAGACCTGCTTTGCAAAATACTCCAATCTTTTAGCCAGTTGTAAGCTCTTTTAAGATGAAAATTCATCGACAATTAATTGCCTTGGGAAAAAAACAGGGCATCAAGACTACCCAGCTTTAGCTTGAGACAACCAGTTATAGTTAAAAGTTTGGTGAAATAATCATGATATGAAATTATTAATTGCACTAAAACAAAAATGCATTCAAGTAATGGTAACTGGAAAATATTTTTTTTTAAATTTATCACCAAATATCAATCTCAGCATTGTTAGAGTTTTCAGAAAATGAAAACAGCTTCCAAGCACAACTTCTCATTAGTAAGCAAACATGACTTTTATCTCACAAATAAACTCTGGTGAGACCGTCAGAGACGGTTTTCCAAACACTTGGGCCAACAAATAGTACTCTCGCCCACTTAACATGCAATCCCAAGGAGTGGGCTCCTCTTCTCAAGAACCTTGTCTTCTCATCCATAGTGAGATACAGAAGTGCACTTCAGCAGCTGTTGACCGTATGTCCTTAACCTCATTGTTGTCTTTGTTTTCCTTGTCTGATCAAAACTTCTGGTCCACCTAAAAGTTGTTTTGTTTTGTGTATTGTAAACTTCCAGTCCTTTCCGTATGCCACCTGACATAAGCATCCCGGAATGGGCCATTACACTCACAACACTCTCTCTCATGTGGGATGGCTTTGCTAATGATGATGAAGATGAACTACATCATTCAAGAGTCCCACTTAAGTACTGTATGAATTATAAGCTATTTTTCTTCGTTGTATAATATCAATGTATGTTTGTTGCATATGCACCAATGTTCTTTTATTGTATTTTGTTACTTTAGTCATTGTTAACGTCCATAGTTTTTGTTATGCTGACAAAGATAGCTTCATCATTATGTACACTGATTCTTGGTCTGGCAGCTGATCGTTTCATGTCGATATGAAGCTATCTGGCAACATTTCATCTGATTAAGCAAATGGAACAGTTAACCAGGAAATGTCAAGGTTTTGCCTTTACCTTGTTGGGTCACATTTTCTGTTCCTGGAGTATCTCCGTGAAGGAAAAAAATACTTTTTATAACAGTCTTTGTTTCACAGAATTTAATCAGTTCTTAGATTGAGCTTAAGTGTGTCTTTTTCTCCTAAAGGTGAAACAAATCAAAATGCAGTATGATCTAGTCATCGCCATGCTTCATACTTCTTAATTTAAACTCCCAAGAAATAATCTTGTGCAATTAAATCCAATTTAAGAATACTATTCAATTGCAATTTAAGGCTTATTATTTTACTCCTCAGGTGGGGGATAGGGGGCACAAAACAAGACTGTTGTAAGAAGTAGTTTTTTCCTCAGAGTGTTCTTGATAGGCCTCCTTGAGGGAAACTTAATCACTGCAACCTGTAAAGTGCACTTAGGTGATGGCAGGCAGGTGTGTCAAGTGTTAAAATCTTCATGATTCTGCCCCTGGTCTCTGTAGGATGGAGATCTAACCAGGGCAAAGTTCAGCAGTCGCAACGTTTTGAGATGTTTTGCTACGGTTCTTATTCATCCCTATGGGTGATGTACAAAACGTTTTGCAACGCTCCGTCATCTTGAACTCGAGGCATGTCATAGAATATTTCATGTTACCTCCTGGTATCAAAGTGTAGTTCTGGACTGATATAGTAATAGTAATAGCACTTTTACCAGATCTGCTGTATTGGTCATCACCACAAGCTTGGGGTAACGATGACAAAATATATTGATTTCTTTACAGCATGACACTAATCCAAATGCCAAATGCAATCCCTATAAAGCTGTTTTCTTTGCCTTACCAGGAAAGTCATGCTATCCAGTTTAACTGTACTCATTAACAAAGCCATCAGATGTAGCCACTCTGCTGTAGAGATGGTGAAAAACAGTATAGGTTCTATTTTTGAACATGTCAAATGCTATTTTCCTATGTATAATGAATAAAAAAATGTCTTGCATTGGAAAGTGCCATTTTTACCCACTCTAAAGAAATTTTAGGTTTGGTAAGTCTGTTTAAATCACTCTTTTTAGCATTGTAAGATAATATGGTATGTAGCCATATTGGTCTGTTTTCTCTGAGGGACAGAAATCACTTTTCACCAATGACTATAACAATCCTCAGCCTGTTGTAACTATTGCATAACATGTCAAGAAGCTGGGATCACGAAAGGCCTGCGTACTCAGTTGCATTTCTGTCACTTTGAGAGTAGAATGCAGTGGGTTTGAGCGAGGAGAATGCTAGTTTGTGTCAGCCTGAATAAGTTGTTGCCAAACTGAAATATGTGGGAGTGTTCTATGTGATGTTGGCTGCATAGAGCAAAAGGCACTTTGGAAGCCTAGCTTCCTTGTCAGACTGGAATGTCTGGCTTTTTGCGCCAAACTGCACTCAGTATGTTCCATTTCACAGTGAGCTGGAGAAGGTGTGGCTGCCTCTCCCTAAACTGACCCAACATCAAAGCTATAAATACCTGGGCAGTGCATGTATGAAATGTTCAAAAGCATCCAGTTATCCCAGGGCAAAGATAGGATATTTTATCTCTCTTCTAACAGTGCTTTGGGACTCCTATCCGTGGATACTGGGGCCCTCCCTCCTGCCACTGCATTACAGCTGAGAAAATGGGTCACTGAAAAGCCTTTAGGACGGAGACGACATTTCTTTGTCTCTTTTATCGCCAGAAAGCCTCAACAGCTTCACAGTCTGTCTCTCCATTTTATTTACTGGTACACTGGAGTAACTACAGGACACCACTCTAAAACCCAGAACTAGACTATGTCTGAGGATGGCTCTTATGTGTCTGATTACTGGTTGCTACATAGAGCTTTCCTTATTATATACACCCACTCAACGCTATGTTTTCTATATTGCAGAATAAACCATCTGAATTTACAGAATAAACCATCTCCCAGCTGATCGTCTGTAACCCCAACACTAAGATATCCTTATCTGCATTCTGTGGAGACATCATTCTAAACCACATTAACTGTCAGCAGGTGTGCCATCAGACAAAAGTATGTTGTTTTGTTTTCAAGAGTAGTGAATAACACACATAGACTGTCTCGCAAATATTTATGATTATATTGCATGTTTATACATATAATTGCAACTGTAATATGAGTGTATGTAGGCCTAGGTCTAACTGAACAACTTATACATCATATGTGAGATAATCAATGAGGAATTAAAAAACTCTCTACGAGCTACCGCACGCCCCCTGGTGGTGTTTAGTTGAAGGAGCTGTTAATGTGCCTCAGAGCTCAAAGGACTTTTGTTCATGAAAGGTCAAAGGTAATGCAAAGAGGCCCCCATTTCTCTAATAAAAGGCACACAGCCAGTATGAGGGGCCACAGAGGTCGTGTGAATATCTGCCAGATTTCAGATTGCATATTTCCCCGGTTTAAGTGGCCATGTGTACTCAGTCCATAGGGTTAGCCAACACCATAGCCTTAGCCTGCATCACGCACCAATTAATAAGAGATATAAATATACTCACAATGTAAGAATTAACTGACATCTCCTTTAATCATTTAATGCTTCGAAAGTGAATTGTTAATAATTATTATTCATCTAAAATGATGAACCTTCACTTAGTGGATCAATTGCTTCACTATAATGTCAAAATATACATGTATCTCTATAACGACAATACAGTACATATAGTTTACAAGAAAATATATATTTTATAAGAATAAATATGTGGCACCACCTGGACACAACATTAAAAACCTATTTTCAATCAATCCCACACATCCATGCAAGCATGAACCGAGAAAAATCTCACACACGCAGTCTCTGCGTTCGTTGGCCTGACAGTTTACTGACAATAAACTGCAGTTTGTCTAAATTATCCCAAGAATACTAGTTTGTCAGAAAAAACATCCACACGTAATGCATCTGGCCCAGCCTCTGTCTCTGACATGCTTACGAAGTGCGCCTACAAATGACCACGGAGGGAGCTAAAAGCATATTTATGAAAATACTAGCAAACAAAAAAGGAAGTGATCTCAGCATAGTCTTAATTTCCTGTTCTGGGAGATTTGTTCCTGTTAACAATTGCTAAGGACCTTAAACATTTTTGTGGATTTGTTTATCCAACAAACTTGTCTGTTATCTTCACGACAAACCCTACTGCAACTCTGCAATACAGGAATTAAAAATGTAGCCACCTAAGTGCAAATTAATTTGTTTGTTTTTTTGTGGTCTTGACTCTTCAAGATTGGAATCAACAACATCGGCAAGTAGGTTAAGGTAAGACGGGCTCCGAGGAGTGATATTTCGGTCTGCCCACCGGAGCGATTTTCTTGTCAGTCAAATTGCACCATAGCTAGCTAACAAGTAGGGTCTAAACTGACATTAGCAAAGCTATCGCTAGCAAAATATACTAGTCACTGAGTTTGCCTTGCAGTGCCATGTATTCGGGTAGCCCAGGCTAGCTGGTTACACTAACAACTTTCTCGCTGTTTAATTGATAGTTAGCCTGTGATACATTGTAGAGAGCACATGCAGCTAACAGTATTACGTTTGGCAGTAGTTTGCTCATTATGAAGCCATTACCCCAGCTAAATAAGAGATAGACGTAACCTAACCTAGCTCAGTCGTTACTGCATAAGATGTACGGATTTTGTCTAGAAAATGCTTTTTTTTGTCTAGAAAATGAGCGAACAATGTTAGGTCATTAATTTGTAATGAGTAATAGTGTAATTGTCTTTTACACTCTACGACTAACAATGTTGGCCCTTAGTAAACTATCCACCTATGCGGTTACAGATGTAACGTTAAGGTTTTCCTACACGTTCAATGAGCTTTATCCCCATACTGTCATGTGTCTCGTGCGAGGTATTCTGCTAATCCATGGGCACGTTTTAGCATCAGGCAGATACATTAATGTTTTTGTCAGTGTGCGGGAGGTGTGCATTAAGAGCTTTGCTCCCGAATGAGCAAAGATGAGTCCGAGTAGAATTGGCTTCAATTTAACCATACAGTAGAAGCGGTGTCTGCAAGAATTCATTCTACGACGGGCAGGCTATTGATAAATAAGTACAGAGTGAAGTGAGAGAAAGCTTCACAAACATGCCTATGTTGACGCATATTATTGCTACTGTCGGCTTCAAGGATTTTATGCTAGGCTAGTCCACAAACCTGGCATTCTATTTATTAATAACGTGCTAAAACCTCAATTTTTGCATCTCTTCCTTACAGTAACATCTTGAGCAGTGACCTACTAATATTGAGAGAGAGAGTAAGAGTATTCAAAAGTTTTATGGGGTTATCAGAGAGCTACAAAGACCTATGTGACTGTAGGTTATGCCAGTACCAACATTAATTTATTCATATGGCACAAACAATAGTTGTCCTGCACTACAAGCAACATAGCAAATGTCAGTAAGGCCATATTAATCATGTCATCCCATACAACTGATGCTGTTTTATTGATTATGTCTCAGTGTTTATTTAACTGGTTGAAACCAAAACATGTAGAACATAGAACAGTAGCCTAATCTACATATACAATGGCTGTTCATGAAAAATTCATTCACAATCAGATTTGTTATTGGCTGGTGAAAAGAACCATCCACAATTAGGGAAGGGTTCTTAAATTACTAGGCCTTACAGAAGTATGCTTTATGCACCCATTGCAACATTTATAGCCTATACATGTTGTTGACCGAGTTAGTGGCATGTTGAGTTCAAGTGGTGCTCTCAGAAGTGATTTAGTGAAGGGGTTCACCAGATGCTATTTAATCCGGACTTCTAGGCTGCTCAGACTGTGTCTGTTATAGGCTATAGTGTGTATGGTTGGACTCAGTCAAAGTAACTGGTACACGGATGTGATTAGGCATTGGCTGTTGTTGCAAGACAAATGGCAGAAAATAGATGTAGGAGACCCCCACTGTGTGTTTTTGATGTTCTCAAGAGGAAGCTCTGTATGAGATTGTGGTCTACTGCGCTTTGTTCTGTCTTGTGCTTTGACCTGTGTTCTTGCCATACAGATTCAGCTCACAGTCTTTGCAGACTGGAACTCAAGCATATTGTAACAGCATCTTTCTGTTAAGATGTGTAGGCTAATATATTAATTGTTGCCAATGTTGGATTATTGAGTACTGAGTATTGGATTGGATTACTGAGTACTGTTTGGCTGCACACTGTTGTAGGTGTAGTCAATGTCCTTTTTATGTGTCAGAAAAGCTGATGATTTTTAATTGTGTATTGTAATTAATCACCTATTTTGCATTTTGTTGTATTTTATTTGCATTATATGTAGTTCTTCTTCTTTTGGCTACAGTCAACAGTCCTGACATACCTTGAATGTTTTGGTTATTTTGTAGCAATGTACATCTTTGCCTTGACCCAGACTAAAGGGAAGGGTTGTGTTTTTTGTGTGTGTGTGTGTTTGCGCGTGCGTGTGCACAGGTGGATGCCATGGACAGCTCGGTCACCCTGTGGCAGTTTCTGCTGCAGCTTCTTCTGGACCGGAGCCAGGAGCAGCTCATCTGCTGGACCAACCAGGAGGGCGAGTTTAAGCTGCTGCAGGCCGAGGAGGTGGCCAAGCTGTGGGGTGCCCGCAAGAACAAGCCCAACATGAACTATGACAAGCTGAGCCGGGCCCTGCGTTACTACTATGAGAAGGTACTTTGCAATGCAGGTGGAATTGTTTGCAGAACCAGGCTCAATTTGGATGGGAAGTTGCAAATCTGTCTCAGTCTTTTACTAGACATCTTTTATAGTTGATCATTATTAGTAAATTAGTTACAATGAGTATTATGAAGATTTTCGCAAAAAAAAAAAAAAAATCCAGTAGACATTGCTTGCAAACACCAACATACCTAGGCTTAAAAGGGTTATAATTATGTTATATATATGAATATGCTGGTTGTTTGAAACATTTGTTTAAAGCATTTAGAAACCATCTACAAATTGCCAGACAATGTCAAGAAATGTCAACACCACTGTTGGCATGCTAACCAGCTAGCTTCAGACCATTCTCTGGCATCCATCCACCTTATATCTCAAGAGACACTGCGTCACATGCTCAAAAATCAAAGGAAAGGTGTCATTACAAATGGGGCCATTGAAAACAAACCCAGCCTGACACAAAGCGACTTTAAAGGGGCCAATGTGTGATTGTTGTTGTGTGAATAGTTATTGCATGCCTAGTAGCAGTGCCCTGATGGATTATTCCAGTCAAATGCAGCCATTTTGTGCTACTAATAGTATAAACGTTACTCATTATGACTGCCACGCAACAGTCACAAATATGACCTAGAGTTCCTCACTCGGTCATCAGTCAAAGTGCAAAACATATTGCTTGTCAGGTTATGATAAGAAATAATTACATGTAACTTGACCATGCCAATGCTGTGGTAATGCGGGGTGAAGTGAGGAAAGCTAATGGCAGACAGGGCAATGTTCTTTGCTAATGGTAGGTAATGGATACGGTAGCACTGAACTGACTATGTTCTTGAATTATGTTTATGTCTCATGGATCTTTTTCTCTTTGTTGATGGATTTAGCCAAGATGAATAAAAGAAACTTTTGAGTCTCAAACACTGAGGATTTTTTTAAAGCTTTGTCTTGAGGCTCATAGTGCACCCTCACCCCCCCTCCCTCTCAACAAAACTCAGTCTGTCAACATTATTGCATCAATATGCAAAGATGTTTTAGTTTATGTTTATGCTACCAGGCTGCTAGGTATTACAATCTCCTTCAATTCATTTTGGTGGTGTGGAGTCAAGTGACAGATACATGAATAGTTTTGGATTCCAGGTTAGAAAGTGTTGGCTCATGCTCACAGACGTTTGTGAGTGTTGGGAGTTTAAGGTTTATAAGGTTGTGAGATCTTAAGACTCCTACTGTGAAAATAATGAGGTGTGTGAAGCATTTTTGTTTTTTGCACTTTTTTCACTTCACTGCCATGAAACAGAAACAATACAGTACAAGTTTCTTCTTGTTCGTTTTTGTTTTTTAGTGTTCTCAATTTATCAATTTGTCACAGGTGCTGGTCTATATCCTGTCAACATTTTGAACATTTGTAGCCTCTCAAGCTCTCTGTCATCAGCAGATGTCAGTTAAGTCTAAGTCTCAGCCCTAGACCAAACAGGAGAGAATGAGGTTTTCACTATGGCTTCATCTAATCCACACTGTTTCACTTTTTTCCATAGACAGAGGGTGTTCTTTTAGCCCAGAGAAAGCCCAGAACACTATGCAGAGCAACTCACTGAATCTGTTGAATTCACGCTCTGCTTTTAACCTGCCAGCAAACTTCTCACATCAACCACTATGTTGTTATTGGTGGTGTTTTGGATGGCAAGTGCCTCTAGTGTTCCCGCTCCATCCCTCCTGCTTTGGGCGCTGTGCTTTCTCTTTTGGTGCAAGTGGACTGTCCCTGCGTGGGAGACTGGTGCCTACTACTGCTTGGTGGTGGAGGATCAGGGTGGAGCAGTGTGACCGTGGTTTCCTCTCTCCCCCTCACATTCCTCAGAGCTGCTGGAAAGCCACAGCTTGGCTGTAATTGCAGGTTGTTTAGTCGTGGCGGGAGCCCACGTTACAGGGTGGGATGTCTGAATGTCTGGGTGGAGGGCCGTCACTGGAGGATGTGTTGTGTTCTTCCAGAGACAGTTCCTTTCTAATTCCTTTTTAAAACAACAGTTCAGAATAATTCCAGTCATAGCACTGCTATACAAGCTTTGCCGAGTGCTGTCAGTAGGAAGGAGAACGAGAGAACATAGACTGAGTAGCAAACATGCAGCTTACGCATGAGAGAAAGATCCAGTCAGGCCTGGTGCCTAGCAGGAATGCTCTGGTTTGAGAACTCTTGCCCCTGACACTACATTACACTTATACATTTTAGATAAAGAGGGTGCCCCTGAATTGTTTCCTTTTGAAATTATAGGAAATTTTTGTCAGACAAATAATGAAAAAAAAGATTGCGGCCAGCAGTTGATTTTCAGATGTTTGCCATGACGGTGCTATTTCAATTAAGAGCTGACAAAATGCAGCTTGAGTTTAGGCCAACACCCCCCCCCCCCAACACACACACACACACACAACACACACATATACACACACATCAGAATACTTAGCAGCGAGGGCTCTAGATGTGGCTGTGGGAAGCCGGTAGGCTCCCACGCCATCTGTTGACAACAAAGAAAGCTGGCCAAAAAAGCTGTTATGCTCAGTATTTATCCACGTTGTCCCGCTGCTCCCAAATGCTCCCGGCATTGTTGACATGTCCGCTCAACAAGGGCTCTACACCTTATGAGTAAAACTCCACAGACATTGTTATTACAGAACTACAGAAAAAAAAATGTTTGTTTTGCGAATGTAGACAGTTACAGCCATGACCTGACTGTTCTTGATAGTAGTTGATAGTTGTCAGTTTAACTGGATGAGGCAGTCAAATTGAAAGCAGTGGCAGAACCAGGACTCAGCTGTATTTAACTGATGTGTAAAGAAAGGCCGGAGAGACAAGGCATCTGTTAATGATGTTAGCTGTGTTATCCCACGTAATGGCTGTTGCTAAATCGAGCTCTCTTTTCTTTTGCTTCCTTCCTTCCCCCTTTTCATACACACACCTCCTCTCTACCATAGAACATCATCAAGAAAGTGAATGGGCAGAAGTTTGTGTATCGCTTCGTCTCCTACCCAGACATCCTGAAGGGGGAGCCAATGAGCCGGGCCGAGGGGGCAGGGGAAGGAGGTCTGGGCGGAGCCTTGCCCGTGACAGACAGGAGCTCCAGCCTCCAGCTGAAGGAGCGGGAGAACAAGAGCGGAGGTCAGGAGAAGGGTGGAGGAGCCAGCCTTGGCGGGCAGGCTAAATCCACCGGCCGCAACGACTACATCCACTCGGGCCTGTACACCACCTTCACGCTGACCTCTCTGCAGTCGGGCACGCAGCTCTTCAAGTCTATCAAGATGGAGAACCCAGGAGAAAAGCTGGCAGAGAAAAAAGGTACCCCAGAGGTTCAGACACAACAACTATCGCAGCAGCAGTCCTCCCCATCTGTCATTCGCTTTGGGTCCATCACAGTCAGTCGATCATCTGCTCCCTCTGCAGCGGAAAAGCCCAAGCTGCTTCCTCTGGCGTCTCCCACGCAGTCAGTGGTGCACCCCCCCCCACCCCTGCCATTGATGACCGGTGACGTGGAGATGGCTGGCAACCAGCTGCCTCTGCCTCAAATATCTGGCGCATTCGAGGAGACCTTGGCCACTACCAACTCCCCAATACAGGTGTTCAACCTAACAGAGCTCAACTCGCGTTCACCTTCGCCCAACACACTGCAGGACTCCCAGGAGCTGGTGATTGACACCGACATCGAGTCTATCTCCTCCCAGCCATCAGAGCTTCAGGTAGGTTGAACCTGTGGTTTCTCCCCATGTCTGGGCACCTCATGATTTCAAGGTACTCTGACTGAGACAATGTGTTAACAAAGGCCTGTTCAGACCAGGGACAATAACTATAAAATGAATGTTAAGTACATTAACGTCCTCGCTGACAAAAGAACAAAAGTCGCTCCTCATGTTGATAAATGACATTTCTAATATTTCCATAACCATGATTAACATCAAAATTACTCAAAAGTGATCCCAAATATTGTTTATATAATGCTGTTGTAAAAAACGGTTGTTTTTGCAATTATAGTTCAATAGTTTATTGTTCCTTTAGCGTTCCTCTGTGAATGGTCCTTAAGCCTGTTTTTGAAACAGTTATTACCGCATGTCCTGCCCTATGTTTAATGAGTTGTTGTCAGGACACAGAGCCTTGTAAAATGAATACAAAAAAAATTAATAAGTAAATTAATGACCTGATAATTAATGCTAATGGCACAGCACTCATGACATTGAGAGCAAGACTTGGAAAGGTAATGTAGTCATCATTATTTCATTAGCTGCTGCTCAGCTGGCTTCCTTTCTGCCCCCCATTTATATGAGTTTTATAGTAAACAGTCTGTTTAAAGGAACAGTCAGAGATGCTAAGGGGTGGTAAACAAAGAAGTTTTTGTAAGATTCAATTCATATCCTCTCATTATCTAATCTGTTCTCTCCATTGTTCAATTATGCTGTTAAAAAAAGTTTAATAAAGCTTTGACTTTGAGCTTTTAAATTGAGGGCAGACTGTCCCCCAAACAATAACCAAACATTGTGTGAGGGGTGAGCTCCCTCTTTGGCACACATGGTTTGGTCCTTGACTGACATACTGTATAAACTGTGGACAGAAAAAATCCACCGTTAAGGAACAGGCAGTGTCCTTAAATGATGTTGACAGCTGACCTCCTCTTTCTCTTCTTCCTCCTCTTCTTCGCCACAGAGTCAGTCCATCTCCAACGCTGCCATCTCCACAGGGCAGCAGCAGGGACAGGGGCAGGGGGTTGAGGCACAGCTCTCTCCAGCCCGCAGCCAGAGCGGAAAGGCTCGCAAGCCCAAAGGCCTGGAGTTGATGCCCACGCTGGTGGTGACCAGCTCGGACCTGAGCCCCATGGGCTTGTCCAGCCCCTCGCTGCCCACAGCGTCACTCACACCTGCTTTCCTACAGGTAAGACCAGACACACACCAGTGTCCATACTAGGAGTGAGAATTGATAGGATTTTATCAATATCAATGCCATTGTTGATCCTGCTAATCAGTGGCAGCATATAGGCCAATAATATAGCCTATACCACCAATAATATAGCCTAGACCACTAATAATATAGCCTAGACTACTAAGGGGTCCGTGTACTTTTTCATTCATTCATTATTCGATTTTTGGAAGTAAGATTTTCAGAATTTCAGAAAGGGTACCGGTTTGATTATTCCTATAAAAGAAACACACACAAACACACAGAAACACACACATAAAGAACACACATTGAATTTTCTCAACATAGGCTATTGTTGAAAACATTTGTTTTGGATTGGATTGGTTTGGATAAGTTTTGGATTGTTTTTTTTTTTCTGTTTTTATTTGCCTGTTTGTCAAAGGCTACCATCGCCTGTGTGCCTTTCATCCTGACCTCACTGTCCTCCACGGGCTGCTTAGCTAAAACATGACAGGCAGGCAAAGCCATCTGTCTAGCTAGACCAGGTGATGAAAATGTTACTAGGCTCATCCCACTGATGTTTCTAGCTCATCCCACTGATGGCACAGTTGACAACACCGCCATCATTGTGCGCTGTAAATATGGTTAGACAAATCTGTGTCTTAAGAAGGATGATGTTCACAGGACATGTACACTATGTCTAAAGAGTTGTCTAAATATTGTAAATGCATGTGTGTGTGTGGCCGGCCATGCTGTGTTCAAGCAACGGCCTTGATGGGCGCAGTAAACGAGTCAAAGGACGCAGTTTTCTAAGGGTCCCTGCTACCGGTGGGCCTCCATGCACAGAATTTGTCCACACACACACACAAACCCCTTAGTCCAGTTCTCTTCCAGTGCAGTATGTAACGGCTGGAAGGAACGTACTGCACTTTATTCAGAACTTCTGTTATCTTCTGTGTATCTAGTCTGTCTTGAACACTGATTTTGAATGATGCTTTAAGATGTAGGCAACTATCTTAAGTGTTGTCACACTCTCCACAATTTGACAGAAAATGCATCTCCAGCACAGTAGGTGGCAGTGCTGTTGCACTCTCAAAAGCTCAAGAAAGTTGACCAAGACAGACTCAATGATCAGATTAGTTGGTATTTAAGATGTGGATCGTAGTTAGGTCATTTTTATTTATTGTGTTTCAATTGGAAATTTGAGGTTTTTTCGTTGGTAACATCTCAGGTTATAACGTCAAAAACAGACCAAAGGGTGCATTGTTACACAGAAACCTCTCTTTTGCCCAGAGGTGTCCTGTCCAGCCTTGATCCTGCCAGATGTTTGCTTAGGCTGAGTTGCATGAGCTGTTGTGATGTAATTTAGCAGGGAGACTCATTATTGTGTTAAACTATTAGTGGCACACAATGGCCACATTTGACTGGAATAATCCAGGCACCTCAGTGACAGGATGTGACCTCATCTGATTCCATCATGTGATGAAGCACCCTACTGGTTTGACCACCAACTTTGTTTTTTTGTCCCATAGCTTTTCTTTTGTTTGAATCTGAGATATCGGTTTACGTTTTGTGATTTCACAGATTTGTTCTCAGTATTGTAAGAAAATTCCAGTAATACAGATCCCTATATTTTTTTCTCTCCGTGTTAATTCTGTTGACCACGCATGGCTGATTCCTGTGAATAGTGTAACAGAGCAATGGAGTAAACATGATTTGTGTGTTTCTTTTGTCCAGACTCCCACACTGTTGCTGACACCGAGTCCTCTTCTGTCCAACATCCACTTCTGGAGCACCCTTAGTCCAGTCGCCCCACTCAGTCCTGCCCGAAGGCAGGGCACCCACACGCTTTTCCAGGTCTGCTTTACACACACACACACACACACACACACACACAGATATATTGCGGTCATCAACAAACTTCAGCAATCAGCACACATTCATGCACCCTATAGTAGCCTAGCACTGTGAAGGTATGCTTAGTCTGTCAGACACTTGCTGTGCTCATCAACTGTATTGTGTTTGTTTTGCAGTTCCCCTCTGTGCTCAACACCCAGTTTACCTTACCAGTACACAGCCTGGATGGCACCACCACACCCGGACCACTCTCGCCAGACCCCCCCAAGACATAAGCACCACTCCTCGTCCCCGGACCTGTCCTCACCATTGTTCATCGCTCTGGTCTCTTCATTACTTTTCTGCTTTTGCTTCACATCCAAATCAGTCGCAGCCTGATTTTGTCAGCATTTTTTGTTTATTCGTTTGTAAAAGCGGGACTTGAAAACAGAATGTTTCCATTGTCTGGGATACGATCGCTGACGACGGGGTGGGGGATTGGACCAGTTCTTCTCCTGTTGTTTTTCCCACTCTTTTGGAAATGCTTGACTCAACAAGTGGTCTCCAGGCTCCGCCCTCAGGAAAAGCTCAAATGCATGAGCAGAAAGGGAGCCTGGCCAATGGGGAAGCTGCTGTTGCATCACATGACCATGGAAAAAGGAAAAAAAAACAACAAATGCACCAGTCAGACCTCTCAGTCCGCAAGCCAATGGTGTGAGTGACGTAAGGATTGTTCTTTTAAACCTATAATGGTGTAATGTTGAACTACAAGTGGCCTTCTGAAATGCGGCTGGGCTGAATTTCTTGTAATGAATATTCTTTTATAAAAAATGTATGTCCTGTATTTTTAATGTGTGTCAGAGGTATGTGCTCTGTGATGACCCAGCCTGACCACTTTCATAGCCATTCTGTTTGCCCTTTTAACCTTTTGTAAGAGCCTAGGATTTTTAGAGAGTTTTCCCTAAGGTGGGCTCATAGTTGAACCCCGTGCACCAAATTGTGACCTCTCATTTACACCTTTTCCCAAAGTTGCTTGAGCCGCTCAGTGTCCTGACAACAGCCTGAGGTTAATGCTATCAGTATCTCGCCACACATTTACCAGCAGAAAATCCCATTTCCCAGTATTCTGCAGTTCACAGGAAAGACATCCTGGATTGATAAACCTCGATCACGTGTAACATACTGTAACTGGTTATTCTGGCTATGAGTCTTGGCGAGTCTAACCACCTTCAGTGTTCTCTGGGCCCCCACTACCCCACTAAGCCTCTATTAATGGTTTCAATTTTTGTAAAAATATAATGTGATTCCAGCTAGAAGGGGACATCCAGACTGATTTGCACCCTGAAGCAGTCCCTGCAGGGCCTAACGGGGACGGCTGAGACCGTGGACAGCACAAGAACTGTATGAACGTACTACATCAGACCAAATGAATACAGTAAGTGTAGGGACCTTGTTGACTGCTGTCCTTGGCCAGTTCATCTGCTTTCACCTGTATCTGGCTCCTTATATAGAGAGGATAAATAGAAAGTAAGTTATTTAAACACTTTGCCACAGTTGCTTCAGGGACAGGGCACTGAGGAATAATGGAATGAAGAGGTTTGTTTTGTAACTTGCTGTGTGACCTACACCAGATGTGAGGTCTGCACCCCTGTCATTGTTGCCAACACATCTCACAGGTTCCCAGGGGACATTAGCAGCTCTTGTGGCCATTGGTCTGTTTGAGGTTTTAAGATAGAACATCATCGGTTATAGATGAGGAGGATCTCCCTTATGAGTCTGTTTTTTTTATGCTCTTGGCACTGCAGATTGTATTTCCTGTTTGCATCAGAATCCCGTCAGCTCTGTGCAGTTGTCAGAAAGAGCAGTCCCCTACCTCTACTCGCTGGCTTTTCCCGAAGGAGAGAGCCATTGCTTCAAAGAGAAACTACACCAGCACTTAAAACGCTCTCGAAACTGGAACTTGTTTTAATCGCAACGACTTAATCTCATGTGTTTGGGGAAACTTTTGATCTTGAGTGTGTGTTGAAATCTATCTCTAAGTGACTTAGCCGCAACCACCCCCACCTCCCAAACCCTCTATCCCCTGTTCCTTTACTGACAGTAAGACACGCAGCATCTCACAAACAACGCCATTAGTGTTCCATTCACCAGTGAGCAAGAGTAGATAGTTAATGATTAATCTACAGTAGGTTCACAGTATCAGGCCCTATTAGAGTAGTCTCAAGGATATCAAGATGGTAGACAAGAGAACTCCCCCCCCCGCCCCCCCCACGTAACACCAGGAAAAATTTGATCTCTCTCACTCCCTTAGAACCTCAAAAAGAAAAAAATCTCAGGTATTACAATGTATGGTCGTGTCATACAACAAGTTTTTCAAATAATTTCTCCTCTCTTGGAGATACTCTAAAGTGATGTTTTTGTTTTTACTCTTATTAAGCCATACTCATTCAGTTGACCTCTGAATATAAAGCTGAAATCCACAATCTACTGGTACAGAAGAATTCTCTGTAAGCATTGGAACACAGAATGGAAAGGCCATACACACAGTGCCTTATTTTGCTGGATGGATGTATTTGCCAAATGAGATGGGATTGTTAACTGTGTACTCTCAGCTTGCAGAGTCGTCATCAGAAAGAAATTATTGTTAGGGACATTAGGGATTCAGTTGCTGTTATTGCAGCAATTTCTAATTTCTTTTCCTTAGTATGCTTGTCATTCTTAACAGGGTGTCATGCTGATATCTTCAGCCCATGAATGACTAATACCACACAAGATTCTTTTACTGGTACACACAGTTTGCCCCCACATTTTTTCGAACAACAGATCTTGTGTGTTATAGAACATGAGTTTTTTCATTTGAAAATGAAAATATGAGTATCAGCACTTACTTGCTCTGTTCATTTTCTAATGTTAGATGTCATATTGCCCTTCTGTAACATAGCATCCTTGATGCCATGGAGTCTTCACTTGTGTTTTGTATTGTTTTGTGCTTGTCCCATTTGCCCTGTGTGCCACTGATGCGGCTGATGCTTGACAGTTTCTCATCAACTTCTAATACCTATTGTGCCCGCTGCCACTGTCAGGAGAGACTGTAATGTGGTATGATGTAAAGAGTGTGTGTGTGTGTGTGTGTTTTACAAACTAATAACTCGGCAAATGGTGTTCAATTATTTTTTTCTATATACATATATATATATATATATATATATATACACACACCTTCTCATTCATTTCTGTATTTTCTGTGTATAATTTTCTATTCCTTTGTCTTATTGTGGGTGTTGTATTGTTTTCCCAAGATGGATTGTGTTTATTATTTACTTTTGTTTGGTTTGTTTTAGAGTGTAGTTTTTGTTTGTTTGTTTGCTTTCCTTGTCAAATCTTACCAGTCAGTGGACCTATCCTTTGTAACACTGAAAGTTTGAACGTAGCAGCCTAATTGAACCAAGCTAATTTTTTTTGTGCAGTGTTTTGACCTTGATGATGCTAAAGTAGTTGACGGTATTGGCACTTAAAACGGCTTATTTGTACAACTAGAAGGTGACTTAAAAATAATTATTTTGAACCCCAGGGGATATCATCTGTGAAATCCCAGGTGGAAAAGGTGTGCAGAAAAGTGTGTTTAGGGCCCAGAAGTGTTCTTTTTTTATGTGCTTCTTTATGTACTGAGTGCACCATTTTGGAGCAACTGGCATTAACAGTAGGTATTAAGGGCACTCAAAATGCTTTGCCATATTCTCTGAAGACACTTGATGGCAACTCAGGATACCTATATTATTATTAAATATATTTGGAACAACACAAAGAGCACTTCAGGTGTATTTAAGAACATCTCATTATAGGAACCTATAAGATACTTTAAATGTGATACAAACATATTAAAGTGCACCTGTTTTCCACTTGGGATATCACTTAGCTTTAGTCCTAAACCGCAGTGGTTTTAAATTGTAAGACTTATTCATGAAGTTTCACATATGGAAAGAGAAAAACTGCCCTAAGAACAGCAAATGTTTATCATTGCTTGAAAACATTTTTTTTTTTAATACATCCCATTTCGATTAAAAAAAAAAAGTAAGTCTATGCACAAAGTACTTTATACTGCACATCTGAGGAGTGGACTCCTAAAAACTTAAAACCCTTACAGATTTTTACAAATCAAGCTAATCAAACGTCTTTTTCTCCCTTGGCCTAGATGTCTATACTAATGACATAGTATGAGGAATACACTATATTTTATTTACTGTAGTTTTGATAAAATGCAAATGTCTAACAGCCATCCAATTTTGAATTGTTGAGGCTAGGATAATGGTTAGAACAGAGACAAACAGATGAGGTCTATAGAAATTATAAACTGTTGCCTTTTCCCTCTTGTGTATAAAGAAGAAATCAAAACATCTTTATGGTACTGATATATCCCATCAGCCCTTGCAAATGTATTTTGTCAAACGAAGAACAATTATTTTCCTGTTGAACTCACATGTTTAAATACAAAATGTTTACAAGCTTAATGTTAATTGGAGTGTTCTTTGTACTGTACATAAAGCTGGAGTGGTAAATCTATGTTGGAATTAAACAAGAAATGCACTAAATATGGTCTTTGTCAACTGCGTCTGTGTGGCTTTTCTTAACGCTGTTGAGAGGCTCCTTGTTGACAAATGGAATGGGGAGTGTAGGAATCCTCTCTGAGGGATGGAAATGCAAGAGGTGAACATTTGAACTGTTTGATTGAAAGGCCAAGATTTAGCTTTTCTGATTGCTTACATTTGTTAAGGTCTAATAAAGCTGGCTGTGATGACAGTGTGATTTACGCAGAAGGAAAAAAGGTATAGACCTGGCATACCAAGTAGCTTTCTCTAAGCAACTTTGAATTGCACTGTCAATGACTCAAAGGCTGTTACTGTTAACAGTCTGTATGTTGCATCTGTAATATGAAAGTAGAACAGTCCCATCACCATCACAGTGGAATGGCAAATTCTGAGTAAGTTCTGTTCTGATGACTAGAGGCAAATTTGCAGATTCATTCACACTGCCTCAAAGGTTACATAATCTCAAGGGAATGTAATGTGTAATGTGATCACAAGGTTTATTTCCACTGTGTGCTTCTCTACTTGATTTCCAAATCTGATTACATAATCTAGTTTACATGTTTACTTTATTTAAAAAAACGCTGGCGATATAGGTTATTAAGGGAGTTGGGAAGAAAAACATTCTCCAAGATTTGCTTACTTGCCTTCCATTTGCCAATGCACAGTAATTCATCTATGGACTATCAGTAGTTATCTGCTGCTTTTGTGAGTATTTACAGTTGGGTAGGCTTGAACAGCTTTTAGAACAGGCTTTTCTATTATGGCCTTTGGTCAGGAGGATGACCACAATCATTCATGGCCGTATTAAGTGTGACCATGTATACACATCTGGGATGTAAAGACATTAAAAGCCTAAATGACAGCCTTGCCTCACAGGAGGGTACAGTATGATGTAAAACAAAAGAACTCAAGTGACATGTTCAAGTCATAGGTGTGTTCAAATTCAGTGAAAGGGCATAACTAAAGAATGACTTAACCTCAACATGTAGAGTCATTTCTTTGTCAGCCTGAATAAATATTACCTGTCTGTCCAGAAATGTCATTTCAATGGTTATATACCAGCCACTGCCCTGCTAGACACAATGGACAGCCATAATGTCCTCTTATAGCATCAGGGAGTGGAATCGTTCTATGTCAGTTATGCTAGTGCTATTAGTAACCTTATCGCCCAGCATCAGAAAATACCTCAGCTTTTACTCTCAAATCAGACAGTTTCACCCACAATCAGACAAAAACAACACCAGAAGCCAATGTGGTAAGCTGAATTTTTGTTATTTATATAAAAATAAACTTTTTCATTTATGTGTCTGATTTCTGTTCATTCACTCACGCATACAATTTCTGTTTTCCATATTTCAGGGAAAAAAAAGAACAACTGATAATTATGTACATTTTAACCTTTGATCCATTTGATGTGCTGTGTGCTGTTTTGATTGAGCAGTGAGATCAGTATTGTCCTATGACGTAGAGGCACGAGCCCTGCTGCCTGTAGCTTGCCTTTTGTTGTCTTGGTCCCTTCTTTACATCATCCGCATCACTCCCTCCCTCTTCTCTCTTCTTCTCTCCTTGTGCCAGAACTCTGATGCCACACCTCTACTCAGCGACTCACACCATTAGCATCACCATTCTCTACCTTTGTGCTCTTCTCCTCGTTACCTGTGAAACCCATACACACACACCCACACGCACCACGCACACAATGAGTCAGGGATTGCGTTCTTAAAAATAGGATTAGAGCTAAACTGGCTCTAAAACATCACACACAGAAATGACTTCTGCTAACTGACAAATCAATAGCCTTCTGTCAGTTCATCCATTCAGCTGAATGCAGGCACCTTCTCACAAAGACAAATAGCCTACCTACAGGAGATTTTGTATTTTACTGTAGATTTTAAAAAGTTAACTGTATTAATATATTGATTTTATTCATTTCCTATAATTCACTCCCAAACAAAATAAATCTGCTAGTGCTTCCAGGCTGTAACCAATGTATCTATTTTGGGTCTGTAGTCACCTTTTAAACTGAAAAACTGAAAACTCATGCTCCAGTCTGTCCTGCAATCATACAATACATTAATTTTGCTTTGAAGGCCTGTCAGTACTTTGACAGGGTCTTATTGTGACTCCTAAAGTGGGAATCATAGACTTTGGTGGGGTACCTGTCAACTGGGCGCAGTAAACCTTCCGGAAGTACAGGAGCCCTAGGTAAGAGCTGAGGCCCAGGAAGCTGAAGATGACACCACACACCATGAAGCTGTAGCTTCCCTGACTGTGCATTACCTGCAAAGGGACAAGTAAAGTAATTTAAAGAAGGCTATGAGATTTTATTTTGAAGCCATTTCTTGCTGAATTGCTTGTCAGTCACATAATAAATCACCCTAGTAATTAAATGCTCTAGAATGGTCTGTGATAGGTCTATCAACTTGTCAACAATGTGACAGGTCTACCAAAATGTACATTTGTACATGTACATGTACATGCCTAGGAGGTGTAGGTGAACTTGTGTGTGTGTGTGTGGGGGGGGGGGGGGTCTGTAAGAAGAGGATATGACTGTCTTTTCAAAACCTAGCATTGTCCAAAAACTGTTTTGTTTTTTTTCTCAAGGGTTTTATATCCCTCCTTGACTGGTGTATTTACCACTGGACCACTTGTAAGCACTGGTCCAAGTGACTACATGCACTGTCTGACTATGGCACAAGTTTTCTACGCTGAGTCAAGAGGAGCTCAGTAGTTACTCACAGATCCCACAAGCAGCTGAAGAAACATCTCACCCATGCTGGCACTAGTGACAAGTACAGTGGTGGCGCAACCTTTAAAGGAAGACAACCCAGATAAGAAACTAGTAAACTCATCCTCTGTTATTATCTTATCACACCACAGGAATCTAAAATACCTCATTAATGCTGACACTTGTAGTCGCATGGTTTCACCACAATCAAAGACTGATCAAAGATAATCTGTATGCTTACATTTGTCATTATACATTTATGCATTTAGCAGACACTTTTCTCAAAAGCTACAAAAAGAGGACAAAAAACATCTACATTGCAGAGGAGAGTAAGAATAATACTAGTACTAGTGTTTGATTGAATGAATCAATCCATAGTCCTGTTGTTCAAGGTCACTGAATGCTGTCTGTAGGAAAAAAAAAGAAAAAAAAAAAGATACAACATAGACTGAATAGTGAACCAGCAACTAACACTAAGTGAATGGGGCACAATAATTTTTATTTTGTTATGCTTCATTCAGTTACATTAGTAATTGGTTCGTTATTCGGTCTATACTGCATCAAATTTTCTGGTTCTCTTTCCTATAGACAGCATTCATTGGCCTCGAAACAACAGGGCTACTGACTGATTCACACTGTATTACTCCTTTAACATCAGTAGATAGAGGATGAGACTGCAGATGTTTAGATAAGTTAAGTGCAGTAGAGCTCCTTTTTTTCATTTTACTTTAACTAAGCATAAACCCTCTACAGCTGGAAACTCTGGCACATGACAAGAAATGTTAAATGATGTTAAATGTTGCATTGTCCTTATGTACTGTACAAACAAACAAATGAATAATAGTGCAAACAAATAAATAAATAAATACAGAATTTCATGGCTTCATGTACTAACAGTATCACAGTGCCACAGTATTGTGACACTCTGACCTGTGGAAGTAACCAGCTTCCCGGGTGAACATGCTACTGCTGGCACTGACAAGGGTACATGGGTACTGCCATCTCTCACTGAGCAGTGGTTGTTTCTGAAATGGAGCAATACCTCTGTAGTTCAGTAGGTCCTCAGTGTAGGCCAGCATATTGGGGTAGACACTGCTGATGAACAAACCCAGAACTAGAGTGCCTATAAACAGGAACGCAGGACTGGAGTACAGCATAAGCAGCATCAATAAGGTGCAAAACACTCCAATCTACAGAGACAGCATGAGAAGGAGAGGGAGAGAGAGAGTGAGAGTAAGAGAGTGAGTGAGTGAATGAGCAAGTGAGACAGGGAGGGAGGGAGAAGAAAAGACAGAGATGGATGAGGAGAAATGGGCAGAGAAAGGAGAGGAATAAAAACACAATGTCATAACAGAGAAATTGTTGTCATAGAGAAAGAACACTATCCTTCATCCAGGCATGTCAGAGAGGGATGGGCCCATCTGGTATGTGAGGGGACATAACATAACCTGGCAAGGCCTGCCTATAGTACCTCCATTAATTGTCATGTCACTGAGATATGAGTGAGTCTGGTTGGTCCAGGTTAGCAACAACCACATACAGGATGATCACAATAATCACCAAACCAAAACCGTGTGTGTCAGCTCTGGGCTATGCTGCTATGCACCTATGACGTGGTTTCATGTGCCAGCTGTCAAGCGTGCATGAGACGTTGACACTCTGATTCAGGACACACCCACAACAAACAGGATCAGAGTCCTGTTGATTATAGGCATGTTCGTTTTTGGCAAGTATTACAAACAAAATCCAGGAGAAATGGGCTACTAATTCGTGTATTTTTGTGTACGGTGCATGTATGGAGCCTGTTTGTGTGTGTATGTTTGTGTGTGTTTACAATGAGCACCTACCTGGTGAACGGTGAGCTGGTGCCTGGGCTGGATGCGGTAGGACAGGGGTATGGCAGCCAGTCGACCAGCTGTGATGGCTGCCCAGAAGATACTGGTCAGATAACCAGCTGTTTTATGGGGCATAGCCAAGGGCTTGTCCACAGCATACGAGTACACAAACCCCTCATAGGCACCCTGAAGAACACACACAGACACAGACATAAAAATGCACTAATTACTCAAGGGACAGACTGAACAAACTTTTTGTTCACTGTTCATAGATCCAGGACAAAATTTGAACAGGGCAACTTTTTATGGGTTACTACTACTGAGATAATGAAGAGCTGGTGAGCATGAGGAGACATTAACTGAATGTTAGCTGTTATGTGTATACACACCAACAGGTAGCTCAGGAGCTACTAGTAGTTCGCCAGCTGCTTAAGAGTAGCTCTCCAAAGGGTCAAAGGACATGCAAATAAATATCATACACAATACACAAAATGTATTAAATCATTACTGTAAAATCTCTATGAAATCAAATCTAAACATCCTGCCCTGTGTGGCACAAAATGATCCTAGTTTTACTGCTCTCTGATGAGAGTTGATGATGGAAGTTCAGATGAGTGTTTGCACAGTGCTATAAGTGTGTAAGCTGGTAAAGGATCTCAACATTTATCTTCAGGTCCATCAGTAATACCAATGTAAAATAGTAGAGTAGTTCACATTGACTGTGTCAAAGTAGGAGAAAAGGTTGGAGACCCCTGGCTTACACAATAGTTCCACTACCAAATAATCATGTTTAAGGAAATTATTTTTCTAAAATCTGGGCATCTGCTGTTGCCAAGCAACTTGACCAAGTGGAACATTCATGTCAGACAATTCAGTGCAAAGCATAGAGCAGTGCTTTAAGTGGAAAAAAATAAGTGCTGGTACTCCCCTTATTCGACTGTTGCCAGGTAAATTAGGCGGTGGGAAACAGCAGATCATTAAGTGACAAAAAGTTCCGGTACGCTAGAGGCTAAAATTGAGAAGTGCCGGTACTCTGTACTGGTGCGTACCGGCCCACATAAAGCACTGGCATGGAGTGATTGGGATTGGGATGATTTGGGCTATCCTTCTCACTCAAAGTAAGTAACCTACCCAAAATTTAATATCACAAAAGAAAAACCTATACTGAGGCAAACCATATTGCTTACCACAATGCCGTCTGAGAAGAACAGTACTAGTCCTCCAAGAACATGGATGCAGAGAAACCCCAGAGGTTGTTCTCTAAGGTCTCCATAACGACAGCAGCTAAACAAGCTCCAGTAATCTGCATTAGAATGTGTATAATTGCATTACTGAACTTGTTCACTGGCATTCTCTCTCAAATACACATGGAGTATTTATTCACTCACACACACACACACACTGACACACAGCCCAAGAAAGCATTAAATTTGTATTGAAGCGGACATTTGTATAAATGTAAAAGTGGATTACCACACACGTGATACTGCGTTGAACAACTGAAAGCCCAACTTCCCAAAGCAACCAAAGTTTCAAAGGAGGTCAGATTTTGTTATTAAAAAAATTACAGTAAATACCAGGCATGTGACAGAGCATGATCATTTGAGACTCCTTACGACCAGCCCTATCTTACAGCGACCCAATCATTTCAGTCTTTCACTTTCAGCACTACAAGATAAGAGCAACAGATGTGGGTTGAACCATCACCTGTGCTGCTTTGGGGTGATGAGGTTGTTGAGGCGGAAGCCCCCCGAGTCCTCATGGCCAGCGCATCTCTCTCCAGCAGACGAGTCCTGGCGCCAGAGACACAACATATGAGCCTCTCCTTGTACATGAGCACAAACACAGCTATCGGAACAGGTAGCTGGAAGAGAAAAGCAAACAGAAGGAATGGAAGTGATTGGCTATGTCACCATGGAACTGAGCTAAAGATAACTGCTAATTCGTGGAATCCAAAGCACCGATTCTAGTGGTTTCTAGAATGTCATGAGACTGTCATGAGTCTATGAAGTAGTCCAGTTAATGGATATCTTATCGCCATGGCGAAGTAGAAACTGGACAAATGATAGCCTGATAACTGATCTGACCCCACAGTGGAATGTGATGTGGTTGTTTTTGTGACACATATAAGAGGCTAATCTCATGGCAGCTATCAAACTGCGGTGCTCTGGTTCTGAATTAGGTATGCATCCTAAAACAATCACAGATTATGAACTGTAACAATGTGCACTGAGTCAAGTAAACAGCAACCTTCCTCTGACTACATAACTTCTGAGCTCTTTAGTTATCAAAGAAACATTCCAAACTTTAAAACATTAGGTCCAAATCTCAAATGAAGATTTGAAACATAGCTGCCCACCAGTTTCAAGTGTTGACATTGAGAAAAATATAGTTGTCTAGGTGTAAAACTGGGCATGCAATGCTACAGTGGCCTATGCATAGGTAGATATAGACTACAGGTTAGTTGTTAGGTCTTGGTTGTTAGCTCTGTCCCTATGTGGAGAGGTAAGGATGTTGTTTAACTATGCAAACTTCAACACAATCATCATCCTTATCACTAGTCATGCTACACAGCTGCTGTGATGCTGCTTTTGGCCTACATATAAGTGCTGAGTTCTGTTATTCAAATGATTCAGTTGCCAAGGCAGACGTATTAAGGCTGACACCATGAAACGGGGAGAGATGACATTGTTCCAGTGCAGAATCAGACAAACTATTATCTGATCTCAAACCTCATCCTTATCCTCATCTGTCTGTGGAATAGTACACTCTGGGTAAATCCCAATGCATTCCCAAAGCCTTAAGCCTTAAACCAAAGCCAAGCTCAAAGACTTGAAAATGAACTTGAAAACTTTAGCTGATGATTGGCTAGTTCAGACCAGCTATGTCTTTGAGGGCTCATGGTTTAGGGATAGGGAGGATATTGGGGTCCAGCTCCTGTAAAAATGCAAAAAAAGAGTCTCACATTAATCAATGCCATTATCCAGAAAGCATAGGAGACGTTGGTGACCACCTCCCCCTCAGTGTGGAATGGGAAGTGTGTCAAGTTATGATAGGTACGGATGCTGCCCAGTGTCTTCCTCATGTGGCGCATTGTAGTGTTGGTGGTGATGGTGCCGTTGGCCAGCACACATGGCGTCTCTGATAGGAAGGGGTCTGCAATTAGGGGGCTCACTAAAGCCCCCAGACCAACAAAGAAGTGAAGTGCCTGCAGAAAGATTCAAGGACAAGGAAATTCACTATTGCACTTCTGACCTCCTCTTTTTCAAGCCTGATGCAAATGATACAAAGTGAAAATGAGTCCTTTCACAAAACATACTGTCCAAAGGGCTGTTACCAGTGATTTACAACCAGAGATCTCTTGAGCAGAAAGGCATTTCTAGATTAGACTTATTTAAGGAAGTGCATTCTCAACAGCCTTCAGGAACTTTTATTCAGTTATTCACTTTATTTTTGAGCTTTGAAAAGCTGCATAATCGCCATTCTCTAACTCAGGGTTTGTTAACACTAATTTAACAACTTGCTTAGAATAGTAAAATAACCACACAAAAAAAAAACTGAGCTGAGAAGAGGCCCTGCTGACCTGAAGGAATATGGTAGAGTCTTTCTGGTACAGTTTGACCAGCTGAGAGTTGGCTATGGTGTCGATGGTTCCCATGGCTGCTCCAGCCACTGCCATGGCTACGGCCAGAGCCATAACCCTGTGACATAGGGGGATCATGGCGAAAACCACCGAGATGAGCAGGGTGGAGACGGCCAGTGCTGACAACGAGCATTTCAGTCTGGACACAAAGAATAAAATGAACATAAAGAGCTGTCCACTCTTCCAAAGACAACATGAGTGCACAGGTAAACAACGTTTACCGTACCAAAGGTTTACTGAACAGTTATCATTGGACAGTTTGTGGAGTGCTGCAAAATAACAATTTGACAAATCTCTGTGTTGAATCATACCATGTATCCAGCAACTAGTCACCGTGGATGTACAGCAACTGGCTGAGCTATTTTCAAAATTATTTAGAAAATTCATTGTGACATTACCCCAAAACACCTCCCTGCACTAATTGTGTGTGAAAGCTCTCATGTCCTTGTCAAGACCACTGGTATGAGCAACCTCATTCTTTATCAGAGGGGCTGTAGATTTGAGTCTCAACTGAGCAGGTAGAGCAAACAGCAAGTGACATGTTTGGAAAAGAAAATTCAAATAGCGGTTTGCCTACAGATAACAAGAGGTCGGAGAAGGACAAGGTGAAACAGAAATATTGAGTTGACTTCCACAGTCACTCACAACCATAAAACATATCCTGACTTGTTAAAAAACAAAATAAAAAACAGTCATGATAAGAACACAGTAGGCAAATCATTAATAATACATTAATTTAATTTTGGACATTTGACGCGCTCGCAATGACAAATAAAATGCTAAACCGATCTTGCTCAGGAGGGTTCAATACAGCATAATGGCTTGCTCTACAGGGTTAAAGTTCTGAGCTCAAATTACCCTTATGCAATATACATCACATTGAGTTTAAAACTGAACTTGTTGTTGACTACGGTATGCATGCATTTTTGATATTCTACATAAAATGAATTATATGCTGTAAGTTCGTGATGTAAATGCCTTTCTCAGAGGGGAAAAAACATCCTCTGACAAGACCCCAGACACACTGGAGGAACCACTCAATGGTGTCCTGATTGGAGAGCGTGTGTCTGTTCATCTACAGGGCTATAATGAGCACATGACATCCTGATAAGTGAACCAACACATTTGGATTCTAAATGTAACCACAGATCCGCGTGTCCAATACAAGTACAAGACTAGGCCTTTATAACCTACATTTATCCAAGAGCGCAATGTACATTTTCCTGCGAGTTTCTGATAAAAGGCTACCTAACTTTAGTTCGATACTACAATAACCTACATTTCAGGAACCTCTATGAAGATTCAGACGAATCTGAGGAGTAGCCTATTTTTTGGAGACTTCCAATCTAACCTGAAACATTAGCGTCGACCCTGGGCAAATTAGCTAGCTCGCCTGTTGTCAAACTGACAACTAAAATACCTAGATGGGGTAAGTTACTGGAATATACAGCACCAAGGCATGACTGTAGCCTATCCAGTTTGTTCTCCTTCAGTAAACCAAGACAAGTGTAAGAGGATGATGCACGTACAACTGTCACGTTACTCACGATTTACTGAAGAGACCACCGATGGAGGTGCCAACAAAGAGGAAGAACTGCTGAGAAAAGAATACCCAGGTAATCTCCTGCAGGCTTGACTGTGTTTGACAGCGCAAGTCCAGAATGGTTGGACCTAGAAAAGCCACGCACAGTCCGAAACTGAAGAAAACACTCCAGTAAGTTAGTGTATGTTGCCAGTTGCTTTTGAACAGACTCCATACTCTCGAGTCCATGAACCGCATTGTTGTGAAACTTTTTTTTTAAGTTCAGAAGCGTTTCGAATCATTCGAATCTCATCGTGAAAGTTATTTTGGCGGTGGTGGCTGAACTCAGTTTGTGCAGTTACAATGATCCAGTTAGGCTTTTTTAAGATAGAAGTTTTAAGTTTTCATAGGCTGCTTCAGAGATGTGCGACTATTGGCAGTTTAGGTGATGGGGTGATAGGCCCTCCCATTGCCTTGCCTTTCCCCGCTGTGTTACAGTTACGCATGTACGATTGGCTTCTCCTATTTTGTATTTCTTTGGACGGAGGTCCTCATAGGTTAATCCTAGCATGATTTCAAATAGGCAGTTTAGAGCACCAAAAATGCCCCAAAGCACTCAGGAAGGTCCGTGTAACGCTTTGCAGTGTTTTGTTATATTTGCAGATTTTACATGAAAAGAATGAAAACTTGGCTTAGAACTTCGATTATAAATTTTTCAGACTAGTCAGCAAATCGATTACTGTTGCTTGTTTTATTTTATGTATTAAGTGTGCCAGAGGTTTCGGTACAGCTCATGGCTGCTTTGCTTGTGAGGTTGTCATTCATCACCTTACTCATGTCATAGTAATAATTCAAAGGCATCTACGTCTCTGCGGCAATACCAGGCAAATCATGCTTTGCGAGGATTTGTTATTGATCATGGGTAGCTTGTAGCCTATAGGCACGTTTGCATGTTCTATTTTTTTGCTCAAGTCTATTATTGTAGATTGTCTGCAATATATAGCGTATTGAAATTCAGATGCATGTTTCTTTATTCATTTTAAATTCTTTATTTATTTGGACAGTGAGACTAATTAGCATTTCAGACACATTCAGATTCACACAGTGTACAAACTATGTAGCACAAACACAAAGAATGTTTATATTTACAGTAAGGGATCTCCTCTCATTGTCTTTTGTTTTATTCTGATATACATACCGTATTTCACCCAAAGAAGGAATGTAAAGAAACCAGGCATAAAACAACAGGGAGAGGCATGTACAGTTAGACCAAATTCCTCCATAGTTGTAAATTTGTCAGTGTGTTGATATCAAAAGTAATTATGCCCATTATATATGGGTTGCCTGTTCGGCCCACTACTTGACAAATCTCTTCATTTGGAATTGATATGAGGGTGTGATTTTTCCATCAAAATAAGCCATGTTCATTCTTGTATTGTGGATTGGTCTGGTTGTAGCCAGTGTCTGGGGAGAGTTTTCCTGACTAAGGCACAAAAGTTGAAATATATATATTAAGGTCTGAGTGTAAAGTAGTATATCCTAATACAAAGGTAGGCCTGCTAAACTGGGAGGATATGGGAATGTTAAATGTTTACCATTCCATCCTGTTTTTATGTATCCAGTATCACTGCACTATCCCAAAATGGGTGCCAATGATTGTCATCCTGACTCTCACTGTCTCCAACTGAAATATGTACTTTCTGTTTTGGAGAAGGCAAATAAAAAACATTTCCAACTCTCCATGTATGCGAGTTAGTACATTTCCATTGGAATTCACAGCAGCTAGACCAATCCTCCTCAGTAGCTGTTCTCCCAAATAGGTCAGACCAATCTAATTGCTCTATCCTTGTAGAGAGTCACCTAGGTGTACCCTAGTGAAAGCTTATCAGGCTACCAATTGCTTGCAGAGGTAATTTGAAAGACAACGGCTGATTCCGCCCCTCGGATTTAGTTGATTGCGCCCCATGGATTGGTCATAGCCAGAGTATACATTTTGATATTATATTCTGGCTTGTCAGGCTACAGGTTACTTTTTTTGCCATTTATTGTTAACATATTCTGTGGATTTAACCTTTTTATCATTAAGGCCATGTATAGTCTTGGATATAATGCTTAGATAAAACACTTGTTTAATTAGGAGTAAGCTCCCAATAAAGCCTCTCTGACAACTGAGTAGTGTTGATTACACAGATCACTGTGTGCTGAGTGAAAAATAATCTCTCAATAAAAAACAAAATCTGTCAATCTCACATTACAGATGTTTGTTCAAGCTATGTTGTTAGCAATAATAATGACAGTATCTGCTGCAGGACAAGAAATGAGTGGGAAAGAAAACAAGGTGTAATTTATAATTTATTTAATTTAATCATTTGTTATTCAATTACTTTGGGCTTTTCAGAAGTCACAATACATTCATCTTCAGTATTGTCATGTAGACAAACCACACAAAATATTAAACATCACATTTCTATACAAAAGTCTAAGCATAGGCCAATTATATATATATATATTAGACATCATCTAGTGTCATTTAATAGTCTTTTGTTTTTGTCTGGCAAAAAATGTCACTGAGAATAAAGATAACATCTGTTAAAATACATATATATATATTACTTTTTTCTGAGAAAGTATTTAAAATAACTTCATTTACCACAACAAAACACATACAGTAGTATCTCTCTGCCAGTGATTCTAAAATATAATTGAAGTATCGAATATATAATATAAATAGATTTACAGAAAATCTGTCTCTCTTGCTCTCTCGTTCTCTCTCTTGCTCTCTCTCCCTCTTCCTGACAGTTACACTTTTGCCCCCTACTGGGCATTTGCAGTCAGCACATGTACCATTCTCTCAAATGTCTCTCAAATTCTTACTGTGAAATTATTTCCTGTTTGGGTCAGTTACTAAACATTATGGCATTCTTAGGAACTGTGGTTCTGCAGCTAGAAGGAGAACGTAACTGTAGAAAAGGCCCACATGCATGTCCCATCATCCCTGCAATGTGCAAGTAAAGTCAGGAAGCTACTTAAATCATCACCTTGGGCATGTGCGAGTGCCCTTGTCAGTTCAAAATGGACTCACCAACATTTTGGGAGTAGGAAAAATCAATAGACTAAGCCTTTGGAGTGCAGTGTGAAAGATTAAATAAATCTCCACCTTTAAATGATATCACGAGTCTAGAAATACTGCTTTGTTGGCATAGGCAAATAATACTTTCACAAACAGAAGTTGACAAAATATACCCCACGTTATGAGCTCATATGAAAATATGGAAATAGAAACATGCTTCTTGAAGTCCTCACACCCAGATACTGGAAATTTCCATCACCAACAGGCTGAGTGCAAATGTACAGAAAAGTCATTCATGTTTACTGAACTACCCATTGGAAATCTAACACTTATGAGTTCACCAGTGCCATCATCAAGGCATCAAGACAGAGGAAAGAGGAAAGTGACTGTAGCTAGGGACCTAAGCAAAGAAATTACCTTGAGTGCCTTTAGTACCAGCTTTGAAGGATCTGAGGCAAAAGAATACGTTTAAAAAATATATCATAACAGCGGAGCCTCAGTTATGATTTTCCAATGACTCTCCTGAGGTTGTTGTAGAAAATCTTTTTCTTTTTAAAACTATTTTCTGTACCTCTTTTTTACACTTTGAAGGGGAGAATAGAGCTCTGTACCAACATTTGTGTCCTTCCCTGTGCCTGTGCTTTTCTTGGATTCCCAATGGATATCCATTTCTTCAAGATGCATTTCCTCCAGGCTCTTAGAATATGCTCTGCCTGCGATTCTTTCCTCGTCCTGGGGGTAAACAACATCATCCAAGGAGGTTATATTAGAAGACTACATTGAGTTTAGTTATAGGGGAAATCCGATGTGAATCAATCAATGACCCTGTTGTTTGAGGTCACCGAGTGCTGTCTATGAAAAAGAACCAGAAAATTTGCGAACTGATCATTTGAACTGAACTGAATGGGGCATAGCTAAATGAAACTGAAAGCGAGTTTTCGTGCCCCATTCAGTTAGTGTTAGCTATTGATTGTCTATTTGGTGTATGTTGGTGTTTGGTGTAGGATGGTGTAGGATGTATAATTTTTTCCTACTAACAGCACTCAGTGACAAATAACAGGGCTATGGATTGATTCACACTAGATTTCTCCTTTAAGATCAATTTTAGCTGTTTGGTGACATGGGTGTTCAACATGATTCCCCCCCAACTAATCCTGTTGTTATCTCTGACCTGAGGTCTATAATATTTTCACAGTTCTCCAAAATACATTTTCATGATTTAGATGACAATAATGAATCCATTATTTGAGACCCTAACAGATGTTATAGGAGTTTCCTCTGAAGAAGTAATCATCATGTTCTTGTTAGTAACAGTCTGATAGCAATGCTCTTTTTTAAAGAACCTAGAATGAGAAAGTGTAGGGACATAACATGTACCTGTTTGCGGAAATACTGAAGTCCGGTGGCCAGGATCCCTCTGCAGTTGGACCTCTTTAAGGGAGAACACGGAGGATGCTGGCGAGAGAGAGAGAGAGACAGAAGATATAAAGGGTTTCTCTTAAACCACAATGGTCCACAATCTATGTGTAAAAAAACTTCCTTGTTGAGACAAAATAATTCACAGAGACATTGGTGGTAAGACTCACTGTCTGGTAGAGTCAGGATGGTCTCCCCCAGGGGCTTGAAGTATGGATGTCTAAGGGAGACTTCAGCAGAGATACGGTTCCGGGATTCATACTGGGGGCAAAGAATAGCTCAGTAGTGGGCAAAAATACATTTACATTTATCAGACACTTTTATCCAAAGTGACTTTCATTTGTCAATTATCAATTACATCAGGGCCAGTCTCGCATAGAGTACCTTAGGGTTAAGTGCCTTGGTCAAGGGCACAATGGTGGCAGCTGGGATTTGAACCAACAGTTTTCCAGTCAACTAGCATGCTAGCCATGTTTTTTAACCACTATGCTACCATCACCCACAAAATCACTAGTTTCTCTAAACATTCACACAAGAACAGGCAAGAAAGCTCAGATGTGTTCTCAGATTTAGTAGCATACAGCAAGTTAATAATTTAATCAAACATTTCATCTGACATCAAAACTGTGCCTTTTCTATGAGGCAGACTTTAGGCTATCTTTAGATTTTCACACACACATGCACAGGGTCAAGTTCTTTTGTTAACTTTTCCACTCATGTCTACCACACACAGTGAGGGAAACCTTTGCTCCTTTATCTGGTCTGCAGTCTAATGGCGTCTAGAGTGGAAAAGACTCAAAGACTAATGTATATTGGAGACTAAGTCCTTTCCTAGAAATAGACTATGCCTTCCGCCACCTTTCATGTGCCCTCAAGAATCTTTTATTAAATTTATCCATTTTATTCAAGACTGAGGCGACTTCCTGTTTTTTTTTTCAAATCCAAGTTATTCATCTCTTATACAAGTTATTCATGAAAAGTATAATAATATGAAGGGGTATGGATTTTTTTCCCTGCCATTTCATTAACACCTGAATGAATAGAGTCATCAGACAGAATTAGGTCTTGTATTGTAGTCTATGAATCTATGTTACAATTACAGGCTAACTGTTATGTAATGTGTGGCCTATATTATTGTCAAAGTGTTTCATAATGATTATAATAAGTAGAAGATGTTTTTTTGATTCTCTGTGAACTCACCAACAGTAATGCTGTAAGTAGGTCAATCCCTTCTGTGTCCAGTCTAAAAAGAAAAACACAATCAAGTTCAGAGACAGCAAAGTGAGCAATAGTCTCTCAAAGACAAGCCTCTCGGGCAGCAAGGAGACAGGGTGTCCTGGGTTTGAGTGGTCTACCTGGGGACATGATTGATGAGGGGTTGAGGCCTGTACTGAGGGAAGAGGTAAGACCGGAACTCCTCGTTAGATGTGATGCCCACCCAGGTATCCTCTGTCGGTGTTCCTGGAAAGCGATGAAGACAGAGCCCATAAAATCAGCTATTATAACATGGAGTGTACACTAAGCCCTAGTCTGTAACACACAATGAATAAGACCAGTTCTTTTTTATGTCAGTACTTTGAGTTGTGAGACCCCCATTTCACATATTATATTTAATAAAGCTGTGTTGCTCACCCAGGAGTCTGAACACCAGATGCAGCTCCTCCTTGACTGTGGATCCAGGGAACATGGGACGACCAGTAGCCATCTCAAACAGGATACAGCCAACACCCCTGTGGAGAGGACCATCAGTGAAAATGAGAGGTTTTTATGTAAGTAAAAAGTGGATACATTATTTCAAAAAGTAATTTGTGTGTATATAATTTGTATAGTGTTTCCCAGGATGATGCTAAAAGAAGCAATTTGCTAACTTTTCATTCAGTATCACAAAGCATTAACATCATTATGGATCAATAACAGGAAGTACACACCTCTTGCCCCCCCCACCCCCCACCTCCAGCATGATTGCTTATTCAGAATCTTAATTTGGGGGAAAATTTTTGAATTTATCTCAAAAATAGCCGCTCAGAAAAATAGACTACGTCTCACATACTACACTGACACCCAAAGGCATAAAACCTAGCAGACAAAGGTCTCACCACATGTCTATGGGGGTCGAGTACTCTGTAGAGCCCAGAAGAACATCAGGTGGTCGGTACCAGAGTGTCACTACTTCATTGGAGTAGGTCTTGGTTGGGACTGACTTGGCTCTTGCCAAGCCTGACAAAGCCAAAGGGGAACACAAAAAGAGGATTCAGTGCCATCCGTTGCTTGGTAACCAAAGCCAGAACAGTTGCCTGAAAAACTTGTCGCTAACTTAAACTCCAGAAACAGGTGCAATGTATATTTCTGGTAACACTTCATTTGAAGACGTTAATACATAAGGGTGCCATGAGCCCATTTGAAACATGTCACGTCATGAATATTAATGACACTAAGCTTTATGAATTGATTTATGGCATGATTTATAAAAAAGAATATATTAAATCTATTTAAGATTAGAAGTGGCATGTTACATCATTATCAGATCAAGTGTGATGAGTGACTACAGCTAATATGCTGTAGGAAAGATATCTATCTTATCTTCCACATCAACAGTGAGTCTGACTTTCTGGCAGATGTGATCTTGAAAAGCCCTCACCAAAGTCGGCAAGTTTTAGCTCTCCTTTGTCATTGATGAGCAAGTTTTGTGGTTTCAGGTCTCTGTGCAGTATTTTCCTCTTGTGGCAGTAAGAGAGACCCCGGAGCAATTGGAACATGAAGATCTGTAAGGCAACCCAAATAAAAACACGTAGTGGGAATGAGGTGATGTGGTGGGTATGCTGTGGATTGTCATCGAAAATGATAATGA
Organism: Tenualosa thibaudeaui; assembly: GCA_027481765.1. Lineage (NCBI taxonomy): Eukaryota > Metazoa > Chordata > Actinopteri > Clupeiformes > Clupeidae > Tenualosa > Tenualosa thibaudeaui. Next base: position 16,491,996 of record JAIFZK010000003.1, read on the forward strand.
GGAAAAGGAGTAAAGTGTCTTGCCTTCACATTGTGCATACTCATGAGGTTTCCACAGTTATCCAGGTACTGCTTCAAGTCACTGTCCTGGAAAAGGACCAGTAAACAGAGCAAAGTTCAGCGCTGTGAACACTCACCTATTTCATACGCTGCATCTCAGCCAAACTCTTTAAATCTCGCAAAAGATCATAGTCATTATACAATTCCACTAAATGCAAATCTACACAACTGACACATCATTCCCAGGATTAGTGTTGTTCCTCACATATTTTAGTTGAAAATCCTTCAGAATATCTTATTTCACATAACATTTCCTGACATTAACTAGTTTAGAGTAATCCTCCATAAGTTGTCACAGAGGTGTGATTTTTTTTCCCGCAGTGAAAGTAACAGTAGCCCTGTAGCCACACTCTGCTAAAGCCCTCTCAACACAAACATCATCATGATAATGTGCTTACCAAGTACTCAAAGACTAAGGTGAGACAGCGGTCGGTGTGGATTATGTCGTGCAAAGTCACAATATTGGCATGCTTTAGGTTCTTCAGCAGGGAAACTGTTCGACAAAGACAAAATTCAAATATTTATTGCACAGGGACATTTTACATGGCAATACTTTACCGGATTAAATTTAGTTATAAAGTGGACAATGTAGCAATGTCTTTATCTGAGATTTATATGAGAAATATATTTTGTAGTTCTAGGCTTACTAGAGAATGAAGTATCCTCTAGACCTGCTTTTCTCTCTAGTCCCACTGGAGGGCAGTAGTGTTCCATATTGCATCAACCTGAGTGGCTCAAGGGTGTTGGGTGCCCTCACCAGTGACGTCCAAACAGCTGCCACCAGACAGGCAGATCCCATCTTTTGATTGTGTTATCCTCAATTATGCCCAGTCCTTTAATCTCATACCATTCTGGCAGCTTGCCAACTAGTCTCACAATCTGGCAGTACATTAATGTCACTTACCATTTTTGGAGCAGTCATTAAAATCAACTGTATATCTTCAGGTGAGACACAAGGGCTCTCAACTATCAGAATGACACTGGTTCCCTCAGAGCTTCCAATCTTTGTTATGCTGTAATATCTGTAGAGTAGTCTATTCCTAGTTTCCCAAGATAAAACACGTAACAGGAAGATCTGTAGCAGAAGGCAACAGCTAACCATTAACCTGACCATTAGAAAGGATCACAGAGCTACCAGGGAGTCACTATGATATATGTCTTTATATTTCATCTAGAAACTCAAACTCAAAATCTCATAATTATGGTTGACTGCTGAAGTTAGAAGGAACTGTTAATGTTTACAAGTTCAGCATAGATGAACAGTTGACGATAAATTGAATTCTAAAATTTCAAGCCTTAATGGTTTTGATATTAGCCATGTTCAGACCAACAGATAGACAGCTGGCACTGATATTGAAATGTTATTTTAAATATCCCTTTGTTGGTGAACTGTATAGATTTGTTAGGCCTGTATTCATGTCAAACTTCCATTGCCAAATAGACTGTATTTATCTGTCTATCACATTCCCTGACGTAGTGTGTACGTAGAGGGTTTGTAATCAGACTAAACTTTCCAAGGGCAAGAAGCGTGTCAGAGGCTACAGCAGACAGTAGGTCAAAGATGAGTTCTCAAAACATCATTAAGCACTCACACCCACGACAGGCCACCCAAGCTGTTCACAGATCTCTGTTTCACACATAGAGCTCCACCTGTCTGTGTAGTGAGTTGCTCCAGAATGACTTTGTCTAGAATTGGAGTAGCTGGCATCAGTGTGAGGCTGAATCCTAATGATTTCCTAAACCCTAAGCCCTGATCCCTTTGAGTTACTAACTGGTATGAATCAGGAAATCAAGAACCCAATGTCAAGCCAATGACGTTTTTGAGGATTCAGGTGCTTAGGGCATAGGGAAGACATTTGGATTAAGACAGATGTGAGATGATGGTATGTGAACTCCATGCTCTGAGGGTGTTACCTTCCCGTATAGCTGTGCAAGGCGCTCCCTCCTCATGCTCCAGACGAATCTCCTTCAGAGCCACAAGGTTCTCTGTGAGTTTGCTGCGTCCCTTGAACACTGTGGCATAGGTGCCCTAAATACACACACACACACACACACACACACACACACAAGAAAGGTTTCAAAAGGCATGCTCATAATGTCAGCTGATGTCCTTTGCCTCTGTTTTGTATAGCCAGCTAATATTTCCTTCGCGGAATTTCCCCAGTCGGGGCTGTCAGACCTCACAATAAACTCTGCTCTTTACTCCGAGTCAAGGCAGGATCACATGTCCCCATTCTCACCCTACTTTCACGGAGATGTGTGATAATAATAATTCCTGACACGTTCATTGTGGTGTTACATTTGTAGGCTAACTTGGGTCTAGTAAAGAGGTCGTGTTACCATAACATTTTGAAACCCAGATACTCTGCAAAGGCTTTTAAGGCTATCTGAATACAGCATTACATTGGCTTTGAAATGTATATTTTTATTATGAACCAGTATCAATAGAATAATAAGGGGGGCTGGTCTTATCAGCCACTGGTCTAAATATTACCTAAGCAGATTCTGTTGTCAAGTTTTTAATGGACTGGCTTCTCTGGATCCACATTTCCATTTACACAATGCTTACATAATCTAGTGAGACAAAAAAAAATATTTACCTCACCAAGCTTCCCGAGTTTTACGTAGGTCTCAAGTTTCCCAAAACCAATGTCTGACTACAAGAAGGACACAAGATAAAGTCATTGTTAGCTTGTTTACACTGCAATTATTTGCTTAAGTCATATACAATGAGGTATTAAAGAACAAGCAAACCTAACTGGCAGACACTGAGACTGCATCACAACACAATGACTGGTCAGACCTAAGGTCAGTATCTGAATGGTGTGCAAATGAGCATACCTAAATATAGGTTAACATGTACAACGCTACACTTTTTAAAAATTTTAAAAGTGCCCACTCTACCTTGGATGAATGATAGGAGACTAAGTCTCAGTCCCCACACACCCCACTCTCTCTCTCTCTCACACACACACACACACACACATACACACACACCAGTATTGGCTAATAAAATTGTGTACTGACCAGTGAGGCCCGCCGGGACATGCGGCTGAGAGGTTTGCAGGGCTCTGGGCTCTCCTGCAGCTTCCTCAAAAACTCTGGGGGCAGGCGGATGTCCATGGGTAGAGACATGCGCTTGCTCACGTCCTGCAGCGCAGAGTAGCATAGGGTATCAGCACACCATACTGTACCTATGGACTAGCTGTCTGGGTCTCAGCTAACCTCTCGTGGACCCAGACAGTGGGTCTAAATCTGAAGAACTGATGATAATGACATTGTGAACATTTAAAAACCAACCAATGTCCAGGGGAGGATAGTCTTCCAGGAAAATTGCAGGTTCAGAGCCAGGATATGAATGAGAGGAGAGCCAGACCACACCAAAAATACAAAGCATTTGTGAGCAGAGATACAATTGTATCAAATCCCATAGAGCCTCAAACTAGACCCCAACAGACTATTTTTCATACCAAGACATCCATGGCTCTATTAAGTTTACCTGTAAACTTTGGTTGTTCTAACATGGGGAACAGAAGAATGCATTTAGTGGAAAACCTTCTCCAGTGTTTTGTCATCAATTATATAGGAGCAACACTGAACATGTTCATGTTGATGAAACCCCACCATGCAGAGGTATTGATTTCCACATGAAGCGGAAAGGTTACAATATTTTATTTTCTTATATGAAGTATAGATCTAGATTCACATCAACTTTTCATCTGGTCCACTCCACTCAAATAGGCCAAATCTTGTTAAAGCTGCCACCTGTAGCCCATATTTTGTTTAAATCTGAGTTTTTTAACGTCTATGAAGAAAAACTAAATCTATATGGCCCTAAGTGGCGCAGTGAAAAGTACCCATCTTGCAATCAAGGAATCAACAAACATATAGCTATTCATTAGCCATTACAAGTAACTTATTAACACCTTATTCTGCATGACCTTTTTCTACCCATAATAGACCATTAACTAAGAATTTCTCCAATATAAACTCCTTATTACTGTTTATTCATAGTTAGTAAGTTAGTTGTTGTACATGAATTTTGATCTTAATATGCTTTGGTTAGTATGGGGCTTATAAGGCAGTAGTACAACAGGAACAGTAATTCTCCTTCAAAAATATTTAGAAAACATTGTTTATTTCTATGGAAAAAACCCAAAATTGCAAGTGCCTAATAGTGTCCAAGTAAGTCCTAATTACATCTTTTTGATTGAGAATAACTGTTCCTGAGAATAGATGTTCCTGTTGTACTACCACCTTATAAGCCCCTTACTGAGCAAAGCATATGAGATCATAATTCATATACAACAACTAGCTTACTTACTATGAATAAGCAGTAATTAGAAGTTTATATTATTATTATTATATTATATATTCTATATATATAGTTAAATTCTAGTTGATTGTTTACTATGGGTAGAATTAGCTCATGTAGAATACGGTATTAATAAATGACTTGTAATGGCTAACAAATGGCTAGTATGTTATTTGCATGCTAATAAGCTGCTAGTTAATGGTGAATATGTGTACCCGAGTGTTACCTATATTTGATATATCAGAATGAATGGATGGGAGTCTAGATGTCGGTCCGGGTCAGGTGCACATTTGGGGGGAGTTGTGTCTCTGAGTGAAGTGCCTGCCATCCCAACACTAAAAATAAAAGCACTTCAGGTGTGGTACACTGACCTGAAAATGCTCTCCTTCTCTTTCTCTGCCCAGGTGCATTGAGAAGATGAAGGGAGAGAAAGGGCTGTGACCGAAAATAAATCATTGTTTTTTCGCCCTTCACACTTGATCAGACTAAGCTGAACAGGTGATAATAGTTGGGAGGCAGAGAGGTGAATGAAAATGATAAAGATGATTCTCACTGTGCAGGCAGAGCGCTGATTAATTGAAGTTATGACCCAGCAAAGTCACCAGGCAACAGCTGGGTCTCAGAGGATGCTACTCAATTCATATGAAGAGCTAAAATGCCCTTGCAAAAAGAAACTCTTGAGTCTTGTGGAGTAGAGATTTCTACAGTTAAATGAAGATAGGCTTAAATGTTATTGTTGCCAAATATTACAATGTGTTTGGATAAGCATTTTGACCAACACACACACAACAACACATGCACACACACACACAAAGACATTAACTAATGCAGTTACACATACAAAACATCTGTATATACCTACATATATACCTATATATAAGATATATTTGTCCATGACTGTGGAGAAATATTAGAAATCTAGAAATTGCTCAGCAGGTATGTCACAAAGAACTGATCCAATCACAAAGTTCTAGCTTTGTAGAGAGTCATTGGGTGGGGTGTGGGTGGGGGTTGTGTGTGTGTGTGTGTGTGTGGGGGGGGGGGGGGGTAACGACAGGGCTGCAATCAATCAAGTGGCCAATGAATAGTGGTCCTATGAATTGGCTTTGGCATCAACTGGAAGAGTTAGACTTGGGCTTGAAAAAACACACTCAACTCATTCCTTTCAAAGAAGGATGCATAAGCTTTTTTGCCAACGTTGCTTTGATTGGTCGTAGTGCTATCCAGTTTGAAAGACAACCGCTGATACCACCCCTAGGATTGAGCCCGGTCTATTGGTCGTGGCTCTGCCATGACTATTCATTTTGATATTATAGTCTGTCTTGTCAGGCTAGAAAAATATAATTTTCACACTTCCAACAGAAGTTGCATGTCGTGTTTGAAAGCTCTGAATCAGTCCCATGCATTGCAGCCAGAGCTCAAAGATTGCTGGTCACATATGGGCCAGCATTTTTTATTTCCCACATGTTGAGCGTTGTGCTTTACCTCCATGGAGAAGCGTCGGAGCTGGTGTTTGCTGCGGTAGTGCAGGTGGGTGGGAGACTGGTCTCCATCGTCTGGTGCCGGTGATCGCGACTCTGGGTGCAATGATGGCAGACCCAGGCTGTTGGGCACCAGGTCTAAGAGAAAAAGACAGCATGCAGGTTGCGTTCTCAGTTGTGAATGTGGTAGAACACAAATGGAATCTATCTAGGCACTCAAGAACACCATGACATCTCAGAATCATGAGGCGCTGTGTTGAAAGGAGAAGGCGTGATCACACAGAGTGATTTCAGCCTTCTTCCTCACATGCGGTGCAGGAGAAAACCCCCTACCAGGAGAGACAGCATAGATTTATGCGCTGTATGTAAGTGATGTGGAAAAAAAGTATAAAGCCATTTTGACAGAGAGACTTTTGTTTTGGGGAAAAAAGAAAACTACAATCATGTAACTGAGGTACTTTTCTCACTTTTTCTATGGTATTTATGTGCACACTGCTGCACTGAAGGAGTTAGCCGGCGCTAGCCAGCGCTATCAGGCCTAAATTGAAGTGTCGTTTCAAGAATGGAACTAATCTCAGTGCAATATCTTAACTCAGAGACAGCTGATGCACAATAACATCCATTCCGACGACACCTCTTCGGTGCATAGCATACCCAAATCTCTTTTTCTTGTTGCCACCCTCCCCTGACTACAGATAAGGCATTTTGATTACCCTTGCACAAAATAAGATCCCCAGTTGATATATTATGTAATTCCTTTTGAAGAAATAAAACATGAAGAAATGAAAGCCTACAGTCTTCAACTCTTTGAAAAGAGTGCAGTATAAAAAAAACTTTTCATCTGAACCTCTACTAAAAAATTAGTCTTATACTGAGTAGCTCTGTCTGTCTGGTGATCTCTCCTTCTGTCCTGCCTCATTAGGATATGATTTCATTAGTGCTGACATGTGTCTGTGTAATTAGAGAATAAAACAGCATCTGGGTGATGATTGATCCAGTGACACGATGGCAGTGGGGCCAGCCTAGCCATGTGTCCATTGCTGTTTCCTTCGTTACACCAGCCCAAGAAGCAATTAACACACTTGTATCAATTACCACCCAATTATAGCGTTGCACTTTTAGCCATCGTCCATCTGAATGTGTGTCAATCAGCTGCCCTTTTTTCTCTGTATTAGTAAGTGCCATGTCAACGAGACTGTCAAAAATGAATCCAATTACAATTCTATTAATCCATAGTGGACATTGCCCTCCCTTTGCATATGACAGAAAGATGACACTGTTGTCAACCTAAAGTCCTCTACTCTTTCCCCCACCCTCCTCCCAGACCCCTATAAAAAGTTTTCTTTGGAGGTGAGACATTGCAAAACAGTTTTTCTAATCTGTCACTTCAGATTTGGTTGGTGTGTCGAAAAAAGGCCTCAAGAGACACAGACCACCTCCACAGACACACACACACGCACACACACAGACACACACACACATCCTTGCAGCAGAGAGGTGTAATTAAGATCAAGCTCATTATATGTGCTGCAGGTGGCAGCGGGTGTGTGTGTGTGTGTCACGATGAGGCCAGACATCATCTTTCATTAAACTCCTGTCCTTCTCTTCTCTGCCAAGGCAGAGTCTCTATGGAATTACAGAAAGACATGGTGATGGATGAATCCATCCATCTCTTTCTACGGTCGGGTCTTTCCTTAGGGCTTAAATTGGGGCTGAATCTTACTGTCCCCCCTAATGGCAAGTTTAAAGATTTAACTGCCATGCATTAGCCAATCATGAATTCCATTTATGTTGAGTCTTTTAGGGTTCAAGGCATAGAGATTGGAGGTGGGGGGCATTGGAATTCACCCTTTATCATCATGAGATGCCTCAAAGAGATTCAAGAAGCTACCAGTTATCTGAAAGCAAAGAAACACCACTGAATGATCCCAGTGCCCGCTAAGTCTTAATTGACATGAATAGGCTTTGTGATTCGCTGTTTCATGCCAATTAAGTCTTTGAAGGGCTCAGGGTTAGGGGGAACATAGGGATTCAGCCTAGGGTTAGCATCTGGCAGGTATACATGCCCCCCCACCCCCCAACCTTATACACTGTCACTCCCTACTTGGACCATCCACTCCACCCCTTCTGCCCCTGATCAAAGCCCAGTCCATTCATGTCATGTCCAGGTGGAGATGCCGGTGTTTGTTTACGTGTTGTCTCTTCAGCTCTGTTTGCTGGCTAAAGGATGTGAGAGGCATGGTTAATGTGAGCCAAGCCATGGTATTTCAATGCATATTGTGTAAGAATGTGGAATGCCAAAATAAAAGGCATACGCATGCAACAGAAGACACATCTCAGGACTATAGTTACAGCAGTAATGACATAAAAGCTCTACTTGAATAGAGGGTCAGAAAAATAGGAGAGACAGCACAGTATTTGTCGCTGGATAATGCTCTCTGAGAGTATGTGTAATGTGGATAAACCATCCTTCAATTCCCGAACAAAAGGATAGCCAGACGTGTAGCATGTCTTTTTTCCATGCCACGTACTTTCATTTCATTTCTCTCTTTTCATGTGCCTTGCCCCCCCACCCCCCCCATCCCTCATCCCTCCCGCACCCCCACTTCAGCCTCCTCATGGACAAAAGATCACCCACTCACCTTTATGTCAAAGGCAGCTTTTGAAAGCATGTTGGAGCCCATCGCTCTGATCAAAAGCTTCCTTGCCACCTCACTCTGTGTTTAATTAGGCTAATTCCAAGCCCACCTCCACACGCTATGGTAACACACACAGGAAAACACACCTTGATTGACTAGAAATGAAAAGCTACTGTCATACTAATTGTCATGCTACTGATTTTATTAGAATATAAAATACGTGCTTGCAAGCAAGGGCATACAGAATTCCTTTTAAACAGACACCATTGGAGTGTCTTCAGTGCTACAAACGTAATGTGCTACCAATATGACTACGCTACATGATGCTTAACTTGTTTAAAGCCTGGTCTTTTGCGACAATGTTTCATGTGCTCATAGGATCTAACATTGGTTGAGATGCTTGTTGCAATTTAATTACTGGTTGCTATGGGGACCACAAGAACGAACAAAAGCGGTGTCAAAATGGGGGAGAAGAATAGCACAAGCTTGGTTAGAAGCTAAATGCACTTGCTTACACACTCACACACACACACCTCTGCTTCTGCTATGCCCCCTTTTTCTTTCTCTCTCTCACACACTCACACATACACACACACAATGACTCCACACTTCTTAATTTATTCTTCCACTCATCCACACACCCACACAGAGGTTAGAGTGATGGTACAATATTCACGCAGGCAATCTTGTCGAGTCTACAAAGCCCCATCCAGAGGTAATCTCAGACTAGACTCTCATAAAAGAGAGAAAGAGAGAGAGAGTGGGAGAGAGAGAGTAATTTAAGGTAAGTCCTATTGTATTTGTCGCTAGTCTGATAGCCATATAAGGTTGTCAGGTAAGGAAATGATGCTCTGGGCCGGCCTATGATGTTTGTGAAGAAAGGGAAGGGCAAGGCCTGGACACTGGATGGACAGAAAGAGAAGGTGCACCACTGCAAGGCCTGGACACTGGATGGACAGACAGAGAGGTTGCACCACTGCAAGGCCTGGACACTGGATGGACAGACAGAGAGGTTGCACCACTGCAAGGCCTGTCTTTCCTTCATTTACACATACAAAGGCCCAAATCCCCATCATCATTTAAATATCACAGTGTCCAGCGAAGAGACTTTTATCTAAGACACAGTAATTGGGGTCAGTGGAGGCGATTCACCCACCCCCATTTACCCCCCCCATTGATCCCTCTCTTTTCTGCTCTTCAAAGCCTCCCTATGCTGTTTGGGAAGGGGTGGGAGGCGGAGGGGTTGCTATAGGTGCTTCCACTTCAGCCATGAAATTTTTGTCATGTCTCACATTCAGGCCAGTACAGTACATGTGGATTTGTCTACATAGGAATCAGCAATGCTAATTTGCAGAGAACCATGTTGATTGACAAGGTAATAAACACAATTTCATTAGGCTTGTGGGTGAGTTAATTTTTGGTTCAGTGTTGGCAGGGTACTGACATCAAAGCTGCTATACTGATGTGAAGTGTGCGTCATCGGTTTCTCAGTTCATTTGCCATCAAGGTTAAAAAAAAAAAAACTTGCATAGGATACTCTGTTTCTCATTCATTTTCTGTGTCATAATCAGGTTGCTCTGCTTAGAGTTGTTGTAATGACAAATATGATAGATTAGTGATCAAGTCATCATATACATATCATCTTAAAATGTTATGGCTGTAGTCTTTTCCACCAACTTCCAAGTAAGAGACACCAATATAGACAGCCAAACACACACAAACACACACACAAGGTTCTAATGTAACTTCAACTGTCTCACAACCAGCTGAAGCAGAAAAGGACAATCCGATAAATGGGCAACATGAGGTCGATGTAACCATTTCCCTAGAGAGCAGCTCAGCTTCTAAAAGTGTGTGTGTGCACCCAAGTAATTGCACTTCACATGCACACACACACATATACACACACACACACATGCACACACACTTTCGAGACCTGTAGAGCACTGTGAGATCCACTGAACTGTGTGAGATGTGATATCGATGACTGCACTTGTTGAATGCTCCCTGATGGGTATGACCATCAGGATTAAACCATTCCGCTTGGGGAGGGGGGTTAAATGGATCACAACAAAAGACTAATGCAAATACCATGCAAATAATCAACCATGGATTAAAAAACAAATGTTTATGTCTGTTTATCTGAGCCTTCATCAGATCATACAATTTCAAAATGAGTTTAAGAATAAGTAAATATGGTAAAACTGAAAAATACGTGTGTGTGCGTGTGCCTATGTGTGTGTGTGTCTGTCTCTCTCTGCGTGTGTGTGTGTGTGAGAGAGAGAGAGTCTGTTCATCTCTCTCTCTCTGTCTCTCTCTGTGTTTCTATGTGCATTAGTGTGCATATGTCTATGATCTCTTCAGACAAGTGTTGTCAGTGATCAGCCTGAGCCCTGGCCCCAGCAGGTGAATGGTGCTAATTTGTCTGCCGTCTGTCACTCAGCATGTGCTACACTCCATCACATAATTTTCTCCCCACAGGTTGAGGCTTATAAAACTAATACCCCTTCAGATCTCCCATGGGATTCATCTACTCACATTTCATACAATTTATAACCTAATTTAAATCTTCCATTACATTAAATCTTACAATATAAAGTGCATTAAAAAATTTATTCTCTAAGCCTAGTGAGAAATAATTTGCCAGACGGCGTGAACAGACGCACTGCTTTGGAAGATAATGTGCTGTGCTATTTAATTGATTTCTGAAGTGAGTTCAAGCTTTCAGAGCCTGTGATTAGAGATGGAGACTTTGATGGCTAAATATAAACCTGATACTCGTCAAGTGCAGCGTTAGTTCAGACAGGTCATGGTTGTCTGCTCACTGCCTAGTTCAGATAGTTAACCAATCACAGACATTGTCAGAGTCAAATCAGTCCATTTAAAGGCACCAGACAATGCTTTTAGGTTCATTTATCGTAGTTTCGTAGTCACTTTGATGATTAAATAGCTCATTACGGGGTGAATAAAGGCTCTCTTGGCCACCTCTAGCGTAGTGTGTTGCAGAATCTGAAACATGATCATCGCTGGTTCCTATTGGTTCCTTTGGTTTGCAAGTAAATTCACATGGATGAGTGAGAATGTACAATGTTGTTGCTATTTTTTTTTAAGTCGGAGACTGAAGGGGGAGCTCCAGAGACAGAAAATCACAGTCTTGGCTGGCATGCCTTTAAGACATTACTTAGCCATTCCAATTCGCTTGCCAAATAAAATAAATGCCAAAAATAATGCCAAATACCATCATAAATCCCAAAGAGTAACATGGACTCACAAAAGTACATTTCAAGAACAAAACGCAGTCCAAGAAATTATCTGGTGGGAACCACCTCAGCTCCTACTTGTTCTACTTTACTGTATATGTCTATATTTTATATGTAGCCTAGATTCGATTCAGTTCAATTTATTGGTATTTAAAGTTAAAGTATCACCACAGACATGGTCTCAAAACACTGTACACAGAGGTAACCACATAACACAGGCAACCACATAGGCTAGAAGCTAGATGCATAATTTCACGTGCATTTTTACCTTCTCTAAACAAAAATAGAGTTCAGGGTTGGAAATGTGCAGGCATTGTAATGTTATCCTACAAGTCTTTACAACTAAAAGTGTCACAATTTGTTAACTGTGCTTTATATGCCCACTATATATGCACTATTATATGCATTCCAAATGATGAAGAGTAACAAAAGCTCAGTGCAAACTCTAAGTGAAGTGAGATGATCACATAGCTAAAAAATCAAGGCCCTAGTATATAGGGACTATATACTAGTTATAAGCCTTAATGAATGCATTACCCTTTATGAATGTGTTTATACTGCTTTATGAGAACTGGGTTCATGGAAATGTCTATATATGCGCTCTATCAAATAAATAAATAAACAAATAAACACATGTTTATTCAATTTATCTGTTTTATATCCTGGTAAGGTGTTAGTTTTGAGCGTGATGATACTGCAGTCCTGACAGGAGGGACATTACACAAAATTTATGCATCCTTATTTGGGATCCAGTTTACAGTATTTTTACATGTGATCTAACACAGCTGTTAATGATGTGAAAAAAAAAATGTGTGAGTCTGTTAATTAAGAACAGGTTTTGCATAATTGAACATTAGCATTCAGCTATGCTGACAGACATAAGATAAGTTCCACTACTAGACTTGCAAGTGGGGATTCCTCTCCATTAAACCAGACTTAACTGCACTTGGAGACAAGATGCCTGAACTCAAATAGTATAAGTCATATGACATGGCAATTTTAGATGTCAGACACCACCTTGGGGCTCTGTGTTGAGATGAAATAACAACAGTTCCTACCTTTCTCTCTCTCTTCCTACTCCCCTTGAACTGCTGTCTGCTCTGACCTTCCATTTTTCTCCAGCTGTCTCCATCTCTGAGCCTCTCTTTCTCTCTCTCTCTCTCTCTCTCCATCTATCACTCTCTCTCCTGGGCTCACACTAGCCAGCAGGATAAACCAATCAGGCCTCCCTTGTGCTACGTGAAATGGAAAATAAAGTGAGGTGCACACACACAGACTCAATGAGGGAGGGAGACAGACTCGGAAGGGAAACAGACAGCTGAGGAGCCTCGGAGCTCCCAGAGCAAATGTTCCATTCTCATCTGTGGATGTGGACAGACCCAAAGACAGATGGGGCTTCCAATCCCAGCATCCCCCTGTCCAGTCCTGAGGCAGTGATGGACAGAAGCTCTCTCGAGATTCACCACGTCTCTAGGCCACAGTGTGACATCTGTCATTTGAGTGAAAGAATGCCAGACAGAACGTACACATATACACGTCTCTTGAGGTAACTTTAGAAATTCAGAAATTAGTAAAGAAAATAAAATTTAACAACAACAAACACAATTAGACTACAGTTGCTAAGCTTTATTTTTATCCACTGTACAGAACAAAACTGACAAAGCCTATTTCCTGAGTCTAATCTCCTGTCAGCAGGGCAGCAGATTTATTTACAGAGAAGGTGGCATGATTTTGGAGAGGAAGCAGACTTTGAACTTCACCCTCCCCTTGGAAACCCAGAGTTTTACCCCAGCGAGAGAGAGGCTGTTTGAGTCACTGTATCCAGTGACTGTTTACTTCCTAAATCTATTTGTTTACGGTATGTGTACTCAAAGCTCTAAATTTGAATTCTGCTTACTGTGTACCTGGCATGAATGCTGAAAGCCAATAATTCCAAAACTATATGATTTAGATGATTCTGTGATTATGGAGCCTGCCTAATCCAAATGACTACAGTTACATAATTTCTATTCTTTATTCTTTTGTTACTCTTGTTTTTTGATCTATGCATCTGCAAAGCTACTGCAAAAGTTCTGGTATTTTCTGGCAGGCTTTCATGAATACTGTCTGGTGGGGAAGCACCTTACCTCCACTGTGGCGGATGTTAAGCTGGTTGATCTGTTCAGTGAACTCATTCTCCTCAATCGTCTCTGTTCTGGGCACAGACAGTGAGAAGCGTCGCTTGAAGTTCTTCATTTTGTTCATGACGCTGTCAATCCTGGAAAAGAGACAAAAGAGAAAAGGAGAAAAAGAAGAGAAATGTTTTAACCATTGAGATGAATTTTTTTTTTTCGATTTTTTTGGTCTCCCCATGCAGTGGGTGTTTTACCAACATGGGGAGAACAAATGGTCACAACAGGCTTGGGAATAACTTTGAGGATGACTCGACTCACTATACTCTCATCATTGTGTTTACACAGCACCAACAGCTTATTGATGTTACAGTTCCCTGCAAAGTGCTTTCATTTCAAAATATTAAAAAAAAAACATATTTTTCCCCTATGTATCAAGTAAAAGGTATTATTAAGTATTACTTTTTCTGAAGAGGAGAGTAAATCTGTCTATACTGTTTGAGCTGTGTTGTGACAAGGCTGAGAGTTCTCCAACGTGTCCCTATCCCTGAGGTCTCTTTTGTTACTAAGTAACCTGACGTTCTGAACTTCTCAGTGGATTTGCGGTTAGACTTGTGGACTCTAACTGGCATCCGTGAATACGTTTTCAACAAAAGACAATATAGTGCATAGCAGTAGCACACGGTATGACTGCCAAATGGTGTTGCCACCCGCTATGCAGTGCAACTAAAGTACATTTCCTACTGTTCTCTCTTAGCTCTACTTTTGCATCTCCTTTTAAACTGCAACTCCTTTTTTTTTTTTTTAAATTCTGTTTATAAACTACAATTATAACTGTAACTTTTACTTTCTGGCCTTCAGTTGGTATAACCCTAAATGAATCCTATTTAAACGTGAGTTCCTATGTCATAAAGTGTCATCATCACTGACTCGGACTAACTCAATTAAATAGTAAGCAGCTTAGTGCCGTCATCACTAAGCAGTGAAGACTAATGATTGCATCAGCATAAGTCACCAAGGGATGGAGGCATCGCTAATGCTCAAAAATTGTATCCGTTATCCAACTGTGGCCAAATGGATATCCAAAAATGATATCCATTACAGGGATCCACACATGTAGACACACACCAATACACACACACACACACACACACACACACACACCTGTTTGTCAGATCCCTCTGAATTAATGCACTCAAAGCCCCACCAGTGATAAGGGTTTACTTTCCTTCCACATGATTCACTTCCTTGCCTTTCTTCAGTCCTGCTATCCTTCTCTTCTTTTCTACCATTTCTTTCTGTTCTTCGATGGCATGTTGCTGAGCAGCGGATGAGGCCGTTGCTAAGGAATCCCCCCCTCCCTCCCACAACCTCCCCACCCCTGCCCTGCCACCTCCTCTCCCTTCTCAAGATGAAGCAGCTGAATATCTGTGTAGGAGAGGTGCAGTCTGCCTGCCTAATTATTCTCACATCAGGGATAAGACGGCTGCTACACTGTAGCCTCTTTCATAACCTCTCTGTGTCAGACTGGTGACCTCTTCTCTGGTGCGAATGAGCAGAAAGAGATTAAATTTAATGAATCTCTATGGCGTCCTCCCCAGCGAGACATTTCTGTCTGTTTCTCACTAGAATCTTAGTTCTGCTCTACCTTGATACATACTGTGCACCACAGGTTCTAAAGACTTTTACTTGGAAATATCTGTTTTCTATTCTCTATCAGAGCCATAGAGAACAGTAAATCTTTCTCTCTTTCCAATCTCCTTCAAGCTGGAGTTGTGCATCATGTCATGAACACAGACCTGTTTGGGTTTCAAAGGCTGTTGGCCCTCTCAGTACCAATCTGTCCCTATGTTCCTTTCAGCAGCATTGACCTGGAGCCAAGTATCACACACCACCCCCCTCTTTAAACTACATGCACACACATACACACACACATACACACACACACACAGCAGCAGCAGCAGCACTCCCCTGAGATAGGCTGCACAACAGTACAGCAGGTGTTGGGGGGGTGGGGGTGACATGCTAGTGCAGTTGGCATTTTTAAGACTAGCTAATGACAGAGGTTGTTGGAAGTGTTGTCAAAGCATGAACAACTCATGGTTTATTTTGGAAAAAGGTGTTATAAAAGAATTTCACCTTGTGATTCACACAACGCACACACTCAGCACAGGGGAGGAGGTTCAAAATTAGTGTCAAGCATGATAAAAAGAAGCTCTGTCAGAGTAGCTCTCATTAGAAAGATATAATGATATTACAAAGACGAGATGATTACACGGATGAGACAGTGGAAGGGTGTACGTAAGAGACACTGCATACAAGTAAAGTTCAGCACATTTTTAAAGTGTCGGCACAATTCAAAGCTTAGTATAGTTTTAAAGCTTCTCTACCAACTCATGTAACTATACTGCCATGCTAGTTTACTGTCTTACAGTTAAGCTTACTGTCTTAAAAAGTAAGTAAAGAACGTATTGTGCTTTTGATGGTCATTTACAGGTGATGAACCCATTTTGCTCAAACCATTCCACCAGCCTTCATTTTAGCTCTACTCTGCACCGCCCCCCGCCGGCATTTGCATCTGTCTGCCTCGAAAGCAATTACAGGCAGAATAAGTGGTGCCAGAAATAGAAGCGCCGACAAGGACCGGCATTGGAGGCGACAAAAAAACCTGGATGAGTCAGTGCACACAGTCAAGGATCGCTCTGACAGTAGGTGATCTCTCCCTCAGCGAGAGTCTGATGACATTTATATTGGCAGGAAATCTATTAATAAGAGGGACTCACTCGCCACGCAGCCATTGGGATGATAGTGGCATATGGTGATGGAGTTGACTCACAGGGAGGGATCTCAACTGCAAAGGCAAGGGGTGCAGAGAGTGGTGATGGCAGAAGGAACCTAGTAGTTTACTGTGGCACTGAGATATAAATGCTTTTTGATGTGCATCTGCTAGCAACGAAATGCAGCTCAGTCTTGCTAGCAATATGATGTATGTCTGATGTTAGCGGCTTATGAATGGGATATGGAGATATAAGTTGCTTTAAGTCCTGTGTGATCGATGGGAGACAAACTAGCTGAAATGTTTGAAATAAACTGTATGCTCTATGTTGGAAGGCAGCACAGTGGTAATGCAAACGATTCATTTTACTGCAGCATTTGTCAAATCTGATGTGATGCCATGGGCACCTTGCATCCATTTTTTTTTTTTTTTATCTTCCCAGGGTTCAGTACAGGACTCAGTGTTGTACCAACTAAATTTAATGACACCTATACAAATTCTGCTATTACACTTCAAAGGCTTTTAAATCATTTTTTATCATCCATTCCTTTCCTAATTGGTTTTGAGTAGAGCAGATGATAAGACTGTGCTGAAGCCTGCCAAGTTAAAACATTTCCCCAAAGGTGGTTGAGCCAGTCTGGAGCACTTGTTCAACCTTCAGGCCCAAAGCAGAGGCAATGCAAACATCTTCTGTAGACTTTATGAAAGGCTATGTAATTCATATGTTGCCTGATACAGTAGCTAAGCTTACATAAACCAGCTCAGTCTTTACTTCAGCCCTAACATTACACCAACACTGGTCTATGACACAATCTTCATGTCAATTTAACCAAGATAAAAAATATTTTGTTATCATGATCTTGTTAACTGAGATGTATGTTTTAGAGGTTGTTGTTGTTGTTTGTTACAGAATAGCTAGGCTACAATCCTCTGTTTGACCTTTTAGCTAATAGCTAGGGTAGCAATAAGATACTTCCGGGATACGTCCATTGTTTACCAACATTCTAAACTCCCTTATTATGCCACCATTAGCAATCAAGCCAACATTTGTGTTCATAAGAGCAAAATAAATGCTGGTACACAAGACGGCAATCACTAAAGCCTACAACACTTCAGGCTTCTAGCATCGACTACAGGCTATTTGGATAATGCATGTTAATCATACTTAGAGGATGCTATTAATTCCTAATAGGTACAAGCGTATTAATCACGTGTTGACAATGAACATGAACATATGCAGTAGTGTCAGTAGGCTACAAAAGGTCTTGCAAAGATACAAAGTCTTTAATTGCAAAATAGTAACTGAAGGTAATCTAATCCTCTTTTCTTCATTATGTTTCCTCCCACGCTTAAAGTTTGGTGTTAATTATTCAGTGTCATGAGCATCTCCCACACCACAGACAATCTGAAAGGCTGCGTTTGGTGGAAGGTGGCAAAAGCCATTCTACTGGCTGACACTGTCAACACTCTCACAATGCTGTGTCTATCACATCTGTAACCTTTATTGTGTTTGCTTTACGCTGCTGCTAAAACAAGCCCTTGTCAGAGCTATTACTATGCCATAACCACAGCTTTCTTCCACGCCACAAACCACCACTCAGCTTAATGCAGCACAGTCCAGCACAGCACATCCTTAACACGTATAAGACAGTGTGACATCCTGATTTTGTCAGCAGCTAGCTCAGCTAGCTCAGCTCGTCAGCGCATGGCTGGCTCATGCATGTGCATCTGTCTGCCTTCGGCACTGGCACACACTGTGACATCCCCCGCTGTGCTTGTGTTTGACATGCCCTATGACAAAAGAGACAATTCAGTCCCACTCTAATTGCCTCTTTTCTTTGTCTTCTTCCATCTCTCTTCCACGTCCCTCCTCTCTCTCTTTCTCTCTCTCCCTCTTTCTCTCCCTCCTATACTGCTCAACTGTTCATTTGCTGGCTTGGCCCGCTTCTCATGGTTATGCGCTCCATTTGTTCCCGAGTGCCGACGGCCAGGCCATCCAGCCGTCCCGGGCGACCATCCGTCCGTCCTAGTCTTGGACAGAGAGAGCAACAGAGGCTCATATGTGCTGGTCTGTGCTTGGCTCCGTGGTGGGCGGCTTCCCAACTCCTGCTGAGATCACAACCCAGCAGACCCAGGCAGGGGCCCAGGAGTTTGCCACTGCTAAATCAGATGAAGACATGTCATGACGGAACGGGGTGGGGTGGGGAGGTGCGGATTGAGAGTCACAGATCAGACTCCATGGGAGGTGGACACCCCTGTTTCAGATCCAGATCACGACACACATGAAAGTGGCAGAAAAATAATGAGGCAAATCTAAACGGCCCATGTCCCTGAAGGGGCCCTGTGGCCCCTTTGGTCTTTTGGCCTCCTAATAGTGCCTCGTGATCTGCAAATGTGGCAGCCTCGATTGGCACAGTGCACGTCATGGCTCTGCAACCACTCACCCACCAAGCAACCAGCCTCTGAAAAGGAGGCAGGAGAAAAAAGCAGGGATGAGACAAGTCTGTTGTTTCAAGTTACTTCACACATCTTGCTCCCCCATCGCAGTGTGAACACCCACAAAGAGGCGAAAAACCACAGCAAAACAACAACAAAAAAGTGACACGAGGAAAATTTATTTTGGATCAGCTCATTAAATACTTTTCTGAGAACAGCGGATGTTGCCAACTTCTGCCTCTTTATTTCCAGTTCAACCCTTTCACCTACACGTCTGTTTCGACTCCTGTTTCCCTCTGTTACATCCATCCTAACTTTCTCTCTCTCTCTATCTTTCATTCCCTCCCCCCTTTCTCACACAATCTCTCACACATGCAGAGGAAAAGGCTGTTCACCATGTCGACATAATACTGATTTGTGACCTGTCAACACCCCAATACTAGCAGTAGCAGCGATTGAGCTGAAGGTTCGATCATAAAATGGGGAGTGGGTGCTTTATAAATGGACTGCACATAGATAAATGATGCACTCTTTATAGTCATGACAGCTGGAGGCAGATGACCTAAAACATGGGTCACTTCCCTTGACTGACCTAGTATGGCTCGGAGGCTTGTTGTTTTGTGAAACAGTGACACACACACACACTGTAACTGTCACAGAATAGAGGACTATTTGTTTCTTACTTAACATCATTGGTCCAGAGACAGCATGAGGTATGCCTCAGGTCACTCTCATTAGCGCACAGGAGTGGTACTCCTGCCCATGTTGTTATCCAGCATCAACAACAGTCCCAAATCTCTGCCCTAACAAACAACATTCTGCCAACTAAACACGGCTTCTTCCCACCAACACCATCTATTTTTCACCAGCTAGATTATCCAAGACACACACTCACCACACCCCCCATACACCACAACAATATCTCCCCATCAAAGGCCATAGAGTATTGAGACATCTATTGCCCAGACTCACAGACACAAATTTCTGTCTTTGTAAATGGGACACATCTCTCTCTCTCTATCTCTGTCTTCCACACATACATGCGTTTGCGCAGTAAAAAAAAGCAGATACACAAACCGAGAGCCATGTTTCATGTTGTTGCCTGAATGTGCTGTGTGAATGAAAGAGCGAGTGAGTGGCCGAGAGAGCGAGCGAGGGAGCGAGTGACCTAGATCCATGGAGAGATGCCCCGGGGATTGTGGGAGTCATTCATGTGGAAGGTGCCTTTGAAAGGGCGAAGGGCGAACCCTCGTTCCAAATGTGGGCTAATTTTCGGAGCCAAAAATGAACCTGGGTTGTGGGTCCAAGAGCGATTGTGCTTCATCATCATCGGGCTCGGGCACGACGCATAAACACTGGCAATAAGAGCATGACCTTCTGCTCCCTCACCTTTACTTACTTACAGTACACACTCAGCTTTTTATAGAATGATCACATGGTATTCACATGATTTCACATGGTTTATGTAACATTCCGTGACCATCTCACAGAACACATAGGAGGTTTCTTAGTAGTGATCGTTGAGGTTGGTTCTCTGCTGCTACGGTGCTAAAGGTATCTTTCCACCGCCTCTGCTGAGTAACATTTTCTTGTGCAATTATCAACCTGCAGTGGGATAATTAGTGTTGAACACGTCAACATTTTTATTAAGGTAAATAATGGCATGGACTTTTCACCAGACAATAGTAACTCAAATGATCCAAGTCCATGAAGTTTTGTGTAACAAAGTGCTAAAGTATGTATTAAGGTATGTTAATATATAATAATAAGGTATGTTAGCTTTGTCTTCTTCACTATAAAATGTTACCCTGAAAAGGAATAAAAAATGTAGACATACAGTTAAAAAAAAAACTCTTTCAAGGGCATTCCACAAATGAACTGCACTTTACTAAATTATTATTCATTTTTCCATTCTTTTGTGTTTACTGATGATAATTATTAATTTTCAATATTTTGTTGACTCTTCCAGGGAGCATAGAGTGAAACCATGACACACTGTTTACTTTGTCAGCCTCCCAAATGCCAAGCCTTTATGGTCACAGAGTCAGAGCTGCAGGGTCCCGCAGTCTGTTGACTCCCAAGCCTGAGTAGCGCTGGTAGACACCTCCCTAGGCTGGTATGCCATTACCACCTCCCATGGAGGCAGATACAAATCTGCTCTGTCCTTTTGCTGTGACTGCTTCCGTCCTGGAGGAGTGAGTGACTAATCCCTGTCTGGCTGTGGGCACCGTGAATGAGTGTCCCCCTGTGGCGACAGGTTTTTGGGGAAGTCAGCTGTTCCCCCTCAGAGGGACAGGGAAAAGAGACAGACTGGCAGAGTGGAGTCTCTAGAGCTTTCTGCTGTAAGGGCTGTGGGTGGGTTGAGCCTTGTGTCTCTCAGTCTCTTTCCCCACCATGGCTCCATAGCTTTGTTATCAGTGGGCAGTATTGTCCAGTAGACTCTCTCATGCAGTCATGAGTCATACTAACACACCTCCCCCCGGACACTAGCCCACATTCACCCATCACCATCTGAGCAAACATCAGCCTGAAGCAATGGTGAAGAGGGCCATGGACACAGACTACAGACTTTATCAGAAAATTCTACAGATTATTTTAACCTGTGATTTATACCTTGACCTTCCTAAGAGTACTCCAGGGATTGTTCAATAGCACTTTCAGCTTCCCCTAGAAAATGGACTACTTCTCCTAGGGAGATAAGCAAAATTAGCACATTATTGCAAATGTATCTTTGCATCTATGTATCTATGCAAATGTTTTCTTTGAGGTAGCTTGTACATTCCAGTGGGTGTAGTCCAAACAGGTCAGTTTTCCAATCTCTAGTCTCAAACTTTGCTTGGTAAATGTCCATAAATGTCCATGAATCGGTTTTCCAAACAACATAGTGAACTGAAGTGCTGTTTCCTAGAAGCATATGAGATTTGTGCAGATTTTACGTCAGGAGCTGCGGAGGCCATTCAGGTCAAATTCCTAAAGGCCAAATCTTGGCAGAGGTTTGTGGTGGTGGAAAACAGTTTGGAATACCAGCACCTCACCCTTGTGACTCTGCATTAACTAAAGACTAAAGACTAAAAACTAAAGTCTGACTCTGGAAATTTGCTGGATTTCCTGTGGAATGTATTTCAAAAATCAATTCAGCAAAAAGAAACTTGTTTTAACCAAGTCTATATGTCACTAACTTTGTTCTTTGGTGTACTCTCTGTCTATACACACGTTGCCTCTATCTGATAGAAGTGATCAGATTCAAAATATGTCCCCGACTTATGATTCATTCCCGACAAAACATTAATAACCTTCCTTGAACGTCACCACACAGACCCAATGAGTCACACTGCTTTGAACCAACACCCATGAGATTCCAGAATATGCGAAATGAGTTCAGGCTTTCAGGAACCACACAATCACCAAGCTGACAGGTTGGGAAATGTTGACACCTTCATCACAAGCCAAATTAGAATATTGTTTAAGCTCACGGCACAACCTAATGGGAGGGTGTGGTGACAATTAATGTTATCATTACTTGTCGACACGCAACCGATGACCCACAAAAATGCGCTTTGTCATTTAACACGACAACATCCAGATATCAATAATTTCCTTTAGTCTCACTTACAGTGCAATCTTTTCAATGGGATTTAGACATTATAGGAGTAATGTCACATGATGTGTATAGGGAATGGTTGTCTAATGTATGATTTGTATAGAGAATTAATGTATATTGTACATCTCCATGATGTGCATGCATATAGAGATGATGATGATAGCAAAAGACTGTGTGTCTGTGTGTGTGTGTGTGTGTGTGTGTATGTTTGGGTAGCTGTGAATTAGGCAGGCTGAACATATGTACAGTGTGTCTATATGTTTCTGTGGACATGTATGTGTGTGTGTGTGTATGAGTGTGTGTGTGCACGCACGGCTGCCTGTGCCTGTGTGTGTGTGTGTGTGTGTGTGTGTGTGTGTGTGTGTGTGTGTGTGTGTGTGTGTGTGTGTGTGTGTGTGTGAATGTGTGAGAGTACAGGCCAGCCTGTGGTTATGTTCCTTTCCAACCCAGTAGGTCCCACATGTGATTGGAGTGATCATTCAGGCACAGGGCACTCTGGCTCTCACGTGCTTACTGCTCACTTCTCCAGCTGCTGTTTACCTCTCAGCTCTGTCAGACCAAACCACTAGCTAAAGCACATCTAATTTGAAATACTGAAAACATATCAAATAGTAATCAGCACTTTACACGTGACACATTTGAAGGACTCTATGAGAAACGCAGCTGTGCTAATGAGAGCGATGTTGGGAACATAAACCCTCCAGGAGAGGACGAATACTGAAAAAACTTCATGATGTCAGCGGGCTGAATAGTCACTCCAGCTCCATCAAATGGCAATTACTTGAGAAAAGGTATCAGCTGAGTGTGTCAGTTGCCACTGTTTAAAATGTTCAATTTGTGATGGCGATAAGACTACAGGGTTGCTTAATGCAGGGTTGCTTGTCAAAGAGACATGATGTCTACATCATGTAGAAGAAACAAAACATAAGAAACAAAAATGGGAATTTTGCAAATAAAATGGAAATTAAAAAAGTAATTTTGTGTAATCAAAACAATTATTAGCTTAACCTCCTTATTTATTGAGCTATAATTCAAACTCCCAGTTATTTTAACACATCTGAAAGGCAAATAACAGCAAATATTGAGCATAAAAGGTCATCCACTTTTGATGCAGTGTTTACCCCCTCCTCCCCCTGGGAATTTGTCATGACTCAGACCTATAGCCCTTTATGTAGGCTTGCACACATAGTACAGATCAGTGAAGGCCTGAATCACATGTCTGCAGCAGAGGTGTGTGTCTGCTTGCAATGTTATAATGAGGTTGTATTAGTCATGTCACGGAATTTTTCAGTGGGGAATTTTTTTCACATTATGTTGACAAAGTAAGTGGCATACTGTGGGCAGAGATATGTGTGCACACACACACTCACACGGACACTCACACTCACACATGTACACACAGGCACACATGGGCACACACTCTCTTACAGACACACACACACACATGTACACACACTCTCACATGTGACACTCTCTACAGTCTGTGTGTTTTGTTCTATGCATGAATTGGTGGCATAATACTTTTTTTGTTATTGACCCTCTCCATTTTACGGAGGTCACTATGAGTGACCTTTCTGTTTATGGCTGCACACACTCCACCATCAACCCCTCACCCTCTCATGGAGGCAGTGACGTCTCACTGTTCAACAGACAATGCTGTCTCTGTGGTCTGCAGGCAACGTTTGCCACACTACCACAACACGGCCCTGTGTTCCAAAACAAACCCTCACGCCTGAGGTCACGCAGACTCGCCACTGTCTGCCGCTGGTGCTCTCCTCCTCCCCCATCCCTGACTTTTGTTTTCTGATACAGTGGTAGTGGTGACTGCGCCTGACACACACACGCATACACACACACACACACTCACTCACTCACTCAGCCAGCCTCCCTTTTTTGGTTGTTTTTAGCTGGTGGAGAGTGAGTGGAGACCTGCCAAAGGCTTTGAGTCTTTGGTGGAAAACAGTGTCAAGCTCAGTCACAATTGGTCATCAGCACTTCAGTGATTGATGCTGAGGGGATATAATCTGCTCCTTGTTTTAAGTAAACACAGGTTATGGCTGTGACAAACACAGGAAGCTTGGGTGAGCCAGTGACCTAGATCTTGCTTTTTTTTTTTCATGAGACATCCTGTAGCAACCGGTGTGTCACCTGAATAGGTAGGTCTGGATAAAGAATATCTTGGTCTCTAGTGCTGCTTTGATGACAAATGATGGCAAATGATGACAGATGATCGCACCTGCTACTGGCCATTCAGCAACTATAAAATCAACAAGGATTTCACAGGCATGTGGACATGAAGCATAATGTCTATGTTTCTACAGTACATAAAGAAAAGTTGTCCACACACAAAACATATAGCTCCCAGTGAGTTTTTTTATATATTTGCAACATTTCAAGACTCTGACTCTTCTACAATCTTACCTGTAAGCCCGAGGAAGAGCCTCAGTGTCTGTGTGGGGGGCTTGAAACACTGCAAGTAATAATAAAAAACTCACTGGGAGTTACATGTTTCAGTGTGCGGACAACCTTTATTTATGTACTTTTAAACGTCTGCGATCCTGCACCCATCCAAGTTTTTTAAGGGGATGTGCGCGGTCGTACGCTTTTTTGTATGTTTTTATAGTGACTGTTCCCCCCACAGCATTCTATTGAATAGGTTTCAAATGGCAAGAGGCAAACAGAAGACGCTTTTAACTTATGAGATTACGGATGAGGGTAATATCGCAAATAAGGTTTGGTCGGTTCTCATTGAGTTTAGTTTGAAAAAGGTGAGGATTCATGACAACAAACCAAAGCAGTGGGCTTGGTGCAGGAGGCCGGGATGAGTCAGTGTGCTTTCATACCTCCCCTCACCTTCTCCTGCCTTACGCAGTAACCAGTCTGTGAATGAGGTGCAGTAGCAGCGAGCTGCTGAATAGAGGTGAGAGAAAGGTTTAGATGCATTTAGAGATTTACCGTCCGTGCTGCACCCACTGTGAGGGTGAGGGGAGTCATCTCGAACATTCCAGCAATTTCTCTCCCAAATCATCTACTACTAAACTATTAAAAGAATTGGTCTGTATTCCACTACTGTGATCTTTGCAGGCTCCAACAGCAACATATTACGATGAATTCACCACAAAACTGCTGGCTGCAGACTGCTATTATATCCTTCACCGGAACCATTGAAACTGTACACACAGTATTATTGCACTGTGTTATGGATGGGCCTTGGAGTTGACTGAATCTTGCCTTTCTGACTGATGTCTGCACTTCAGTCTACACGTACAAAATAACACAGGACCGCCTATGTGACAGCAACCCCTACAAAATAGTTTGGGATTGTATCATATTTACAATGATAACAGACTGCGGAGCTGTGGTTGTAGTTTTTACTGTGCCAGCCGGGTAAATAAAAGATGATTTTCGTTTTTCTGTCTGAAAGTGATATGTGATTGGGATATGCAGTTCTGGATAATAGGAGCATGAACAGTGAGTCATGTGTACGTTCCTTCCTCTCCAAGACTATGTGTGTGCTTATGGAAATGCTCATCCTAGTAAAAGTATAATTTTTGCTTTTGCATTTCATGTGCATCTACATTTGTCATTAAAATATCATTAATTGAACTTTCTATGAGCACACTGAAAAAAGGGCGAAGGGTTCATCATTGCCAGGCAAAGTCACTATAGTGTTTCATTTAGTTTCCACCATAACTTTTCTGTTGGTCCTTTCAGATATTTGACTGAAAAAACACCAGATACAACACAAGCTATACTAGAAGCATGACATACATTTGCAATTCTTTAACACAGGGAATGGTCTGACTCTAATGAGGCACTTAGACAAGAAAATATTTGATATTGAACAAGTGAATGAATGGAAACAGAAATAAATGGATAAATAAATAAATAAATAAATACTAAATAAATAAATGCGTAAATAGGCTTAGAGGAGGCTAGCAGTTATTGGGCCTGAAAGACGCTGATGGATGCCACTGGAGCGAGACAATGCATGGGCCAGCTGGCATAGAGCACATGGCCACCGGGCTCTAGCCCACGCCACACCACATCATTCCCATTTGCTCCTACCACCTCCACAGTCTTACTTACCCACCAGCACCCCCACCTAACTGCACAGCCAGGACACACACACACACACACGCACACACACACAGAGAGAGGCCTTCCTGCTTCTACAACCACAGCCTCATTCACCCACTAAGCCATGCAGCCAGCACGAGGCCTTGCTACACTGGGTCACGGGCAGCACCAATGACATTCACTGACCAGAGGATGGCTCAGACCGTCCTGCTCAACCAGAGACTACTCGATAAGGCCTGAACCTAAACCATTTTGAATGCTTTGCTCCAAAGTGGCCATCTAGCACACACACACACAAACTGCGGATGTCAGATATCAGATAAATCTTTAGTGCCTGTGCCCACTGACTCTGCTTGAATGACACAGTTTATGTCGACCGTGTGAGGAGGGGTGATGCAGCCCTGATGTCACAGCCATTGGAGGCCTCTTCAAGAGCTCAGTAGGGGGTGGGGTGGGGCTGTTTGGGTGTTTTTCACTTACTGGCCTCTCCAGTCAGTGGCCATGCTGACCATGGCTCCTACGCCATTATACCCCCTTACAATCAATGCCTGCTACTGCTCTCATTTGGCCCAACTGTTGTCCTAATGAGAGGTATAATAGTCAGAATAAAGATGTGCAATTCCACTGAGAAATGTTGTGTTATTTGACTAAGCAGCAGGTGTTCAACTCCAAATTTCCCTGGTGGGGAGAAATTATCTATAATGAAGTTTCAAACGAGCTATTATTTCCACTAGAGCCGCTGAGTGGAACTTCACAGTCAGTGGATACACAGACGTGAGAGGAGGTTGAAGATACACACCACAATAATGCACTTGTGTGAGGAAAGCAAGTGCTGTACATTGATGCGGTAACACTATCGTGTTTGGAGCCACATCTGAGCTGTAAGGTTAGCTCGGAAGTGGCTGTACATTTCACACCTCACACACACAGACACACATTATGCACACATATGCTCAAGACACAAAGTACACCTCATGCACACACACACACGCACACACATCCAGATTCAGAAGGCGAAGGAGGTGAGGGAGGAAGGAAGCACTTGATCAAAGAGAGATTTCCAGTCATGCAATGTTGAACCACACAATATATAAATGAACACCCTTAGTGCATTTTAAAATAACCATCCTCCTTTAAGCACTTTAAGCACAGTTTTTTCCAGACGAGCCATCTTGTTGTGGGAGAAGTGAGAAGTTTGGCTCTGGAGAAACACTTCCTCTGCTGTGTCATTGGGAGCAGTTGTGAACCAGTGAAGGTAACAACAGTCACATTGTTTTGCTAGGCGCCAATTAGAAATGAGACCTGGCATGAGCGTTAGCAAGCGCGTGTTTATTTATATCTCTGCTTTTTTAAACAAATGTGTCGCTGCCCCCCAACACTGCTTGGTCTTGCCCAAGAATAATATGATTAAATCGAGACCGCGGCGGTGAACTCTCCACAGCTCGCCGTTATGTAAGTGGCTTGGTTCCTAACAGGAGACACTCCACAAGCTGGCCCCCAAAGCATCACTGGTAGAGCTTTGGCTAGCTGGGGAATGCTCCTCTTCATATCCTATCTCATCACATGGGTGACCCCGTAGCCTGTAACACCACCCTCCTCCCCCCCCAAATCATGCATTATGCAGGAGCTCAGAAGCACGCTAGGCATGCTAGCCCAGCATTCTATAGCCCTGAACCCATGTGAGCCCTGCATACACAAACAAACTGACAGCATGGCAAAGTATAGAACACTGTGGAAAATGAAAACAAATATAGTGCAGAGTCAGTCAGCAGCAAAAAAAATAAATAAATAAAAATTGTGTGAGAAAGAAAATAGGGCGAGACAGTGAGAAAGAGAGAGACCTCGAATGAGTGAGAGAGAAAGAGAAAGAATGAAAGAAAGAAATAGAGACAGACAGAGAGAAAGAAAGCATGCTCTAAAACAATTCCTCTTTTCTCTACTTGAACTCTGCTACAAAGCAACAAAGCACTGCACAGCCATAATTGCCAAACAAAGTTGGGCTTGATGGGTGCACCATCAGGCTTTGTGCTCGCCTGTGGTTTTGGTTTCAGTGCTAAATGTATGTCACTGCACTTCAGCAGATGCATAACAGAGACCACATGACCCCACATATTCACAGAAACACACTGAGCAAAGAGGCCAGAGACAGTGACAGACCACAGAGACACAGTACAAAAGGACACTAGGAGACTAAAGGAAGATCTCTTTTTAAATGAGAGAAAAAGAGAGATAAATGAGAGATAGATTGAGAAGGAGAGAGAGAGGATGTGTGTGTGTGTATATGTCCCTCAGAGAGATAGAAAGAAAGAAAGAAAGAGAGAGAGAGGTATATGTGTAGGATATAGAGAGACAGAGAGACAGAAAGTATGGGAGAAGAGAAGCTTATACTCACGGTGCTGGACGTGGTGAGGTGCCCAGTGGCAGAGCTAAAGCCAAGCCCACGTAGTCGCGTGTCCACTGGAGGCGTGCACCAGGAGGAGGAGGAGGAGGAGTGGGGGGTTGTCAGGGACAGGGAAGAAGGAGGGGGGGACTCCCGTCTCTCAGCTGACAGCCACACAGACCAGGTTAATCCACTCCAGGGGTATCTGCCTGCTGTTGTGTGCGTCCGAACAGCAGTCCTCTCTCTGGCTTTCCAACCTCACCTCCTCACATGCAACTCGCTTAGATAAGAAGTACAGGAGAGGGAGGGAGATCAAGAGAGACAGACAGATAGAAAGAGAGAGAGAGAGAGAGAGAGAGAAAGAGTGGATGAGAAGGAAAGAAAGAAAAAAAGGGGAACAACTAAAAACAAAGAGGGAAAGCCAAAAAAAATATACATACGACAGGAAAGCATGTCTGAAGGGTTTTATACTCAGAGCACTCTCTCCACCCCCTCCCCTTTGTATCCCCGCCTCCATTGTTATAGCAACGGCCAATCAGGTAGCAACTTCAAACAAGCCCTTCTCCTCTCTATAAATGCAGTATGGAGTGGGTCTTTGCACAGTGGTTAATGCAACATCCCACTGTGTGTTTGTATGTGTGTGTGTGTGTGTGTGTGTTCGTTAGAGAGAAAGAAAGAGAGAATTTATTGTGAGAATTGCAAATGTGTTTAATTAGCAGATGCAAGCATGAGCAGCTCCATTGGCCACTCAGCATTCAAGTGTGCTTCTGAGGGGGGTGGGAAGAGAACACATTTGGATATACAAGCCTTGAAAGAAAAAAAATACTCAAAAAAGCTAGCATTGAGATGTGTGAAAAAGATAGAAATATACAACCATGTTACCTCTCCACCCACACACACAATGTGTGAGTATCAGTGTATTAAATATGGCATGTTGTAAATTGTTGGTTGCAGTGTGTAATAACAGAAAATATAACTAAGAGATCAGCAAATGTTCATGTTCATGTTCATGTTCAATGATGGCAGTGATAATCGTGTAATCATGATAATAAGAATGTAGATGAGATCATAGGCACACTCACTGAAACTGCTATTAACTAGCTTAAGAGCTGCCCCCCCACACACACACACACACACACACACCCACACACACACAAACAGATATTTTCATTGTGATGATCAGGCGTTATGGATTATGCAACCGACTGCCAAAGATGGCCATCTTAACCATGGAAAGGGCAAATATTTTCAACTGACTGCTTGAAAGCTCTCAATAATCAAACAAAGGAGTTATGTAATGCTGATTCATAAAAGTGGTTTTCCACACTGTAATGTGTTTTATTTTCAAATGTCAAGATAGACACTTACACCACTGGGATGATACTGGCCTTCAGGAGAACACAGAAGTCACAGCTCTAGTTTAGTAGCCCATTTAAACAAGTGGACATAACAGCATTTTGACCAAAAGCCTACATGTAGGCCTAATACCAGGAAAAAGAAAATAAACGCTTAGCTCATTTGGTCAAGGAAATTGTGAATGTGTGTAGCAGGAGTGAGTCAAATAGGCTACTACACTCTCTAGATAAGAGCTATTTATTTAGTAAACGGCAGCTCTGCTCAGAATATACGGGGATAACGGCCAACGAGGTGTCCAGTTTGGTGGAAATGTTGAGGTGCAGGCAAAGAACTGCAGCGATGTGCATAGCGAGAAGCGGAGTTGTTTCCGCCGAGTCATTATTTCCTCGAAGGCCGTTATCCTGCTTATCTCCCGTTTGTATTTAGGATATATATATAACTTTCTTTATATTTAGGAATCATGTGCATGTGCAAGTCAGCATTCTATCATGAGAAAAAAAATACCTCCTGCCTCCTTTTATCAAACCTAGTTGTTAGACCTGTGTATAAACGGACATAAATTATACAATGTGACATTAGCCAGGTATTCATCCAACCCAGGCATATTTTGACCATTTGAATGAGAAATCCTAACTTGAAAATCTTTATTCGGAAACACTTTAATTTTCATGAATGCATGTAAAAGATGCAAATGGCTTGAAGGAAACCCATCTATTGGACCAAGTGATAATCCACAGCATGTACGCGCATACACACACACATTAAAGTCAAAGCCATGGTTTACTTACTTTTTAGGAGCTTCATACATCCCAGCATTGCATTCCAGTGTACTATGTATAATTATGTATGTCCACAATGGTTGTCCTCTGCAGTGTTTGTGGAAACACTGTCCTATGTAAATCTGTTCATTTCATTTGAGTCAAAGAGGTCCCATGTAATCTAATATTACACCTTTTAAAAAAATAAGTTACAAATTACATTGTCTCTGATGACTTAGTCTAATCAAGCACTTCCTCACCATGCACTGGACATGAGATGTCAAGAAATGAGTATCAGTGTATTAAATATGGCATGTTGTAAATTGTTGGTTGCAGTGTGCAATAACAGAAAATATAACTAAGAGATCAGCAAATGTGAGAGACAGCAATGTGATCTCTTAACAGGACAACCAGCCTAGTATCTGCAGTATACCAACAGCATCTCTTTTTATAACTTCTGCATTTGGGGTTTGAAAAACCCTATTGCTTATGTCAGTCTGCAGGATTATATGGTAATGTTCCTCAAAGCGTTCCTCAAAGCGTAAACATTTTAGCCTTTAGTGCTCCATGGTAAAACTATGATTTTAGCCGTTAGTGCTACAGATGGAAGCACTGTTGTGGAAGGACCGTTTTTCTTCCTTTGATTTATTATCTATTCATTATTCACCATATTGCATTGTTTTGTTCAAGCGCTATACAATCCTGAGGCTGAGGTCTAACACACCAAATTGATATAGTCAATAGGACCGACTTAATGGGACCAAACAAAGCAAAAAAGCCCCAAAAAACACCACTTTAGTAAATGCAGACAGCTGGACAGCCAACAAGTAATGATCCAAAAGGTCAAAGTGCACCTCGGAGTGTATGATCAATGACAGGCACAGCATGGTTACGTAACAACATCAATAGAGTCTGTGAGCTCTAGGCACAGACAGACAGTGGACTCACAAAGCCAATGGATTGTTATCTGCACACCAAATTCCTTTCTGGAAACATGAGATACATCTACTTGTGCTGCTACACTGACTGATGCATGGTCAAAGGACTTGTTTTACATTGGCAAAAGATCCCAGCCTGTGTAGCAGATTTTCAGAGATGACTGACACAAACAGTAAAGACAATAACACAGAGTTTATGTGTCAAAAACATTATCAACCAACTTTATCAACCACCGAAATAAATATTATTTTAAGCAACACATAGTCAGTATCTAGCCAACAAGGAAATACCCAGATTGTGTTACTAACATACTAAGGACTGCCACTTAGAATGATTTTGAGTAAATAACCAAATTAGCTCAACCACAGGAAATACAATCATCTGTTCACCCTGCAATTTTTTTTCTTCGGTTGATTACAGCATCTTTCAGCTCAGACCAAAGTGCGGTTCTTAATTGGTCTATTTTTCAGCAATTTTCTGTGAGGAATAAAATAATCAATAACACTGGCTTAACAGCTATGACTGTACACTCAGAGGTTTGTATTCTGCTACATAAAAAAGATGCTCTTTTACAACGTGAAATCTGGTGTGATTCAATCCATAGCCCTGTTGTTCGAGGTCACCGAGTACTGTCTGTAGGAAAAAGAATAAGAAAATTGAATACATAGACATATGTAATTTAAAACATAGCCCGAATAGCAAACTGGCAGCTAACATGATCTGAATGGGGCATAGGAAAATGAAACTGAAAGTGAGTTTCTGTGTCCCATTCAGTTCGAGTTCGCTGACAGTTTACAATTCGGTCTAGTGCAAAATTCTTTTTCTTACAGACAGCACTTGGTAACCTCAAGCAACCAGAATCACACTGTGTTTCTTCTTTAAGCTGAATCTGATTGCACAGACAGTTCTGAGTAATATGGATTTAGTCCCTAAACACAGCTTCTATAACATGAGCTGATAAGGGAGAGACCAATCTGAGACTGAAAAGTCAAACCATAAACAAAGCTGAAATGTTTCTTTAAACTGACGGATGAATAGCCTGATAGTAAAACCAGACCCTCGTTTTACACTTTCGTTTGTACAGAGGGTCTGGACATTCGGTAGTGAGATTCGGATTGCTTGCTTGTGGTGTTTAAGTTTAAAAACATTGGATCAGCCCCTGACTGATATCTTGCCTTGACTGATAGCATTCTAGCTCTGCATTCACAACCCCTCCCTCTGATTGCTGATTGGACAGGTTAAAATGCCCCAAGACAACAAGCTCAATGGGATTAAATCCAGACTAGTACTATAGGGAGATGAATCAAGCAGAAGTGCAAGGAAGGCATGGCCAGGCTAACGGATGATAAGATGTTGCCCTCTCTCACTTTCTCTGCTTTTCATCATGTTAATCTATTATTATTAATAATAATTAACAATTAATAATGAATAATAATAAAGTGCAAAGAGTACCAGTATGTATCTCCAGTTTAAGCAGCTCTCTCTTTTCTCTCCTCCCTCCAGGATAAGACATCTTATCTTGAACACACTATGCAAAATATAGCACAAATTAACAGTTCCATTAGTCTATAACTATATATAGCACAAATTCACACTAAGTTGTCTGAAAGTGCAACTTTTAGACATGTACATCACATACTTCTCTTGCACATACATGTGCAAAGAACGATCTCAGAGGGACTCAACAACAACAAACTTCACTCAGTGCACCAAAGGTAATTACTGGAGCCAGTTCTTCAGGGGGCATTTTTACACCTCCTGAAAACTTGCAAAATCTGCAGAACTGAGCTAGCACGTTGTCAAGAGAAATGTCCCTCAAAGAAAAATATAGACACTCCCCGTGACAAATGAGTATAGTTAACAGGGGCTTAGTGCAGCTTGGACAGAGAAAATTATTTATTCTCTAATGGCATCCACAGGCCAGCTCAACAATTGTACATTAGGATTTCAACTGTGAAGAAAGCATATGATTAAAGGTGTTCTTGCTTCACATACAGCTGCTATTGTACACAAACAAAATAATCATCAGTATGGTTTCTAGTATGGCTTAGAAGCATTGTAAACCAATATACTGCTCTGTTTCCTGTCCTGTTGTTCATAGTAACTACATGTTCTGAAGCACAAGAGGCCGGAGATCTGATTCCCTTTAATCCCAGTGACTTTAGCCAATTCTGAGAGGAAAGACAGATTTTTCATTTTTACTGTATTGTTGTTTCTTTTTAGCATTATTACCTGATTTCCTCAAAGGTGCCCTTCAGTAAAGGTTTGCTGAGCCCAGCAAGCAAATGTTCTGCAAAATTACAATCTATTTCAGGGTTGCTGGCACTAAACTGTCCAGTTAATATTTAATGAACAAACAAGAGTGGGAACACAAAGAGGAGGAGAGAAAGAGAGAGAGAGAGGCCACATTGGCCCTGTCGGTGTGTGTGTGTGTGTTTGTGTGTTTGCACCACAGCTATCTGCAACTTTTAAATAGCCTGTCTGCCGTGATTCATGAAGGCAGGAATGGGGACACTCTGAGTGAGGGGCTATCCCTGACTGAACTCCCCTCCATTCAGCCAGGAGTCAGCACATTCACAATATTAAGCACTCTATCATGTTAACTCCATTAGAGTGGGATTTGGGGGAAATTGGCCAGATTGATTGCACTTAAGAGGGTGCTCTCCTCTGAGATAGATACCCGTCTGATTAGATTCAGGAGTAAATTCTGACTGAAATGCTGTCTGAGGTAGATGATCCATTGAAGGCAAGTTGTGTAAACAAATAACACACTGAGAGTAAAAAAGATGTTCCTCTACAACAGTCTTACAGGACTGATGACTGCATAATACTTCTGTAGCTGCAAAGTGTACTAAAAATGACAGAAAATGAAACGTTATGATTTTCTAGGCTGAAATGACATGGAAGTATACTCTCATTCCGGACTAGTTATCAAGGAAATTTGCCACCACATCTGAAAAAAGTCCCTCCATGTGTCCAAGTTAAGTAGTGCACGCCACTGAACTCATGGTTGCAAAATTCCTTGATTATTACATCAGTATGAGAGTATAGTTCCATATCTGCCTGGAAAAAAGACATGTGTTATTTTCCATTGGTCTTTGCATACTTTGCAACTACAGAAGAGGCAAGTTTTAATTGATAAGCAAAATGTTAATATGCTATTGGTCTACTCTGACTCAATAATCTAGGCTGGAGCTAAAATGGCTGGATGAATTGGAGAAAGGTGATACTCAATTGTTAAACTTATGAGGAGGAGGAAAATGAGTGTATTTCCCCAAATGATGGTGTATCCCTTTAAGCCTAGACACAGAGCTTCTTGGTAAGTTCACGTTCATACTATGTGTGGGTTTTTTGACTCTCCTCGCTTTACATAATGATGTTAGCATTTAATTAGTGTTAACTTTGCCTCTGTGAGTGTTGTGATGTCTTAAGGTCAAACTGGTTGCCTGCAGTTTTGTCTCAGTGAGGGCTGGGGAGAAGGACAGGCAGGCCTGCATCAGCGGATCCCCTCTGTCTCATGCTGAGCAGATGACTGGTGTCACATGAGACCGTGTAATGCATGTGTGTCTTTAACCACATGTTTGGGTTCTGCTAGGATTCAGACGGAATTGAGCTATCCTGTTTGCAAATAATAAATAAAAATGTATAATATAAATAACAATCAGTCAAATGCTAATATTATAAGTATGACATAATAACACTTTGTTATTGTGTAATTAAACAACGAAAGTATAGCCATAACATGATTACAATGTGACTGCAGTTAAATTAAAGGAGAAATCCATT
This sequence comes from Tenualosa thibaudeaui, assembly GCA_027481765.1. Taxonomy (NCBI): domain Eukaryota; kingdom Metazoa; phylum Chordata; class Actinopteri; order Clupeiformes; family Clupeidae; genus Tenualosa; species Tenualosa thibaudeaui. The sequence continues at coordinate 16,527,973 of JAIFZK010000003.1, forward strand.
GTGAATCAATCAGTAATTCCAAAATGGTAGATAACGCTACAGAGGAAACTGAAACACAGTTTACTGTGCTCCCATCAGTTAGTGTTAGCTGCCATTTTGCAAATTTGGTCTACGTTGCGCCAAATTCTCTTATTCTCATACCTACTGACAGCTCCCAGCAACGTCAACAACGTCCCAACAATGTCTATTGATTCATTCTGGATTTCTCATTTATGTGTCCTTAGGTCACCTGCAATGTGAACCAAGTCTCCTCATGATAAGATATCTGGACCTCATATAAATACAGCCAATCAAAACATGTTCATGTTGTCCCTCTCCTACATCTTTTAATTCATTTTTTATCTGTATGGGAAAACTACCACATGAGGAAGCACAATGGGTAAGCTAAAAGGCTGCTCAGATAAGTAGAATTAAAGGTAGAAGACACACACACACACTCACACAAAGCATCAGCAGTGCTTTGAATTATTCCCCTTCAAGCCATAATAAAGGACCGCAGAACAAAAGAGAAAAAGGCATATAAAGGATCAAAGAGGGAGGCTGAATGGAAAAAGAGAAGCCTATTTTTGGTCACTCTGCTCCCCACACAGGCTTGGTGTAGGTGTGCATTTAAAATTAGACTTTCGATAATGTGCTTGAAGCCGAGATCTAAGAAACCTATGGCAAGAGACGGCAAAAGTTCATCTCAGAGTTTGCATTTGCTAATGAGCCATCAGATGGAAAATGTGGAATTAAATTATCCTCATTTTGTCAGATTTGAGCTCACTGATTAGACCAGTGAAGTTTCAAAATAGAGGTGAAAACAGCTTCCTCTCTTTGAAGGTGGAATCACTGAGGGGTGCCTCACAAGCTTGTTTTCTTGAAGGCTTGAATGTCTATTAAGTCAGTCCTGCATTAATCATGCAACCCCACAGGTTGGAAATTAAGAATGCATCACTGCAGTTTATTTGCCGCAGCACAGTGGAGAGGCTCCTTATTTTGCTCACTTTATCTCAATCTCTGGTTCATATTATCACATGAATTGCAAAGCTGCAATGTGTGTGGGTTTGTTTTTTAATAGGTTATAATGATGCTGGCATCTTCACAAAAACTTCTGCTTTACACAGCCTGACACTTTGGAGGAGCATTATGCACATGTGCTATTTGTGCCCCTGGTCTTGATTTTGCAAGCTTTAGAGTGGGTGAAGGGCTGTCACAACAAAGGGCATCTGTGTACTGTTTTGGTCTACTCTGTGAACATGCATCCCTCAATATATCTTCTGTAAACAATACAATCCTGGAGAAAAAAATAAATCTGCTGTCTGACACACAAGATTCCAAACAGAATAGCTGCAATGTCTTGCTCACTGTCAGTTGAGAAGTGTATTTGTCAGTCTGTGGTTGTTATGCAGCCAAACCTCTAGATGGCACTCTTGAGTCATTTGTCACACAAGCAGTCACACAGATTTGAAATGAGAGGCCAGGCTTTCAAGCTGATAGCTGAAACTGAGCTCAGACCATGAAAGCAACAATGAAGCAGACAGTCAACTTGGATCTGAAGTGAGAGAAGAAACAAGTTAGAGGACCTCTCTCATCCAGCAGGATCTTGCATTAATGATTAGTAAGTATTTTGGGTTCCACAATATTCCCATGTTATCCAGAATATCTCAATACAATATTCCAATACCAGTAAATCCCATACAATCATAGCCTTAATCAAATATTCTGAATATCCTGATATACTATCTCAGTCCTTAATCAAACACACTACTTTCTTGTGTTTGTGGTTTGCAAAGAGCTGCTTTTTTGACTGTGCTCTCTAAACTGCAACGGTATAGACATGTCTAGACATGTTTACCCTTCTCATAATATTAACAACTGTCTACAGCCATAATAAATCAGATGAGACTCAAAGGTCTCTGGTAAAATGGGCTGCAGCTAGTCTTCTCCCTCTGCCTTGACCATAACACCATTCTACAGAATGTGACATTTAGAGAGAGTAATTTATCCCCCCCTCCACCCCTGAGTATCGAGCAAATTATGCAGAGAATTGAAGTTTCCACACGACTTTAGACAATTTGTGCCCATCAACAATCTTAATTTGACTTGGATAGGTTGCAATGGTGTGTGGATTGCACCAATTACTTTCCTGCACAGAATGAGACGGAGTGTTTTCACAGCCTGTAGGAGGTGGAAGCACAGGTCAGAGGGCTAGAGAGCTGCAGGGTAAGCCTCATTTAAGAGTCATGGTAGCGACAAAGCTTAAAGCCATGTCCTCCTTGCTTGTTAGCTAGCGTGTCCAATTTACCAGCCTGACTTTGTAGAACCAAAACCTATGAGGTATGAAGTGCTCTGACACTAATGCATGTATCAGTAGACATGTATTTGTATTTTAGAGACAGTTTGTTGACTCAACAGCAGACTAGCAAAATTCTACACACACACCGCAGCAAGGCACCCAATCAACCACACCACTAGACAGATGATAATTACAATGTTTATTGATTATATTGTCGACTTAGTCTGATAGATGACTAGCTATGTATGAATATTTATATTACTAATACTGCTTTCCTCGCCTCTTAAAGACTATACTGTATTATACTATACTGTACACTACACTAGCCTATAATTTACTAGGCTCCAGATAATCCTCAAATGCACAGGAATAAACTATGTGTATATATACGTAGGCCTATATTCTTTTAAATGAACAGCCATTATTAAACAGGCTCATTTAAAAACAAACAGCATCAGTTGTCAATGTCAACCCTACAGATCAAATTGACTTGCTCTGCTGTGGACTCTGCAGGGGTTGCAGGAAAATACAAGCTGCAAACATCACGACTTTCAGACTGAAGCGGCAGCTCTGATTCTTGACAGAAGCTGACGAGTTTTGATCAGAGGAGTAATCAGGGGCAAAATGTCTCCTCAGAGACATCTCCCAAGAATCCCGCAATAAACATCATTAGCTGTAAACAGGGTTTGTTGAGGCAGAAAACAAGATGGAGATATATAATCCTACTACCTACATACACAGAGTCTAAGAGTTGCTCAAACCATTACCACACACACTTAAAATAACTTCTAAAGGACTGGCGTTGAGTCCACTAGTCTTTGTGCAATCAGAAATGGACTGACAATGCATTCTCCTGTGGGAGTAGAAATTCCCTCTCAGTGAGCTCCCTCTGCTGGTGGTCTTATTTGTTCCTTGTGTCTGATATATCTGATGGACTTATTTTTGGTTGGCTCTTATAGATTAGGCTTTGTTCTGTGTGTCAGAAAGTGGTGTGCTGAGTGGTTGACAGTTTCAACCCAATGTTCCCACTAACACTAAGCACTGAACCCTTTAAGACTTCAATGCCATGAATCCACCAGTCATGAAGTCGACTTGTATCGGTTAAGGGTTCAGGGCTAAGGGCACAGGGCAGACATGAGATTCGGGTATGGCCCCAGAAGACCAGGGCCTGGGATAATGACACTTCAATTTGGTCAAGGCATTGACAGCCATACTGGTTTCAGTTCACCAGAGTGGCTGACCTAGCTGTTTCATACAAGCCCTCACCTGTTCACCATCCCATACACAAAGCAGTGACCAAACCTGGGTCTCTTTTTGCAGCGTGACATAACCTCTGCAGCGAGATACCCAAACCTCTTGTGTTAGGTAACTGAATCTCACCTCAGAGGCTGTGAGCACTGAGTTTCAACCCACGGGAACATTCTGCCTCGGCCAGCTCTGTTAAATGGGTCTAAGCCTCTTTCAGACAAATGGGCCAACACCCACCAAGTTGTCTCTTTGGTCCAGTGCCGGATTCCATGCCGTTACCCCCCTCCATCGCTGTGGCACGGTGTGTGAGGTGGCATGGTGTGTTGTGGCGGCGCTGTGTAACAGTCTCGTCCACATCATGGCTGGGTGACTGGCGCTGCTGGTGGGGGGGAGGGGGTGGAGGGGGGGGGCGTGCTGCGGTGAGTCACTCTCTGGCGGACGCTCTGCGGGAACACCGCTCACTCGTCTCCGGTGCCAATGCCACTACGCCTGCATGACAAATACGCCCCCTCCTTCTGTCCCACGTCCAGCAACAGCAGTGCCAACACTACATCTGAATGACAAATATGTCCTAGTCTCTCCAACACATATATACACACACACACATACTACCACCCACCCCACCCACCAGCCCAACCTAACCAGCCACCCCCCAAATACCCCCCTATACTATACTATGCTGTGCTATTCAATATTGCACTATTTTAACTGTACTATACAATCACAGATGGTCTATACTTGTATTTAATAGGTTTCTCATTACCCTAGGACTTTGGATGTTTCCTTACCTTGGATGCTTCATGTAATTATATACCCCCCCTTCCACACACACACACACCAACTCCTATTGTCTGCATTACTGTCCCACAAAACCACTTTGGCGGTGGCAATGGCAGCCTTAGTCACGAGTAGCTTTGGAACGACATGTCCACACATCTTGGCAGGGAATAGGGTGAAAAAAGGTAAAGGAGAAAAGGGGGGAAAAAATGATAAGAGTTGTGAATAGATTGTGTCGATCCATCAGAGGCGCTGGAGAGATTGAGCGATTAGAAGGCAGCCGAAAGGGAAAATTGCTGCAGACCCAATATAGCCTTTTTAAAGACAGGATGTATGTGGCAGGAGGAGATAGAGACGCGTGTGTGCTGAGGACTGATAGAGGCAGACACAGCGATGGCACTGAGATTTGAGAGAAGCGCTGTGGAGATACAGTCCTATGGACAGGAGCAGGAAAGGAAAGGCACAAAAACAGCCTCGCCAGCCAGCTGAACAGGCGCTCTAAGACTGTCGTGGGTGAGACTTACTCAGACAGAGCAGCTAACTTTCTGACGACAGAAAGATGAGAGGAATTATTTTGGAAATGGAGAGATACAGAAAATTACAAAAGAATTGCAAGAGGGTAGAAATTCTCATATGTGGGTGGAATTACTCAGGAAACAGAGATTGCCTAAACCTTGTTTATCTGACTTCAGCTACAGCTGGGGATATTATCCACTGTAATTCAATGATTTTGATATTGCTGATGCAGAGCACAATACAACCCATACGAATGATGAGTAGTTCATAAATATCAACCTGTTATTATCAATGGTGCCTTGAGAGGATCTACACAAAAGGAATGTCTCTATATGTCCAGTTATGAAAATATTAAACACATTCAGGAGATGTCTGCCTCCATGCCTTTTGTAAAGCAACAGGGAAGGGACATGACAATGAACTCACACACGCACACACACACCAAACATACACTCTCTCTCTCTCTCTCTCTCTCTCTCTCTCACGCACACACACACACACATACTTTCACTTTATTAATCATTATTGCTGCAAGGTCCCTCTGTGAGCCAGGGGCAGGGATGGAGGCTGTTGGATTCACCTCATCACCTCAGTCTCCTCTAGCTGGTGTGCTCTGTCTCGGCGGGCCACATCAGTATTCATTGCAATGCACCTGGATCCACACACACACACACACACACACAACCCCCCCCCCAACACACACACACACACACGACAGCATCCCCAGTGCTGACACAATGAGAGACAAGTCTTGTCCAAGGGATGAAAAGCACTGAGGTGAGTGGAGGACAGTCCATAAGTGGAGTATACATTATATGACTGTGTGCATTTAAGAGGTATTTTCCCAAATCCATTTGTGCAGGACATCATACAGTTTATTTGTAGACCTACAGAGTGAGTTGCATTATGACCATAATCTGACTAGAGCAAAAAATAGGCATCCGACACACTCTTGTGATGAAGGGTGAGATTTCCCAATGGTTTTACAGGTCTGTTTTTTCTTCCCTGGGGGACGGTTGAAGCAAAGATGTTTGAATCCTACTGTGAGGTTCATTTCCTTGCATGGGAGAGTTTTGCCGAGAGGGTGACCAACACTGTGTGACAGAGGTCTAAACTTAGATTCAGTGCTAGTTTTTACAATGTTCACCCACAAAATTGGTATATATGCCTTGCAGGCTTGTGCAAAAATCATAAATTTTATAATTAGCTTTTATTCAACTTTAATTGAAATTTGTATCTCAGTTCTGTATCCTGTTTGCTACCTCAGTTCAAATACAACAAAAATTCAAGAATCATGCACAATTCAGTTCTGTATGTTGCTTATGTACCCTGATACCAAGCCTGGTGTAGATGTCAGCAGATAAGCCTTAAGATACTGTTTACATACTCTGTTTACTACATGCAACACAATAAACCACTGGCTCTGGCTTAGTTCTCTCAAGGAGCCAAAAATCCTCCAAATTCAAGGAGCCTTTGAATTCCCTCTTGAGTGTAGTTCTCCGCCACTCACCTATGGGAGCATAGACATAGCACTGCCACTCACCTGTGGGAGCATAGACATAGCACTGCCACTCACTTGAGTCCCTGTGGAGCAGCAACACAGTTTCACTCACAGGGACTCAAGTCACTTTGAATATAGCTTACACAAAGCTGTGGCATGCTGGAAAACAGACAAGCACAAAGACTGTACAGAAAAGAAACACAAAGGTACCTGTATCAACAGTAGATCTATATCTATCTATTTATCTATCTATCTATCTATCTATCTATCTATCTATCTATCTATCTATCTATCTATCTATCTATCTATCTATCTATCTATCTATCTATCTATCTATGTATACACATGGTCACACATATACCCATGTATACGGTAACAAGAAAGTGTGCAAAATGGTCACTGGAGGTTGAACATATAAACCATTTCACCATAATTTGTATTCATCAACACATCCACATAATTCAGAGCAACATGAGCTTAGCATAGGAGATTTGATGTATTGGGTGGAATGATATTGTCAAGGCCTTTTTGTCTTTCCTCTCATTAGTTGGAGTGCACGCCTAAAAGAAAAGGTAGGGCTGACATCATTAATGCTGAAACCCTGCCACCAGCGTTTCTGTGCAGTGTGAATCTCTGTATACTTTATCTAATTATAGCTCCAATAGCATTTCACTATGACTCAAACTTCCTAATTAAAGGTTAAACTGCGGAGTTCTTTGTTGTGAGAGGGATGTAGCTGCCATCAATGTTTTTCTTGGTATTTTGTCAGCATCTCAGCGCTTTCCCCCACAGCGAAGGTAAACAACAAGCGCTGTTGAGCTAGCCACAATCCCACCACCCAATTAACTGGGAATATAGTGTATGTAGATTTATTCTTTTTTCTTTCTCTCTCACTTTCTCTCTGTGACTCTCTCTCTCTCTCTCTCTCTCTCTCTCTCTCGTACAGGAAGGAGCAGCAACAGCATCCTGTCGACACATATCTCCAAAATGTTGCCTGCAGTAACAACTGCTGTAGTGTCAATTACCTCTGGAATGAAGATAGCTCATTGTTTATGGCTCTTCCTGGAGTGACGTGTTCACAGCTTTAATTGTTTGCAAATGCGGTCTACATTGTATAAAATGTTGTCGTTCTTATACCAACTGACTGTACTCAGCAACCTCAAAGAAAAATGATATGGGATTTTTTCCCTTTAAATTCCTCCACTTGAGTTGAATAGCTTGATACACTAGTTCCGTGTTATGTCCAATGTGTCATCTTTTAGTGAGAAATGAAGAGACGTGCACCATTTTTCACTTAATAAATATTCAAATGTGTTCAGTGGTTTAGCAACAGCATTTCGTTCAGCAACACCCAACAGGAACTTAAAATAAGTAAATTGCTGTCTCTGTTCTACTTGAAGCTCAAAATTGTGTGAGCCATTTGACTAAACTCTTTACTGAAGATTTTTAATATATTTTTCAGTCCAGTTTCTTTTTCAAAAACAAAAAAAATGTCACCACATAGCTATACACTCTAGAACTGCCAACAAGTCATCATGAACAAACTGAATTCAATTGTGCTCTATCTGAAGTTGATGCAGTCTTTGCTTTGTGCACAAAAAATATCTTACTACACAGGCACCGCCTATCCACATACTGTATATGGCCAGCCTGACAGTCTAGTAAGTTTTAGTCTAGTCTATCTTGTGTGAAAATAACATTAATCAAATAGATATATTGTTGAGTGTTATGTGACTACTTGAACTTGGAGAATAGAGTCAGTCTAACAACAACGTACCAGTCTGCTAATAAGCAACACTGTTAGAATTTAGTTTTATGATACAGCATTGCCAACACTCCATTGCATATGTGATAACACTCTGCTTGTAGTATGCATCAGATAACAAAACAAGAATTAGTGTGTGTGTGTGTCTGTTGAAAATCCTCTTAACTGTTCTCAGCTTTTTGTGACTTGTCTCTACAGAGTCCTTTTCAGAGAGACTGAGCTGGTTGTATATCAGAATCCTTGAGATATTGCCAAGGATTCACAGTTATCTGGGTTCATTAGCTTTCATAGTGGATCAGCAACCCACCATTCATTAATCTATTGTTATTGCCATTGATCCTCCTTGTGTTATGTCTTTGAGTCTCCCCGAACAAGGCTTGTTCAAGTTTCTTTCTGAGAACATTCCAGTCTTCAGAAGATGTCAGTCTTGCTGTGATTTGTCCACTTGAAGCCTACATTTTATTTTAATTGAATATTTTCTTAATGGTTTTGTCCTTGCATGTAAGATTCTGTCAATACTTTTGTCTAGATATTGGATTGTTGTCATATTTTCTACCTACTGAAGGCCATCAGTCTACATCTATAAAACAGAAAATGTGTCTTTGGATGCTGTCCATGCTGTCAAAGTGATACATTTTAAAACACACACACGCTCCTTTAAGCTACAAATATATCGGGAATCATGTCATAACCTTAAGGTAGGTATAAGGTATAGGTAAACTGAAGAACAACTTCAGGAAACAGCCCCATGGTTTTGTTAAACTTGGGTGGCCTACCACATACATGCTTGGACCAGAGTTTTATTCTGCATGTTGTTTTATTTTAGCTTTCCAGACCTGTGCACTATCAAGACAAGCTAGAGATTTACAGCGCTGGCTTGCTACACCAGAAATTGGTAAGGGTATGGTAAGATCATTCTTTAGTGAATTTCAATGTCTTCTCCCATCTGAGATAATGAGGGGAGAGAAGACACAATCTAGACACAGCCTTTGATAATCTATTTCTACCAAACTCTTCCATTTTCCTCCAGCTGTATTTGGTCTTCACCATCTATATGTCTCTCCCGCCCCCTCCCCTCTCTCTCTCTGTCTCTCACACACACACGCACACACACACACACACACACACACACACACACTCGCCCACTGACACACACACATTCCAAAAGTCAGGCACCCAGTTAGAATCCCATCAGAGCAGCAGGTTGAGAGGGTCAATTATTTACAGCGTATGGCCCAGATTGCAATTACTGTGACGGAGGCAGCCACAGCCACAGCCGCCTCTCAGATGCCTGCCTTTCTGCCTGCCGGACTGTAGGGATGTTTGGGCATGATCTGTGCCACTGTTCTCATCACCACCCAGTCCCCACCCCCCATTCCCCCCCCCCCCACCCCCACTGCCTGCCCTCCCCTCCTCACTCTCCTCACTCTCCTCCCATGCTCGCATCTCCTCTCCTGTCCAGGACCCAGCCCTTTGTGGTAACACTTGTGGAAATTACCTGACAGAGCCAATATCAGGTTATTACCCAGCCAAGCGGGTACTCAGCTGTCTCTGTTACCAGGGGGCATCACTTGTGATATTGTGGCCCGTATGCACACTATTCATCTCCCTGAATGAAAATTAATTATGTATTTTCTCCTGACTGCCACTCCTGCATAAACTACAGGGTGCCATTACTGTCTGGGTAATTCACACCAGTCTCAGGGGAGACACAGATAGTAGACAGTGCTTTAGGATGTTGATACAAAATACAGTAGGAATCCATAAACAAATGCTACATATTCATACAACTGTGGGGCTAAGATGGTACAATTAGAGACAATATAGAGGAAGTCACTATTTTTCATGGCAAAATAATTTTTAATAATTTTCCTGATCTGAAGGCATTATGTCATGAAACATCTCAGAAACACGACAAACCAGTTGGACACAGATGGAAGGTTTTTTGGGAGATACCTCATGGGAGATGAGGTGGATTATTATGAGTATGGCCCTACTTATCAAGACAGTTATAGATAGTTTGTTATATTGATATATAGTATCTATGTAGTATGTATAGAGTTATAGATACTTGAAATAACTGACTAGGCCTACCAGTTTGCCAACTTTGTTGGCTAATATAGTTTTGAATCTGACAGGTGGGACACGTCCATCATAGCAATTTTTCTGCAATTATTGTTAGTTATGTAAGGGATAGCTGACGGCGAGGTATGAAGTTATACTGTATGCCATTAATAAACAAGGCGGAGGCAAGCAACTCCGCAAGGTGAATGCTGAGTTGCTTCCGTCAAGTTTATTAATTCCCTGTAACAGCACACCTCAAAGGCTGTTATCCCACGTATAACATGGTTGTAGGATTTCATGGCAACAGTAAAGTTTTATATTTTGTCTGCATCAAATAATGAAACATGCACATAGGTAACAATAAATTACTTAACTTGAAATGGACTTAGAATGTAAACTAACTGTAAAACTGTACCATTTGCATGCAACCTTGACCGAGAGAATGTGACATGCAAATCCCACGCAGAGGCTAGCAGCCTGTGCAAGTTCCTGGTTAGCAAAAATCATAGTTCAACTCTTAACAGGCAACAAGGATTACAAATGCAAAGTGGGTAAACTGTATAAGCAAACCAGTCTGTATTTTGGACTTCTCTGTCACTTAGTTTAAAAGAAGTGATTGTTCAAAAAAGCTCATGTTAAATTCCATAGACTTTTCAGCATGGAACCAGGGGCAGGTTTTGATAACAGAAGGTCTATATTCTCCTCTAGGATTAGGAAATCACTTAAAACTTAAAAAAGGGAATTTTATTGGATTAAACCTGGTGTAAGAACATAACATTGAGCCTCAAGCGTTGAATATGTAAATAGCCCTTCTGACTCAACAGCAGTGACAGCTTCAGCCAAATTACTTACTTAATTTGAAACTGCAAATGACTGATGCAGAGCGCACATCACACAAACAGAACCACCACCATAAAAAAATAAAATGCAATTTTTGAGGGATGTCCTGCTGCTCTCAGTGTGTATATAAAGTCTCTCTTTCTCTCTCTCTCTCTCTCTCTCTATATATATATATAATAAACAGCCTGCATAAATGCTGCAGAGAAATGCACACAGGAATCCAAACAGTTTAAGTTCCCTAATTATGCCGCCAATGTCAGGGATTTTACGTGAGGCATTTTTCCTCTGTGGACTTAAAGAAGTTTAGGAAGAAGCATGCCTTTGCTGATTGTAGATTACTTTAAATGAGAAAATCCCCAGTATTGGAAGAAAGTCATGTACTTGACTCATCTAGAAACTGGTCCATTTCCTATCTTCACATCCAGTCACCTTGTTATATGCTCCTCTGCACAGCAATAATTGGTGATACCTTAAAACATAATGTGTACCCTCACCAACAGTTTCATTTGACATCATTCTATTTGGTTTACACTTTTGATTAGCATCAGCCATCAACACACCCAGAAGGGATACCACGAATCTACCGAAGACAATGAATTAGGTGAGTGACATGAGTTGCATATGGTAAGTTAGGAAAATGGATGAACAAGAATTTGGGAGGTGAGTAGCACAGTTTCACATTCACTGGGTGACAGAGCTCTTTTTATTCTTTTTGTTTTTCTTTTTTCTTGTGTAAAAGGGTGCTATTTGGAGGGCAAAGGATTGATGAGCAGTAATGTTATCTGCAGCCCCCAAACAGAAACAGAGAGATGTCCAGGCAGGTGTATTTGTCACATTCTCACACATATGCAAGGTGTCCTCACATGTTCCTCCATTGCTGGTACTTTACTGCCTGAGACTGCCTTATAATTTAATATATTGTGGCTAACTTACTCCCCTACAGAAAGAGTTCAGCTGAAAGGACAGAAACATTTTAGAATTAACATCTTGGATTTCTTTCTAACAATAAACTTGTGCCAATGTTTTCGGGCAGTGTTCACCTTTTATAATTACACCATAAAATGTTTAAAATGTCTAGAAGTGTCTAAAAGTCTAGTTTTCTTAAAAAAATGGTGTAAAATGCTTCAAATGAGTGAGGTAAATGTAACCAGTCTTTTTCAAGTACAGCTTACTTGAAAAATTGGTGGAAACTCATTGCTCCTGTTGAGTTAAGTAAACATAACATGTTTACCATAACTTGAAAGAGACTAGTTATGTTTACTAAAGTTGTTTGAGGCAACAAGTTTCCACAAATTTTTCAAGTAAGCTTTACTTTTTCTTGTTCTACAGTGTAGCCAGTGCTTTAAATGGAAAAAAAGTGCTGGTACTCCTCTTATTCGACTGTTGCCAGGTAAATTAGGTGGTGGGAAACAGCAGATCATTAAGTGATAAAAAGTCCCGTACCGGCGTACCGACCCACTTAAAGCACTGAGTGTAGCATAATTTGAAAGAGACTAGTTATGTTAACTTTCTATGCAATGAGTTAAGCCAAATAAGCTTTACTTTTTCTTCTTTCCAGTGTAGCATAACTTGAGAGAGGCTAGCTGTGTTTACGCAGACACTAGTTATGTTTACTTAACCTATTAAAACCTGTAGCATCCATGTCAGCATGCATGTGTTTTACCCCTTAAGACCTGGAGCAGCATCTATGTGTTTTACCCCTTAAGACCTGGAGCAGCATCTATGTGTTTTACCCCTTAAGACCTGGAGCAGCATCTATGTGTTTTACCTCTTAAGACCTGGAGCAGCATCAATGTGCTTTACCTCTTAAGACCTGGGGCAGCATATATGTCACTTTAAATCATTTTGTCAATTTTAAGGCCTGTAACCAATGTACAACTAAAGTACACTTGCACAACATGGCTAAGCAAGTCAATCCAAAAACAAGACAAGCTATAGGTTCTCAAATGTTTTTTTTTTTTCATGCTTCTATCTGCTACAGAGAAATAAAGCATTTAATAAAGCATTTGTCAACGCCTGAGAAATAAGCATTTAATAGGCGTTGACAATTCTTTTTCATCTGAAAATCCTAGATTTTGGGGGGCCTTTTTAGCAAGCGTTTTAGGTCAAAAATGGGTTAAAATGGGTTTGAGGCAATGAGTTTCCATCAATTTTTCAAAGTAAGCTTTCCTTTTTTTTACAGTGTAGAAAAAAAACAGGGCAACTTTTGTGTCATTTTGGAACTTGACCATCATGAACACAACAATTATGAGCATTTAATTCATCTGACAGCAGTGCAATGGATTTTGTGGAGCAAAGAATGAAAGGCCAATCACTTTCTTGTGAATGAGGTGGGAATGGTGACTTTTAGGGCATTCTTGTTGTTTTCTGATGAGAGGCAACATAGATCCCCTTGAAAGAGATTGAAAATGTGTCTATCCTTTGTCTGCATGTCAATACTTCTAGCCAGGGCTCCAATCGTGATCAGTAGCAAATGGTTGATTTAGCACACTTTCCTGACTGTCAGGTTTACACATTGATCTTTTATGAGGTTAACTGGACAAGCTAGACATGGAATTGTTGCTTTTCCTCATTGTTCATTCAAAACTCATCTGACTCTAATCAATATGTAATAAGAAGTTAATACACAGGCATGCTTAATAAATGGGTGTGTTTAATATATGGTTATGGTTAATGCATGTTTTTCTATTGTTTCACGTTTTTTTAATTTCCTGTGGTTTATAGACAGTGCTGCTAATTCTCAGGAAATTATCATAATGTATTATCCTGTGGCATAATTATATGAACTATTGTGGACTCAGAAGAAGGTGTCCTTATAGGAGGTATTACAAAACTGCTTTCTGATTTTGTAATTGGAAATGAAACCATTCAACCCATGACAGCCAACTTTGCATAATCTTGCGGAATGCATTAACATTTATGAAGTAGTATTTTTGGAACCACTATTAACATAACAAGTAGACTCACGACATATTAATTGCTTACAATATGACTAATGTGGTGTGGTTAAAGGTGCAACATGATGTGTTTTGGCCAGTGTGAGCACTCAACTCTTACTCTCACACAAACCTTACACTGTTGACTGTTGCTGGATATGACCCAGCTTTGGTTTGGTCAGAGAATCTAATTAGTTTTCTGAAATGAAAGTAGTGAGATGAGTCACAAGAGTGAACCTTATCATGCATCACTAAATCTCAACACCCTCACAACTCTCTCATCACATATTTCTCTCTTTCGCTCTCTCTCTCTCTCACACACACACACACACACACACACACTCTCTCATAGTAGCTCCACTATGTCAGTTGAATCAGTTGAAATTTCTGCTATTTTTGGTATGCCACATGTTGCACTCTCAAGTCTCTGCCATATCTGAATCTACAATCTGTCCCTCAAAACACACAAACTAGTCATAACAGCTTGATTATTCACACTGATGAAGTCATTTTAAAAGACCAGCCAAAAATGTGTGACGTGACAAAACATTTGTGACGTGATATGTTCAGTGTAGTACAAATACTCAGGTAAGATAATCATCAAACAACTCATTTAGTACTGCAAGGTTTTCTCCCACATACTGTGTGGTTTGTCATTCCACACACATCTCTTCATAATCCCAAGCATTTTTGAGCCCTGCGCAAACACAGTTAGTTCAGCTGGCACCATTGGGAGGGAGCTGTGGAAAATCACCCCAGCAGCATTTAGTATTCTCACCGACACACGTCCTTGAGTCCCCAATTCCCAACACATTTCTTTTGAGCTATACAGTATTGACGAAAGAAGAAGATGGGCTTTAACTGGACAAAGGAACAGAACAGTAGTGTGTGTGTGTGTGTGTGTGTGTGTGTGTTTTAGGGGGGGTGGGTTTCCTTATTCCCCCAGCTCCCTCCACAGTTGGATGGCATAGTACGGACCTATTGTTCCCCCTGAATCCATATGCACACACACGCACACACACACACACACACACACACACACACACACACACACACACACACACACACACACACACACACACACTAAAGCTCCTGTCCTAAAGCTCCTGTCTGAGTTATACGAGCTGACGCTCTGTCAGTGCTGGGGTAGTTGGCTGGATGTAATTGACTGTATCCCTCTCGCAGTGCACACACTAGCCACACTGATGGAGGCTGAGATGGGACCTATTCTCGACCCAGCTGGGCTCGAGGACAATGACGATGACGCATAATCATGATTCTGAAAGGACAGCATGGAAGAGCGCAGCGGTTAAGGTTGTATTACTGGAATGGTGTCTAGCAGATAGCACTCATTATTAGTGAAGACATGACATTACTCACAAAATGTCACACTTACACAGCCGGGAAAAGTATAAAATATTACAAATTAAATGTATTTGATGGGGAAATGACATTGGAGGTGACACTGTTTTAAGGGGTGCATACCTGTCATCTCCAGGTGTGTCCTGGTATAGTGGTGGCAGCTTCGCACAGGTGCTGAAGGAGAGGAAACCACAAGTGACAGGCTGAATTCTCCCTTGGTGCCACACAGAGAATGGGGTTGCCCTTACATATAACCACACACCAGCCCTTCCAGTCTCACTGGCTCCTCCACTCCCCATCCACTCCTATGGCTTCAGCTCACTGCCACGGGCCAGTGAAGTGTTAAATCGCATGGCGGTTATCTCATTATGCCTCATTTGGCAAGAGCTATTGGCCCATCTCTCATTTTTGACAAGTTTCTTAACTGTCTGAAATTGTGGTGGAGCCAGGGGAATGGGTGTTGGTGGACACAGAATAGTGGGAGGCGGTGGTGGTGGTGTGCGTGTGAGTGTGAGTGTATGTGTGGGGGGAGGTGTGCGCAGGGCGGGGGGGTTTTCTGCGGGTGGCGTTGAAGAGGGTGGTGGATGGAGGGAGGTCTGTCACCTGATGGATCTGATAAAGCCCAGCATCTGCTGCCATGGAAACAGAGAAGAAAGAGACAGGCTACCCTATTACAGTTTCACACTCAGAGATGCCCTTAAGAACACGGCAGGATTGCCCACACACACACACACACACACATACACACACACAAATACACACTTCTCTCTACATTTCTCCTGCTCTCCATCACGCTCTTAGGAGACACAGGAGGGAGTGTTATTGTCACTGTGATGTGCTAGCTAAACACAAACTCAGTGAGATGTGGTGTTACATCTAGATGAGAACAAAGGCACTGGGCCAGCATGAGGCCTCTGGGGAATAGTCCATTGCTGGCCATTAGCTGCATGTTCTCCATTCTGCTTCAGCCACTCCAGGGAGTAGAGAACAAAGTACAAAGATTGACTAGCTAGCTGATCTGTGCTACTTGTTTTTAAAGACACTATGGGAAATTGGTATATGTGATTCCTACAGTCCAGTGCTTTCCATCTGTCTTAAAAGAGGTGTCTGAGGAACCGTGTCATCAGTACTCCCCTTCTGTATTTGTGACGGATTGCGTTCAACACTTTGTCTGCTTGGCTTCAACCACTGGATTCACCCTTGTGGTCCTGTGGAGAAGAGGAATCCTTCTCTGTGGTAGTCTACCCCTCTCTCTCTCTCTCTCTCTCTCTCTCTCTCTCTCTCTCTGTCTTTCAAGTGACACAGGACTGATGAAAGCGCGCGAAAAAGAAGCGTCAGAGTGAGTGAGTGGGTGGGGGAGCGTGCCAGAGTACAAAGGCAAAAAGAAAGTCAGGCACTATGAAAGAGGACTGGCTTCCCCGGAGAGAGGAGGGGGGTTCCCCCACCGTGGGCTGAGCCTGGCGGAGCCGTGAGCCCCGGCGCTTTTGTGCGAGTTTCACTCCTCAGCCAACATCAAAGATCCGCCCATAATATCTGACTAATGCAGGGGCCCTAATGAGAGCGTCTCTTATTTACTCTGTGCTCTGTTTACAAGGGAATTGATGAAAGGACCGAAGCGTCCGCTTAGCCCAGGCGTGGGGTTTCACCACAAGAAAATGACTCTGACAAAGGCAGCTATGGTAATCCAGCATGTGGACAACCATGCCTGTCTCCTTTTGATTCTGCAAATGCTCAGCCGATAACAGCTGTAGGAGAGAGGGGGATGTGGTTGAGGAGTACATGGAAGATGCCCACCTTGGGAGATGTTCTTTGATTCCAGCTTGTCTGTCTTCTCCACTCAGCTTTGAAGCGATTGAGGTTAAAAACAAACCTGTGAATCCATCTGACTTGTTACCTAGCTTTTGACTTTCATTTTCTCTCTCCCCCTTTCTCTCTCTCTCTCTCTCTCTGTCTTATTATTTCTGTCTTTCTCTCTCTCTCTTGTCTTCTCTTCAAGAGGTTGTGTCTTATGGATATCATACCCAGCATTGCATCCAAAGGTCAGAAACCATCAGGGGAGGCCTCTTAGTTTGACTCTGAGACCCCCTTTCACAGATTGGCTCCATGTCATGCAGAGCAGTGTGCTTCTTTCTTTTGTTAACTTCCTGCTCTGGCTTTTGTTTCTTTCCAGAGTGTTCCGGCATCAGAGAGGCAGACACAGTGAGATGGCAGGCTGATTTAATGCGGCTCCTGCTGTGCTTTGATACCGAGAGAAACTCGATAGGAGGTTCAGTTTTTTTTCTATTTTTTTTCCTTCTTTCTTTTCTTTTCTTTTCTTTTTGAATATTCAGTCAGTCAATCTATGCTATGAACACAAGGTAGAAGCACTGGTAGCAGGAGATCCTCAAGCTGATCCCCAGAGCAGAGAAGCATGATATAGTTGCCCTGTGTGGTGGTGGTGGAGAGGCTGTTCCTCGCTTCGTTAGACCCTTAACTTTGACCTACTTTTCTCCCGTGCAGGTGCCAGAGATGCAGAAGGGAGGAACTTTCTAGACAGAGACCATTTGTCTGTGGACTGCCCACCTGCCTTTTACCTCCATCCAGATTGTCAGCTGATTTGAAATTCCAAGTTGCTGGTCCCCAGGGAAACGGAAGCAGGTGGAAGGGATGGTGTGTGTGTGGGGTGAGGGGGATGGGGGTTAATGCTGAGCTGAAAGGAACTGTTCGTCCCCACACAGCTTTAGTTTGGTGTCCTGACACAACTTCAGATATCAAAAGAAATCATTTATCCATTCTGATATAGCCCCCATGTGTTATGGCAGTCAGATTTTTTTTCATCAAACAGGAATATATATATATATACATACATACAGTGAGGTCAATAAATATTTGATCACCTGTGATTTCGCAAGTTCTCCCACTTAGAAAACATGGAGGGGTCTACAATTTTCATTGTAGGTGCATTTCCACTGTGAGGGACAGAATCAAAAAAGAAATCAAATTGTACAATTTTTTAAAGAATTTATTTGTATATTAATGTGTCAAATAAGTATTTGATCACTTCAGTTAAACAAATTTAATATTTGGTACAGAAGCCTTTGTTAACAATTACAGAGGTCAAACACTTCCTGTAGTTCTTCACTAGGTTTGTACACACTGCAGCAGGGATTTTGGCCCACTCCTCCATACAGATCTTCTCTAGATCTGTTAGGGTTTGGGGCTGTCGCTGAGCAACACGGAGTTTCAGATCCCTCCAAAGATTTTCTATTGGATTTAGGTCTGGAGACTGGCTAGGCCACTCCAGAACCTTGATATGCTTCTTACGGAGCCACTTGGTTTTCCTGGCTGTGTGCTTCGGGTCGTTGTCATGTTGGAAGACCCAGCCACGACCCATCTTCAACGCTCTGACTGAGGTAAGGAGGTTTTTGCCCAATATCTCACAATACAGGGCCCCGTTCATCCTCTCCTTAATACAGTGCAGTCATCCTGTCCCCTGTGCAGAAAAACACCCCCAGAGCATGATGCTTCCACCCCCAATCTTCACTGTAGGTATGGTGTTCTTGGGATGATGCTCCTCCTTCATCCTCCTCCAAACATGACGAAAGGAGTTAAGACCAAAAAGTTCTATTTTGGTCTCATCTGACCACAAGACTTTCTCCCATGACTCCTTTGGATCATCCAGATGGTCATTGGCAAACTTCAGACAGGCCTTGACATGGGCTGACTTCAGCAGGGGAACCTTGCGTGCGCTGCATGATTTTAAACCATGACGTTTCAGTGAATTACTGATAGCAGCCTTAGAAACGGTGGTCCCAGCTCTCTTCAGGTCATTGACCAGCTCCCCCCGTGTAGTCCTGGGCTGATTCTTCACCTTCCTTAGCATCATTGCTACCCCACGAGGTGAGATCTTGCGTGGGGCCCCAGTCCGAGGGACATTGACAGTCATCATTAGCCTATTCCATTTTCTGACAATTGCTCCAACAGTTGTTCTTTTCTCACCAAGCTGCTTGGCAATTAGACTTTTAGTTAGACTTTTGACTGATTGTGGGGTGCACAGGTGCCTTTATGAAAGCTAACGACCTCAAACAGGTGCTACTAATTTAGAATCATGAGCAGAGTGGAGTTGGACTATTTAAAAGCAGAACAGCAGGTCTTGCTGGTCAGAAATCTGTCTGATAAGCAAGTGATGAAATACTTATTTGACACAGTAATATACAAATAAATTGTTTAAAAAATTGTACAATGTGATTTCTGAAATTTTTTTTTTGATTCTGTCTCTGTCAGTGGAAATGCACCTACGATGGAAATTTTGGACCCCCCCCATGTTTTCTAAGTGGGAGAACTTGCAAAATCACAGGGTGATCAAATACTTATTGACCTCATTGTATATATGAAATGTTCTTTGTTACAAGCTAAGTGTCAAGAATGAGACTGTGGTGTAACATGAACTGTAGATGAACAAAACTAGCCAATAGAAAAAAGGCAAGTCATAGAATACAATATACCATCTAGTCTAATTTGTTGCAACGTTATGATTTCCTTACAAGGCATAAAAGGATCTTATTGTCACATGCATATAGTTACTGGGTGTGAGAAATGCAGTGAAATTGTATCTGTCTGGGAAATAACCATGGGTTGGTTTTTCATCCTGATCCCCATGAGTATGTGGACGCAATCATGATGCTTGGATGATCCATTTGTGCCACAGCTCAAACGTGCTGGTGTGTAATTTGTTATGACTTTAAGGAACGACCATAGAGTCTCAGGTAGGTACCATAGAGTCTTAGGTAGGCACCATAGGTATAGAGAAAACCCCTGAATGGACTTTCAGCAGCAGCCAGTACAACAATGTTAAGTCAATATTTTGCCTAGTTGAGCTCATTAGTAACCAATAGTGGTTAGCAATTTACAAAGCAGAGCAAATTCACAAGCTTTGTTTATCACACACAGTGGGCATAGAGTGGGCTTTGTTGGTGTTGCTGTGATCTAGTGGGTGGAATTTCTATTCAAGTTGTCCTTAAGTTATTCAGGGATTTGGGAATCGTGTTGAAATAGTGATGCAACATCAGGAAAAGTTCTTCTGTGGTTCTCTATTGCTCTCTCGTTCTCTCACTCTCTCGCTCTCTCTCTCTCTCTCTCTCTGTTGAGGGACCATCTGGAGGGAGTGTCATCTTCTCTCATCTCTGGAGTCTGTGAATGCACCATCAATGCTTTCAACTTGTTTCTGACTTTCACCCTTTAATGGTGTGATACTTTGGTGCAGGGGTTCTCAAACTTTATTGGGCAGAGGACCCTTCACAGAGCAGATCATTTTCCCAAGGACTGTTGTAGAACCTGACAATGTAATCATTTCCTGGTAATGTAATAACTCCCCTCATGAAATCCTCTCATGGAGAGTTTATTTTCACCCCCTCATAATCACAACACAAATTAAACCCCAGGTTTATATCCATTTACTCTGTTAGATGCTAGATGATATTTTGTGGCAAACGTTTTCACAGACTCCAGTTTGAAAAACATGAATGAAATGTGTATTAGTTATAACCACATTCTAAGTGTGTGTTGAAATTTGAGGAAATTTATGGTGAACAATTACAGCAAACCCAACATGTTGAAAATTGGAAGCTTTCTACGATACATACCCTGTACAGTATGTACAGTATCCAGAGAGATTTTCCTGTTATGACAAAAAGTGAGTCTTCAGCTCTGTTGCAAAGTCAGTGCTAAGTGCTAAATTCCCTGACCCAGGCTTACTAGCAGAATTAGATTATGACTGTACTGAGATGATAACAATAAGACAATATATTATTACTGTTATGGTAATAATATCAGTTTTACGAATGAAATAATGAAATTTAGACCAATATCACCAATAGACCAATAGTTGTCCTCCAACCTTTGAAAAATTGCCTGGATTGTGTGCCATGTCACTATAGCCCTGTCACAGAAGCCCTCTCTGCACAACCCCCCTCCCCCCGGAGCCTCCTCCTGCCTGGCGCTCTCCTGCCCTCCTCCCCTCCTCCCCACTTTCTCCTGCCCCAGTCGGTCCATACGTGTCACTCTGTCCCCTCTATCATCTTAGTCACCAGGGCTGACACTGAGTGGCAGAGCTGTGCAGCAACATCACTGTGAGGCAGCTTTGATTAAAATGGGCTGGGGCTTGTCAGGGATGGTGCAAGCACAGAGAGATGTGTGTGTGTGTGTGTGTGTGTGTGTGTGTGTCTGTGTGTGTGTGCAGGTGAGCAGAGAAGGAGATGGATGGTGGTGTTTTTGATGACATTTTTATTGCATTTAGAATCCCTGTATACATAGGCTTTTGGGGGGATGAAGAGCCTCAGCCACCCTGTTCCCTCCAGTATCATCACCCCCCCCCCACACACACACACACACACACACATACACACACACACAAACACAGACCACAGACACACACAAACACACAACTCCATAGACTTCCCAGGCCTTTATTGCTTTCAGTAATCACAGCCACTTGCTCTGCTTATTAAGACATGCTTTTTTGTCCTGATGACAAAGATGCTTGAGTGAGCTCAGCAACAGCGTTCGTCCCATGCCTGTCAGATATTTGGCAAAAAGCTAACTTCAGCCACTTAAAAACATCAACAGGAACGGTCAATACCTTAAATAGCACACAGTAAACCATTCGCTCTTTTGGCTACCTGTCTTCTGCTGTCAATATATGTGGGGTCTGTCAGTAAGACTCTTTGTGAAAGTCACTATATTCAAGGTCACAGAGAGTTGCGTGCACTTACACAAGGCTTTTATTGTTTTATTTTTATTGTTTGTGATTTTTCATTTGATGGAGATCAAGGCTTCCTGGACAGAGTGATTATGGATTGGATTTTAGACGCAGGCAAAAAGACCAAAGCAAGTTTATTTTTTATTATTTATTTTTTATTCACACATTGTTTTGCTTCTTTCAGTCAAATTTATTCTGAAATAAAAAAGGACACCTGCTGGTCCATGTCTATCATGCCTCCTACCTCCCTCCACACAAACGCCAACAGCGTTTCACACACACACACACACACACACACACACACACACACACACACACACACACACACATTCCCATTTTGTACCACCTCATTTTGCCTGGTGGTTAGTGAAGCATGCTGCAGTCAGAACAAGTGAATAATAAAGTCTGGGAACATTTGTGTGTGTGTATGTGTGTGGTAATGTGCAAGCAAAAGGGAATGAAAAAAGGGGGTGGTAGAGAGATGAAGCAAAAGAGAGAGAGAGAGAGTAACAGGCAGAGTAGGGGACAACAAAGAATGAAAGAGTGGGAGTGAGAGGCAGCAAAGAGAGCAAAAAAAGAGGTGGAATGCGTGAGAGAAGCCGGGAGAGAGTGAATGAACAGGAGATAAACAGAAAGAGAGAGAGAGAGTGAGGTAGCCTAATGGAAAAAAAGGGGGAAGGAGAGAAGGAGCGAGACGGAGGGACAAAACGTCCTCGTGAGCAAGAGAGAGAGGCAGAGCATGTACACAGGCAGCCGAGCATACAAGCAGCAAGACTGCCCGCTGAATCACCAGTCAGCCTCCACCTTCACAATCATCCCCTCTCTCCCACTACCACCCATTTGTTCTTTTATTACTAGCAGTGTGTGTGTGTGTGTGTGTGTGTGTGTGTGTGTGTGTGTTTGTGTGTGTGAGAGAGAGAAAGGGAGAGAGAGAGAGAACATCAAGCTCCACCATTCTCCCCACCCCCTCTCCACAGAAACGCATCCACTCTACGCTGAACACTCTCATTCATCCACGGCCCCCTTCCTCCATCCTCCCCTCCTCTCCTCTCCTCTCCCCTCTTCTCCTCCCTTCTCTTCTCCTCTCTTCTCACCCATTTTTCCATTCAGTTACTCACTATCCATGCCTCTGCCTCTCTCTCTCTTCTTTCTCTCTTGCTCTCTGTTCTTCTTTCTTCTCTCGTTTCTCTCCCCCACACTTCCCTATCCCACTCAGCTGTGTCACCTGCGGAGGAAAGAAAAAGTCATCACCATCATGAACCAAGCAGAGGAGAAACGAGAGAACAGGACAACGGCCAGAGAGAAAGTAGACAGCGGACAAAAGAAGAGGGGGAGCGAGAGAGAGAGAGTGACAAAGAGTACCGGCGAACGGAAAGAAGACAGATGCAGCACCTGCCGACCTATGCGCTGGCATCCTTCTGCTCGCTACGCAACACCCCCCCCCCACACACACACACACCCCCCCGGCATTCCCTCCACTCCCCTCCTTCTTCTCGGCTGAGGAACTCACACAGCGAGATGCCATGCTGCAGCAGGGAGAAAGGAAGTGGAACAGAGAGTAGAAAAGAGAAGAGAAAAAAACAGTGAAAGAGAGACAGAGAGAGAGGGAGAGAGGAAAAGGAGGAGCGGAGAAAAACACGTTCAGACTCTTCTTAAACTCACTTCAGTTCCCAGCAAATGGACAAGCTGTAGATCAGCCGCTGAAACTTTTTTTTTGGATTCACTTTCAAGCTTCCCTTTTTGTCCTGCTACCACTGTTTTTTTTTTTCTTCTTTCGTTCTTTCTTCCCTCCGTCTTGTCATTCTGCACCTCCATCTGGCGAAGGAAAAAGTTTTTCAGGGGGACTTTTTGCTTTTGAATAATTCTCACGGCTTCATCGGGCTGAAAAGCACTTTTCATTCTAATTAATTCCTCTCCAAGACGACTCAAAGGAGACCTCCCTCCCTCTCTCTCTCCATCTCTCCCTCTTTCTTTCCCACCTACTTTCTTCTCCCACCCCACACATACACACACACACACACACCCCTTACCCTTCTCCTGCTTTTGAGAGCAGAATAATTAGATCCGGAGATGGCTGTGTACAGTAGGGGAGCCAGAGGGCTCTGAGCGTCAGTGGCTGGCTCACACCTGGTGCAGGGCACTTTTCTCTTTCTCTTTTGGGGAGGGGTGGAAAGGAGACGGAGGAAAAGGAGAAGAAGAGTGGAGGAGGGCGAGTGGTAGTGGTGGTGGTGGTGGGAGGGTGTGTGTGTGTGGGGGGGGGGGTGGTTGCGTGAGTGAGGGGGCAGGCTGTGGAGTGTGTGTGCGTGGGGTGGGCGAAAAAAGAACCACACAAGAAGTCGGGGCTCTTGTGCAGGCTGTCCGGTTCTGCCTCGTTCTGCTGGCTCCTTGAGCCGACCCCCGAGAAGATTAAAGGAGAGGAGCGCTCCCCAGAGAAGGTGAGGTGGGACAGGATGTGGACTTCAGTTCACTGGGCTCTTTTTTATCCCCCTTTCAATGTGTTTTTAG